>CM053784.1:445566689-445599189 GCA_028749045.1 Cupressus sempervirens | reverse complement strand
AGATGGATTCATGTATGTAATTCAACGTTAAGGGATCTTAAAGAATGTAATCTGTTATTTATGTTATGTTTAATTTCAGATGGACATTGCTATTGCTTCCATTATTGTGCATAAGTTATATGTGATGTTTACTTCTATGGAAAAAAAAAATGCTACTAAACTTAGTGAGAACTCTAGGTTAATTCTTTGGATCCCTTGGTGGGGCATTACAATAAATCCACTTATTTATCAGTTCTCTTTTAACTTTAGGTAATTCTTGACAATGTCTCAATTTTGATTTTCTATCAAAGAGTCCATCTCTTCCATTCCTTGCTACCACTTCTTTCTAGTTTCAACTTGCATATCCTTTGCATAAGTTATCTTCTAGATCACCAAAATATACATAATATGATGATAGAGATAATTGTTCAAGGGGTCTACTTATCCTTGTAGAACTTCTTGTGGGAGTTTGAGGGACCTATTTTTGTTATGGTTTCTCAATATTTTATGGCACTAATTATAGTATGTTTTTGGGTATCTCGTCAAGTATTATGTGTTCTTTATTTTCCTTTTCCTATTTCTTTCCATGTAAATGATATTTATATATGTTTCTCTCATTAAATATGATAGGATAATGTTATGACTTTAATAGTCCCATGCATGATAACCAAAACCATTATCTTCATACCAATAAACTACATTTATTAGACTTTTCCTCAGGCTTTATTCTATTCTTAATTTTAATATGGACAAACACTTCATGACCAAAAAGGTTTTAGGAAATATAGTATTCCCAAAAATGATGCCAAAAGTGACTAGGTCAACATAGTGACCATAATTGTATTCATTTAATTTAGTAATTTGGTGGTTTCTAAAGAAATTTGATGTAAAACAGTGTGGATTGAGTTTGAGGGTGACTTTTATTGGTTTGGTTGTTGGAATCACAATAGGAAAGGTAAACTTCTGAGAGGTGGAGGGGGGGGGGGAGGGGTGTTCAATAGTTTAAACTTGGACCCATAAAACTTTACCCACATCCGTCTCATACATTCAATGAGTAAACTGGAAAAATATGTAAAGCATGTACATCTAGAACATGTAAAACATATAATCAATCAAACACATATGACACTAGATATGATTACCTAGAAACCCTCCAAGTGAGAAGGTAAAACTGGGGTGGGGATGACACCCACAAATTTTCACAACTATAGTAATAAAGTGTATCTAATGAAGGTTATAATGTTTTGATCATGAGACATGATCTACCCTATAAAAGGTCTACCCTATTAATGGCTTACAAATACTATTAGGTCTCACCTTGTTAGAGGATTTCAACACCCTATTAGAAGTGTGCCTTGCTAAAGGACTTTAACTCACAAATAAGTAAGCACCCTATTAAAGGATTTCATATAGCTTGTTAGGACTACCCAATTAAGAGATTTTGACTAAAATCACCTATTAGAATCTCTCAACTTTGATCATGTGGTTAGCACTTGATTGTTTGATAACATATCACCTCTTAACAATGTCTTCTTGATCCTTCTTGATCAGATGTCTCTTTTTTGTATCCTTTTCTCTATCCTTTTTTTTGCTCTAACTAATTTGGTAATGTAGTTTCACTTCATAACTTCTAAGCCAGCATGAATGCTTTGTTCATGCATGCAAACTATTCTCTTTGCTCCTCCTACACCTTACACACTCGCTCTTATAGAGAATTTATGGTTTGTCTTCCTTATGAAGACTTAGGTGACTTAGGGTTAGGTATGAATCTATGGCTATGATTCATCCATTTTGCCACTTAATCCTTCCCATTTTCTAATTGGTTGCATGTAATTGCATAGGAAATCCAAATTGAGATTCATCCTTATCTCCAAAATATAGAAATTCAATCTTAAGTCGGGTCAAAAATGGTTTACATAGTTGTTTGTGCCTTTACAAACAAATATGTCAAAACAGTCTTACTCAGCATCTGAACTCTCTGATACTCGGCATACACTAACCTTTATACTATGACTAGGCACCTGTATTTCTTGGCATCCATTATTCACTCGGCTCCTATGTCACTCGGCATATATTTTCTTCTCGACACTTGAGTGACTTGGCACATGAGTTGCTTGGCACTCACTATGACTCAGCATGGTCTAATATATACATGTTGTATTCGACATGTACTACTTGTTTAATATGAACTAAGTAAATATCTTAAGTCTGTTGACACTCACTTTTCAAAACCAATCTGAGATAAAAAATCTCCCCCTTTGACATGAGTGCCAAAAACACTTGAGTATACATTAACATTCTTAATCTTATGAGCATAACATATCTCAACCCAACTTATAAACAAAACTTCAAATTTTCAAAATTTTGTAACAACTTATATACCTCAAAAGTTGGTAACTCCCCTTGAGTTAATATGTCTATTCTGTAACCAAAATTATGTACTCCTATTGAGTAAATGTGTCTTTGTTGATACACTTTGACTAAATGCTCTATTTTGTTGATACTCTTTCATCTGATACTTCTTGTATTTTTATGTTTCTTCCTCTTTGCTTGCTCTCCCCCATTTATCACTTTCCTTATGTCTCCCCCATCCTCTCATTCTTCCCAAAATATTTCTCCTCCTTTATCTTATTCTCCCCCCTTTTGAAACTTATGTCAAATGGGCTATACACTTATTGTATGTTTGTTCATAAAAGATTTATGGACATCCAATATCATTTTGAGAGCTACATCCCAATTCTCACACACTACATCCAATGACTTGATTTGGATTGCTAGCTCGACAACAACATGAACTAGACCATCTAAGGTAGAAAGATTTGGGTCTTTCTTCATTAATTTTTTGTTATAGCCTAGCTCCTTGTGCAAAATTTCCATGTGGGGGCAAGAGTGGCCTAGATGCTAGTTAGTTTGGCCCTGATGTTGGCCTCATCTGCTATCAATATAGCTAGTTGACTCTGGGTTTGAAGAAATGTTCTGAAGTAATTCTCACTATGAGCTAGATTCATTGGTAGTTTTGCACCTGATGTAGTAAATTTGGCTCTCTAGACTCAAAATGTGACTTTTGGTCTCTTGGGTGAAGAGTGATGGATTGCATAATTTAGTGTACAATGAGAATATTTTCTCAAGTACCTTCTTCACATCCTCAACCTTAGTTGCCAATGCAACTTGTGTCGGTGCTAAGTCACTTAATATCTCTTCATTCACTTTGTTTTGGAATTTCTTTTCTAACCATTCAAGTAATTTTGCATTAGTATTTAGGTCTTCATTACTCTCCACTATATCTTTCAATTGTTCCATTAGTGGCTTGGTCTCATCTAGAGTTGGCAAAATAAATGCATCTAAAAATATGTCTTTAATATCTTTTAGTGCCTTATTTTTCCTATGCTCCCTTCTAAGCATTTCTTGATGCTTTTTCCTTGCTAGGGCTTGTTGTAGTATGCCCATCTATTCTATGGTCATGGTATCATAATCATATTTTGGAAAAATGATTTCTTCATCAAGAATCACATCTCCATATTGAATTACTTCTTTAGCCTTTGATGAACTCAAGCTCAGCATTAAGATCTGCAATGGTGTAGAATATGTGCTCAGCTTCTAAACAATATGACTTGATGGAGTGCCAGAAATTGGTAAGGTTACCAGGGCTTGAATAGTTGTTTACTCCTTCAGTTGTGGTGTCATATCACTCTCTTCAAGCTTGCCTTGTTCTACCACAATGATTTGACTTGCACCTTAATCTTGTGTTGTAGGTGCAGATAAGTCATCTGACCTATTTCTTCTTGTTCTATAGTAGCAACTTGTGCTTCCACTGTGCTCTTTTCCACTATATCAATCATGGTGATTGTATCAACCTTGTTTGATATGGCTTATGGTATCTTGACCAAAGGTTGCACATGATTAGTGACTTGAGGGATGATAGAAGGTGGTTCTTTTGGATTCATCTTTTCCCTTTTAGTATCAGTCACTATCTTCTATAATTCATTCACACTTACCAAAATAGGATTGTCACAAAGTTTGGCTTGCAGTGTAGATTGATCTAGTATCTTCTTCAAATCATCCTCTATAAGGGGATTGATGTTCTAGGCTAATAGATCAAAAAAATCCTTAACAATTACTGTCTCAGTAGTCTCCCTTGTTACATGTTGAGGACTGACACTCAAAAATTGTGTATCTTGCACACTATATTCTTCTTGTTGCTCTTCCTCAGTTGTTACCTTGTCATCTATTATCACTTTTTCTCCTCCCTCAACTATACCTTCATTCTTATCATTTTCTTCATCATCCTTAACCTCGATGGGTTCTTCCTCACCTTCCTTTGTTGTAAATAACCCATAAGTAAGTTTCCACATCTGACTGGTCTTCTTAACAACATCATCGATATTATTTTGCAGGATGCTCAAGGCTCTATATTTAGGTACAAACCTAACTACATATTTCTTCATAGCCTTAGCAATCTATGCCTTAGTTCAAGCATCACTTGAGCTAGAGATGTTTCTCTAATCTATCTCTCCAAGTTTAGGAAATAGTGCCATTTTTTCTCAACTCTATCATATAGACTCTTAGGCATTGAGTTGGAAAGTTCTAGTGGAGTTTTCTTGAATTTTTCCATCATGGCATATATTGCCTCCTCCACTTGATTTTTCTCTACTTTACCCAAATTATAAAAATCAAAAAATTCTGATAAGTCTGCACTATTCTTAAAATTTTCATATAAATTTTCTAAATTTGACAAAGGATTGTGACTCAACACCTTAAATTGGTTGTTGTCATCTAATTCTATTTTCTCTTCATTTGACTCAACTTGTCCCACATACTTTCTTCTTGGCCTTTTCTGCTCTAGGCCTCCTTGCTCTACTGGTTTGGTCTTTTCCTTGGCCTTTTGAGTTGTTGCACATGTACTAGCTCTTGTAGTAGGTGCAGTGGGCTTGGGCTAACTTGGCTTGGCTACCTTCTTATCTTTAGTCACTAGTTGGACATTAGCTTTCCTCTTCTTTGGCTTGGTAGGAATAAGTGCTTCCTTGGCTTCTTCTCCCTTGACACCTTTAGTCTCCTCCTCTTCTTGGTCTTCTCCCATACCTTGTTTCAAAGCTAGTGGTGCATGTGTCTAAGAGTCTTCTTCCTCTTCTTCCTCTTCTTCTTGCTTGACACCCTCTCCAAATTTGGCTTTCAATTTCTTCACTTTCTTCTCCTTTCTCTTCATGGCAAAGGCAGTCTTCAATTCCATGGTAATTTTGGACTTTACCATCTCATAGTTTCCAAATATCTTTGCACTTTTATCTATCTCTTCTGCAAGTAATGTAGTAATAGCTGCAGAGGCTTCATACACATTAATTTCATAACCTAAGGATCTCAACCATCTTACCCTTGGTGTAGTAGCTTGTTCATAAGTATAATCAGAATCCACTAGAAAACATACATCATCATAGTATTTCTCTACTAGTGACACTGGTATTCTCAATCTTTCCTTCATTGACTTCTTGAAGTCTTCAAAATAAATTGTCACTAAGGATTCAAAATTCTCTCCTAATTGTTCAATGTATTCACCAATCTACACTACTATTGATATGTTGGTTTTCCATCCCATAGCTCCAAATGAAGGGAATGCGTTTTGCACATAAAAGAATATAAAAATCAATATAGAACCAAATTTTCATTGTGCACTCTTATTCTTTCTGATTGCTCCAAGGTTCTCCATCAATTGTTGCAATTGTAGCTCTGCTAGATCGTATGTGTTGTCTTTCTTGAAAAATTTTTATCCCACATCCATGGCTATACAAGGAACACTGTTCAATCTACTAGATTGGTAAAACTTGTATGAAATCACCCTTATAGAAAATTCAATCAATGGATCAGTAATTGTATCGATTGGCATGCCTCTTTTGTTCTAGATGGTTCCAATATTCTTCTCAATCACCTCCTTTAAATCACTTCTGAATGTCTTAGGCTGATCTAGGGTTGGATAACTAGTAACCCTATGAATTATTCTCTTAGTAATTTTGATAGGTTCATTGTCTAGCCATAATGAACCATCATGAATTTAGCTAAGCACTATCCTTATCTATTCTATTTTAAACACATTTGGAAAATTTAGGGGTTGTGTCAATCCCTCCTCTCTATGATTTTGAACTCTTCTTTCAAAACACCATTATCATAGAGTCTTCCATATGCTTCCCTAATCTCCATATCACCAATGCTTCCTATCTTATTGTTATAGCATTTTCTCACATCTTGTACCATTATCACATTTGGAGGAATCATCGACAATGCACCATAAGGGTCTTGCTTATAAGAAATGTCAAGAATAGCTTTGAAAATGGGTTGATTGACCTCATTATGCACTGATTAAATAGTCAAAACTTCCTTCCCCTCTACATTCTTTGAACTTGATGCCATAATGTAAAACTAGGGTTTACAAAAATTAAAATGTTTAGCTTGGCTCTTGATAAATACCTTATGCAATCTAATGAACTAGTGTAGAATCACACTCAAATCTTCTGCAAATACTTCAAGTGAATTTCCAAATTTCCTTCTTCTTTGATTGCTCTTTCTTGAATTTGAAGTGATGAAAAATGAGCTAAAATTGATCAAATACCCTTTAAAAATCTTGCAATAAATGTTGAGTGCTTAATAGCTATAAGCTTAGCATCAACCAATTTTAGGCTCACTCATCATCCATTGACATTTCAAACACTTGGCAACCACTACAAGCTCGGCATCTTCTAGCATTTCACTCGGCAACAACATGAAAAACTTAAATATTTATCTTGGATTTCTAATAACATCTTGTATCTTTATTCATGCTAATGTAATATTTTCAATGCTACATCATTTTGGAACTAATGTATGATATAACCTTTAAGTATCAGTCCCACATACCTCTTGATTGCCTAGTTTGACAAGGTGTGATCACTTGACCCATTAGGTGAAGTTATCCCTTCTCCATTTGATGCACAACAATCATCCTTTCTCTTCCATGTCTTTTTCATTTCATCTCTAATGTGTTCAGCATCTGCCTTTCCTTTGACCTAGTTGGATAATACCTACTGATGTGACTAATCTTTAAATAGCTAAAACATGTGGTTTGGCTCAACCACCTTTTTTAGTTACCTTTGAAGTGTTTCCTAATACAATTCTCAGGAAAATGTCCATATTCTTGACAATAATCATAGTTATACCTTCTATTATAATCCTAGTTATAAGAGTTTCTATTATTCCTTACCTTTGCATGCTTGTTTGACGACCACTTGGGTTTGGATCTATACTCAAAAGCTCTATGTCCATACTTCTGACAATTATAGCAATATTCTTCAAATCTTTGTGTATGCATGGTCTTGGTTCTACATTCATATGCCTGATGACCTTTTTTAATGCACTTATGGTAGTAAATTATGTTCTTAGGCTTGACATTCTAATTTGTAGACTTGCTCCTACACATATTAGTAGTATGTCCTTTCTTACCACAATTATGACAAGTGGTTTTGGAGTCCTTACCTTTTTTGTTCCTTTCTTCTGTATTTTCAGATGACTCTCCTTTAGTGCTTTTGTATCCTAGTCCAGATGTATCATTATTAGATATAGGGGATCTCTATAGTTTCTCCAAGTATTTGATGGCTTCATTTGGTTTGTTGAAACTTAAGAAAATTCCTTTTCCTTCTTTAGGTCATTCTACAATTTTAATTTTGTTATCTCAATGTCCTTAACATTCAAATCACAGTTAGCATTCATCATTTGACTTAGAGTATTAAATTACATGTTGGAAATCTTGGTTAATTTTGATGATTTCTCTTCTAGTCTATTGGCCAAAACTCTTTTGTCTTCTTCAATCATGGCTTTGCCATCCATGGCTTTATTCTTCTATTCAGTCACCTCACATAGTAGTATAGCTTGTGATTCTTGCTTTATCTTGAGATTTCTGATTTCCTCAGCTTGGGCTCTATTCTTTTCCATTAGATCTACAACCGCTGCATCAAATTCATTGGAATCTCCATCTGCAAATAACTTAGTAGTGTCTATCTCTCTATATTGTGTGTAATTCTCCACACTAGCAATTTCCTTCCTTCTCTTCAAGGATTTCTTTAGTTCTTCTCTTGCTTCAATTGATTTAGAATGAGATGTATTTCAATCTCTTGGTTCTCAATAGTCTTTCCCAACTTGTAGACTTCCATTTTAAGATCTTTCCTCAAAGCATGAAAGCTTCTCCTTTAGAGAACAAAGCTCTGATACCAATTGGTTGAATCATAGTAGGAAAGGTAAACTTCTGAGCGGGGGGGGTGAATCAGCAATTTAAACTTGGACCCATTAAACTTTTACCACACATCCATCTCATACATTCAATGAGTAAATTGGAAAACCATGTAAAGCATGTACATCTAGAACATGTAAAATATATAAGCAATCACACACATATGACACCAGATATGATTACCCAAAAACCCTCCAAGTGAGAAGTTAAGACTGGGGTGGGGGTGACACCCACAAATCTTCACTACTATAGTAATAAAGTGTATCCAATGAAGGTTACAATATTTTGATCATGAGACATGATCTACCCTGTAAAAGGTCTACCATATTAAAGGCTTAAAAAGATTGTTAGGTCTCACCTTGTTAGAGGATTTCAACACCCAATTAGAAGTGTGCCTTGCTAAAGGAATTTAACTCACAACTAAGTAATCACCCTATTAAGGGATTTCATATATCCTATTAGGACTACTCAGTTAAGAGATTTTGACTAAAATCACCTGTTAGAATGTCTCAGCGTTGATCATGTGGTTAGAACTTGATTGCTTGATAACAGATCACCTCTAAACAATGTCTTCTTGATCCTTCTTGACCAAATGTCTCTTTTTGTATCTTTTTCTCTATCCTCTATTCTACTCTAATTAATTATGCAATATAGTTTCACTTCATAACTTCTAAACCACCATGAATGCTTTGTTTGCACATGCAAACTATTCTCTTCGCTCCTTCTACACCTTACAAACTTGCTCTTATATAAAATTTAGGGTTTGTCCTACTTATGAAGACTTAGGTGACTTAGGGTTAGGTATGAATCTATAGCTAAGATTCATCCATTTTTATGCTTAATTCTTCCCATTTTCTAATTGGTTGCATGTAATTGCATAGGAAATCTAACTTGAGATCCGTCCTTATCTCCAAAATATCAAAATTCAAGCTTAAGTTGGCTCAAAAATAGTTTACACAGTTGTTTGTGCCTTTACAAATAAATATGTCAAAATTGTCTTACTCAACTTCTGAAGTCTTTGATGTTCAGTATACACTAATCTTTATACTATGACTCGGCACCTATATTGCTCAGTATCCACTATTCACTTAGATCTTGTGTCACTCAACATATGTTGTCTACTCGGCACTTGAGTGACTCAGCACATGAGTGGCTCGACACTCACCATGACTCAGCATGGTCTAATATATACATGTTGTGCTCAACATGTACTACTTATTCGACATGAACTAAGTAAATAGCTTAAGTGTGTTGACACTCACTTGTCAAAACCAATCTGAGATCAACAATTGGTTTCATTTTTTTTTAGTTTATTTCTTATAAGACATATAGTTGTGAGAATATAATCTATTAATATTTATGAGAAAATAAAATATTATTCTATGACACCTTTGTAAAATTAAATTGTCTACTTTAATCCACATGCAAAATAGTAAATGTCAATTCTATCAAACATTGCAAATGATAATCTACTTCACATTTTAGAAATATTGTTCCTCATACTTCACACTTCTAATCTAATTTGTATGAAAATAAAATAAAATTTTAAAAACATAATAAAGTATGTATATTTTAACACAAGATGATGCGCCACATAATACCAATATAACAATTGAACATTTACAATTATAACAAAATATTATGAATCAAAAAATCAACACAAATAGAATATAAAATAAATCTATAAATCACCTTCATCAAATAAATGGGCCCAAATCCCTTTTTGTGATTGGTTTGGAGCTCAACAAAATGGATAAAATTCAAATTGAGAAATTGAGAGCGAAGTAGTCAATTACATCAATATAATCCACTAGAGACTAAAAGTTATAAGAACTAAAATCCTCCCCAAGGTTTGTATTCCCCTCATTAACCCTAATAAAGAAAGGTAAGGGATGTGGTTTTTGAGGGAGGAGCATGAAGTTCATGACAAGGTAAATATGGAGCCTCTAATAAAGTAAGCTAGGTGTTATGGTGTTAAAGGTTGATTACCATTGATAGGGACAAGATGGTAGCTAGATCAATTTCTCAAAACTAGATGACAAAAAATACCAATATTACTAAGTTCAAAATAAATTGAAAAAGAACACTAGAAACATTTCAATGATTTAATTTTTTTATGTAAATCCTCTAGCATTACATAAAAATGTTTTGATCAATCTAAGACTACATGAAGCCAATAGTGGAAATCCTAAGTAGGAAAATTAAGAGTTAGGGTAGTGAGAAAAAATAAAAGACCCTAAAAAATTATTTATTGTGCTTCTAGATTAGATTGTGTGTGTAATTTTTTACATAAATATTTTGGATCACACTTTGCAATCCATTATCAAGATGAGAGAGCACAAAAAATATAATTTTGTTTTTCCACTTTCTTCTATAATATTACACTCATCACTATTGTGACCACTCAAATGATAATTAATTTTAAGTAGACAATATCTATAAAGAATATTGTATGCATTTTTTACTATAATTATTAATTAATTAAAAACTTGAGCCGAATAATTTTTTAATTTTAAATTGATTAATAAATATAGTCAAAGGTATATTGTGGGTGCTCCATACAAAATTTTTGTGAGGTGGGTCTTAAATTCTATTTGGCATATAGTAAAATAATATCATGACTCATATAAATTGGAAATATGGGGACATGCTAGCATTTTTCTCCCAATAGATCTCTACAAATTACTACCAACAATCCAATTGTTAGTCTTATTAAAGTAGGAGTTAGACATGTTCTAAATCTACTCAAATACTCAATCATAAAGGAGATTATTTCAAAAAATATGTAGATGAAATGAATCTCTTCTTTTGTATATTAATGAACCATGTACACTCATATTTATTTAGTAATTATATATCTATTTTGTTCTCCTTAATCCATTTTTACATTATCATATTGTCTTATGCTACCCAATGATTATATTTTATATCTATACTTATTCTTTCCATTAGAGGAGCATCCTAACATCTCTTAGATGGAATCTATTCTATTTTAGATATATATTCCAAATTATAATATAATATTTCCACGTTAATATTTATATCTCATTTTTCTTAGCCAAGTCATGCCTACAACAAAACTTTGATTTGTCCTCAAGTCAACTACTTTTCTTCTATGATAAGATTTGCTAATATATGACCCATGGTGCTTGAAATTTATCATTACACTACTTAAAAGTTTAGAGTTAGCTAATGTGTATGTATATATGTAAAATATGAGACTTTTCTTATGCCAGAGATATCAAAGTTTGAATGCTACATGGAAAGGTTTATGCCTCATAGATTATTGTAGAGATTTGTGTCAGTCATAAGTTGGTAAATTCCCAAAGATATCTAGAATTCATTCTAGCCTTCTCCATTTTTTTATCATTGGTGTTGATTTTGAACATGAAAACTTTTTATATTAACCTAGGTTGTACCATCCATATCTTGCATTACATCATACTATGTGTACTTCTGTGAGATATGTATGTCTAAATTCATCTTGTCCTTTATTGGTTTTGACATATTGGACTACTACAAACAATATAATTATAACTCATTGATCTCAAGCATAAGTTTATTTGTGGCTCCCAACTAAATCTCAAATGTCATTTGGGTGTAGCACACCAATGCCTAACCTCATCCTCTTATCTTTTGCTACTCTTGTTTCATCTCTTTCTGCAAATTTTCCTTCTATGTTATTAGACCTTGTAAGAGATCATCAATGAAGATGTGGAGGAGATCTAGAGTGGGTTTTAAAGGTTCCTCTTTTAATTTTAGTAACTTTTATTTTATTTCCTTTACTATTTCTTCCACCTTATTGATCACTTCAAGATGTTTCTTAAAGGGTTATTCTTGTGTAGTTTATCACATGGTTGAAACTTCCAAAGTAGTTTAATGCTCCCCATATCTACTCTATCTCTAATCATCATAATCTTGAATAGTTTTTTTTCTCTTTTTGGTCATTTCTTTATATATGTGACGATTTTCAAAATTTGTTCCATGGTAGAGGACTCTCTAAATGTTGAGGCTACTCTAGTGGGAGGTGGTGGAGGAGAAGGGGCGGTTGTGACTTTTTCTTTCATCTTTTGTGTCAAGTCTTATGTATAAAGTTCCTTGTAGGCTCTATTAGTTTCCTCTAAAATCTCCATCTACACTCTTTGTATTTCTTCTAACTTTTCCAAAATGAGCTTTTCTAGTCTTCATTTTAAAAAAATTCTATGCTATGATTCTAGCATCATGGTAGAGTTGGTTCTAGTGCTATTGAGTGGATGGCTATTTCCCTTATATTAGATTATTTATATTGAGCTCTAGATCTTTGTTCTTAGATCAATATAGCTAGGGGTCTAGGGAAGTTTTGGGTAAATTTCAGAGCCCAAGTTTCTACATAGGGAGCTCTAGGTATACTGGAATGCCACTAGATGTCAACTAGTTTACTAAAATGAAACTTAAATGATTTTATGTATTTATTGCAACTTTAACACTTTAAAACTTCAGACTTGATTTCTTGAAACATGGAAAAATGTATAACTTGAATAACTCTTGATTTGGGTTTCAAACATATTTTCTTATCAGTGTGCTTTAAGGTGGTATGCCCTTGTTGACTTTGTGAGCAGTTTTGTTGTTCTTGCTTGGGTGTTGTAGGAGGATGGTTTCTGAGAATAGATCCATTGTAAGGGGTCATAGTGCAAGAAGAGGTAGAGATCATGGGAGAGGTAGACATGATACTCCTCTTCTCACTCATGGAGAGATTCCTATTTAGGAGGAAAATAGGGAGGAGAACCATAGAGAAGAGCATGTTGTCTCAGAGGAGACTAATTTGAAATAGATAATGAGGATGATCTTAGAGTGCCTACCTCCTCTAAGGAGTGTTGAACAAGAGGGATCACATCATTATGGGAATGAGGAGAGGCAGAGATACAAGAGTCCTTGAAGAGACCTCCATGGTAATAGAAAAAGGTCAACTAAGGCCACTCAGATGAAGGACCTATAGAGGTCCAAGATCAAACATTTCAATTGGGTTGGTACAAGATATGTGGCAGAGTTGTGGTTAATTACATTCGATAGATGTTTTGCAATGCATGACTTTGACTCCAATGTCAAAGAGAGGTATGGCATCACCCATCTAGAGCCCTTTGGGGCTACCTAGTGGAACATTGAGGAGAAGAAATTGGGTGTGAACATGAATATTCTTACATGGGAGTTATTCCTTGAGAACTTTTTTGAACACTTCCTAAGAGAGGAATGGAACCAGTAGAGGGCAGATGAGTTCCATAGTCTGAGGTAGTGTATTATGACCATGGCAGAGTATGAACATAAATTCTATGAGCTCATTACTTATGCAAGAACTAGTGGAAGTTCACCACTGATGGTTTAGTACTTCATTCAGGGTCTGAACAACTATCTCATTTGTGGTGTAAAGGTTTTCCAACCTAAAACCCTCAATGATGTGGTACATCAAGCTATCCTTGTCGAGAGAAATGTTACTTTGGCATATGGTGGTTTTGTGGGAGCACATGTAGCATTAAGGTGAAAAGGTAACTAGGAAGCAAGTAGTAGTGGGAAGCCTTCTTCTTTTGGAGGTAATTAGTAATAGTAATAAGGAGGATCTTATCCTCTAGCACAAAGTGGTGATAGTGGTTCACACTCTAGGGATTTTCAGTACTCTCAGCATAATAAGTGCAACCAGTATGACTGGCCATCATAGAATACTCATTCTTTTATAGTGGGGGTAGTTTTTAGTAGTCCAACACATTGAGAGTGTAGAGGAGTTTTTATGGAGAATTTTTTTCATGTGGACAATGTGGACACAAGTCATCCCATTATCCTCAATGGAAATCACAGTTCTTGGATCAAAGACCTATAGCTTCAAAACTCACAATTGGAGATATGGGTAGATCACAAAGGGTGTTTTTAGTGGATTCTTATCCTCCTACAAGGGGAAAGGGTCCAATGGGACTACACAGTGGGTGCTAGAGTTTTATCTTTCTTTTTGGCTTCTAGGAGTAAACCTAAGTCTAAAGGGGTGGATGTAATGCCTACCCCTAGTTTACTTTTCATGTTGGATTATCGAACTCTTTTAGATCAATTTTATGATTATGTCTTATGATTAGCAATACTTGGTTACTAGATTGAATTGGATGTTATTTTAAACTCAGTTTATTTATGTGAAGAGCTACTTGGTGCTTGGTTATTTCATGCATACATGATTACTCTTTTAATGATGATACATGTATATTTATATAGTGATTTTAGTTATTTCATGATGATAGTTAGATGGATGATTTTATGAAGTTTCTATGGATACTCACCCCATACTTGCATGTGTATGGTGTACTTGTATATTTTAATTTATGTATGACATTTTTGACATGATTGAGGGAGGGAGTTGTAGTCACCTACTAGTTGGGATCTAAATGATGCACCACTCCCTGCCATTGCATATTTAGTTTAGAGTATATGTGTATGTACATGCTCAAATTTTATGCAGATTGCAAGTATTGGGGGTCAACTTCCCTGAATTGCAAGGATGAGCATGCCCTATCGCAGTATCTCAATGATAAATGAGGGGAGATAATTCTTGAATCCAAATCTTAACCTTAAGCCAATTGTCCTAGAAAGTAGGACAAGTATTTGAGTTATTTACACTTTGTCAAGTGATGTGAATTCATGATTTTCACCCTTGAGTTTGATCTAGGACTTTATTCTTTGTAATGGGTTTTTGTATATTTGTGGGTCTATTGTGAGTTCCAGTTATAATTAAATCAAATAAAAAGATTATTAAATGATTTAATTTAATGAAAATTTTATAAAGAAAAATCATTATTTAATTTTATCTAATTAATTGAGAAATTAATTAAATAAAAGAATTAAATTTAAAATATTTAATCAAAGTTCAAACTTTGGTGTAAATATATTTATTTAATTTAATAAAAAATTATTTAGGAGTTTTAGTTTTTATAATAAACTATAAATATTATTATTAGTTCAATTAATAAATATTTAATTAAAGATTAAAGATGTCTTGTGATTTAATAAAAGATGGAGAATTAATTTAATAAAGCTTTTTTAATTAAAATGTAAAAATTTTGCACATGTAATTAAAATGAAATAAAATAATAAAAGAAAAGGTTCTGAATGATTGCAAATCTAAAACCCTAAGAGGAAGAAAGATCTTTATTAAGAAATCAGAGCTCATTTCTCCACACACAGGTTTGTAGGAGCCAATTTATGAGGAGGGTTTTTTAAAGAAAGGGAATTTTCTTGTGAGCTCCATGCATCTATTTCTTTAACATCAGATCCACCCTAGATCTTGTGGGTTTTGTGCAATAGTTTCTTTCTTTGAAATCTTTTTCTTCTCTATGTCGAAATGGAATTGTTTTTAGAATATATTTAGGTTGAATCCCTCATTGATAAATTTACTCTTCTTTGTTGTGGAAAACCTTATTTGGTAAATTTTTAGAGATTCATAATTGATTGCTTACAATTCGTGTAGGGTTTGGAAAAGAGATCAAAAAATTGATATACAAATTTGATTGGTTGCTCATATTTTTCCTATATGATATATTATGTAAATTTATTTTAAAATATATATATTATATAAAATTAACACAGTATATATATATATATAGCTTTTTGAAATACTAAAAAAAAATGTTTTTTGGCAATTGAAATGGGAGGAGTTTATGTTTTATATCTAATAGAACACATATAAAAAAATCTTATTACTTCCCCATCCCTGAACTGTGAATTGCAGTTGGCTGCAAAGGCAACCAAAGCTGTCGTGAGTAGTCAAAGCTACTACAATAGTCGAGGCTACTAATCACAGCAAGCCTATGGACCCTTTTTTAATATATGCGATTGTGATTTTATTATTGTTATGTTATTTTAGTAATTTAATTAAATTTTAATATAATTTTCTTTATTTATTATTAATTAATTTAATTCATATTAAATTTTATTAATAAATTATAATAAATTTTATTTTTAGTATTAAATAATAATTATAGTTATTAATAAATTAGTATTACTTTATTAAAAATTTGATAGTTATAGTTGGCAATTGTCAGGACATGCCGATAGTATCTCAACAATTAACATCAATAATCTCTAAAGGAAATCTGCTTTGATAGGGTTTCGTAATAATTTTCTTGCGAACTCTGCATTATTTTTAATTTAAGTGGCACAAACAACAGCAGGACACAATTTGTGCAAAGTCTTGAGTGTTATCCAAATCCTTCATCTTTTTGAAACATAAAACAAGCAAGGAAAAAGAGGTCCATGATTATAAAGAAACAAAGCCAGCACGGGGCAAAGATTTAAAAATTAGCTACCAAGGGACAAACTGATTGTAGCAATTTCCTGTAGAGTTGCAAGTGAATAAATATTATTAAAATATGGAATGTAGATCAATTTTAATTTTTAAATCTAGTTCACTTTGCAATTAGCCAATGAAACATCCTTTGTCTTCACTGTGGAGAACTAAAGGAGAAATGAACAAGTCTGGGAAAATTTGCATCGACAACCCTCATGCAAAGTTGAGGTATGCAGTGAAGACATCAAATGGATTTTCAACTCTTAATGAGCTCATTGGTTTAGAAGATGCTAATATCTACCAGATGAATTTCAATCATAAGAGTAGTGTTAAAATTCTAGGTGTGACTATTTCAAATAAGCTAGAGAAATCCTCAAAAAGGTTAGGGTTGCAGCCAGTGGTAAAATCCAAAAGAAATATATGTGCTAGGGTCACTCTAGATTTAAACTAGGACATTCTATCCTGATTCTTATCGGTTTGGTACAAGGCAACTAAGCATCTATTAAACCCTCAAATCTTTAAAAGTGACAATTTCCCCCATTTAGTTTATTTTTTTGCCAGGAAAGGTTTTTTACCTAATATCATATCCTCCACTAAAAGTTTTGACAAATAATTTCATCTTTTTAATCTCACAAAATATGCTACTCATTATAGATTTCTAACGTATCATCAACAGATAGGTTCCCTAACTGAACCCAATGTGATTTCCCACAAGACCCATGAAGCACATTTTTGTAAGTTTGATACATCAATTTCCAACCCATCAGATAACCCCCTAATAAATATATCCCCCCTCCCCGAAGGATTTTTTTCCCAAATCTCCTTAGCAACCCCCCTCTCATCCCCAAATGGCTCCTCACTCCAATATTAATATAATGAAGGAAAAGGTCCTGATTATCAACAATCAAGACAACAAAGATCATTGGCAAGATTGTCAAAATGTTGGTGTATTCACATTTTGGAATGAACCAAAACATGAATTGATCAATCTCATTAAATGGCTAAAGGATTTCTGCCAAAATTAGGTAAGTATCGACTCTTACCATTCAAATAGACTAGTTTACATTCACTGTAGTGATGAATATGTCAAAAAAGATTTCCTTTTTGTATTTATATGCTATTTTAAAAGTTATGTTGTTAAATTCTTAGAATGGACCCCAGATTGTAAGGAAGAATAGTTAAATTTCTCCGTCCCAACCTGGATCACAATTCAATTCATCCCACTAGAACTTATGCATATAGAGATTCTCAAGAATATAGGTGCATCAATTGGTAATCTGATAGGAATAGATGCTTCATATAGATATTGTAATAATACTAAATTTCTTATCAACCTAGAGATTAATTATGTAGAAATCCAACCTATTAAGGTAATAACAAATAGATCTATCTATAACTTAAATTTTGATAGATTTGAAGGACAAAAATTTGAAATAATCAAATTAGATGATCAAAGAAAGATTACTTTCAAAACTTTTCAACCAATTTCAGACCTTAAAGACATCTTCCTAATGATAAATATAAAAAACAAAAAAGAATTCCAAGGGAAGTGTATTCATGTTATAGTAGGAAAAGAAATTTTAGATTTAGAAGAGGTGAAATAAGAAATTGAAAACTAGCAGTCATATCTCCAATTTTAGAAACCAGATATAGTTCTCCTTCTATCCTCACAAATTAGAAGAAATTTTTAGAGCTATTACAAGCAGTAAAAGAAAAAGAATCTCATAGCATAGAAAAAGGAAAATCTTAAAAACTTGAGAACACTAAAGAAATTACTGAGTTGTTAGATAGGGAAGAAAATAAAGGCACTAGCTCATAGTTGAAATTTGAACCTACATGCAAAGCTCAAAATTGTGATGATATCAACAAAAGAAAAGGAACAAAAACAAATATCTATTTAGCCAACACTAGGATGCAAAAGGCAACAAACTATTGTAGAAGCCTTAAAAAGAAACCAAAAAAAGTATAAGCTAAGGCTATAATAGAAATAAGTGGGAAAGAAAATGAGTTAGAAAAGGATTCTAAATCTCAGGACAAAAATATCATGGCTAATACTAATAGTAATCTTGAAGAAAATAAAAACAAATGTCTCTTTACTATTGCATCTCCTGAACAAAGCAAGGCTAAATACAGCAAATGGATTAATGGAAACTCCATTGCAACAGAAAGGAGAGTTTATGAAGGAGACAATACACTCCAATAAAGAGGTAGTCAAGATGTTCACCAAATTTTGGCAGACACCAAATACCTCACAGGAATCCCCTATGCATAACCTCAGTGGGCACAATTTATGGGAGAAGGAACAAAGTAAGAAAAAAGAAACACTAACACAAGATTTTTAGGACTTCTTGAATAAAGATATGTCAAAAATTGATGATCTCGAAAGGTTATCTTCAGATGAGGTTGAGAAAGAGAATTTGGAACTGCTAATAGATGAACTAATCCAAGTTTTTAACCTCGACAATATTGACAAAAGCAGTGACTTATAGAAAGAGGAACTAATTTTGTGAGTTCTAAAATTAGGAGGAGATAACTACATCTTTGAAGATTTAAGAAAGGATCAGTTAATCATTGAGGAGGAAGATAAGAGAAGTAAAGCTTTAAAGACAATCAAAGGTAGAATAGCTATAGGACAAGGTGGGGATAATAATTGGGATAGAACATGGAGTACTCTAGATGTAGCATATAATATTCACACATATGTTCAGATAATCCTCATAGATCAGATAATGAAAGAATTAGAAATCAAAGAAAAAGATGTGAATGAAGGTCAAAAATTGGAAAGTGTTGTAAATGCATAGGAGAACATAAAACAACTGGGTATTCTGATGAATCAAGAAGGATTAACTACTCCCAAATATGACATACATAAAGCTAAGAGAGGAAGGAAGTCTCTTAAAGAACTCAAAGAAGCAGATGGCTAGGCAAAGGAATAGCAAAAGATAAGTCAGTTACTTAATCCTAGGAAGGGGAAGATCCTTCCCAAAGCAGCATGAAGATCACTACCTAGAATGCTAGGGGCTTAAATGCACCTAGCAAGAAATGTTTGCTAAAGCATAATTTAAAGCAATTTGAATTTGAAGTTATTATATTACAAGAAACAAAATTAAATAAGGAAGAAGGAATTAAGCTAGAAAATAAACTAGGTAGTTGGAACATTAACTTACATGAATCTAGAGGAGCCTCAGGAGGATTAGGAATGATTTGGAATCCCAACAAAGTAATTTAAATAGACTTAATTCAAAAAATTCATGGATGAACAATAGAATTAAAAGCATAAATACTAATGTATAACTAATTCTAATAAACATCTTTGGACCAACCCATAACCTAGACAAAAAACTTCTATGGGAAGAAATAAGTCTTTTTCTTAAAAATCACAGCAATGAACTCATTCTAATAGGTGGTGATTTTTATACTATTACGAGTATAGATGAAAATTTTGGAGGTATCTAGCAAATTTCCCAAGCATTGTTAGAATTTAAAAAATGGATAGACCTTAACAAACTATTTGTTATTCATATTGATAATGGTAAGTTCACATAAACTAATAGAAGGAAGGACTTTGCATTTATCACTGAGAAACTAGATAGGTTCTTTCTCAAAGGAGAACTAAGTGGATTAGATTTAGATATTCAAGCTTCAATTCTTCCTATAGCAGGATCAGACCATTATCCGGTTAGAATTGAATTTTTTGAACCTATTAAACCTATTAGAAATCCTTTTTAATGTGAAAAAATGTATTTTTTAGACAAAAAATTTATGGAGCTCATTAGAGCATGGTGGAATCAAGGAAAATATAAAGGTTTCAAAATGTTTATATTTGTCTCTAAGATGAAAAAATATATATATATATACATAAGTAGAATAAAGAACATTTCAACAATACATTTAAAGAAAAATTAGACAATGAAGAAAGCATAAAAAAATTAAACACAGTAGTAATTAAAGAAGGTATGAATAATGAGAACTTCCTTCTAGAAAAAGAACTACCCGCTAGGCAGGAACTCATCCTAGCAAAGGAAGAAGTTTTTTGGAGGCAAAAATCCAGAGAAAAATGGTTAGAAGAGGGTGATCGTAATACAAAAAAAATTCATAACAACACTCTTTATAACAAAGCTAAAAAAAAAATTATTAAAATTAGAAATGCATCAAGCTCTATCACTGAAAACCTTGATAGTATAGCAAATAATTTTGTAGATCATTTTAATAAATTATTAAATAATTTTGATATCTCAAACTTAATTGCGCAAACAAAAATGCTTGAAGCCATACAAAATGTGGTCTCCAAAGAAGATAATAAAGCATTAAGCTCACCTATATCATTGGAAGAAGTCAAATCTATGGTATTCAACATGACCCCTAATAGCTCTCTAGGTCCAGATGGATTCCAGGCTTTCTTTTACCAAAAATTTTGGGATATTATCGAAATTGATCTTTGGAATGCCATTGAAGCATCAAGAAATGGAGGGTCCTTACTATTATAAATTAATAATAACTTTCTTACTTAAATCCCCAAAAAAGATAATCTTGAAAATCTAAGGGATTTTAGGCCTATAGCTCTTTGCAATAGCATATATAAAATCATATCCAAAATTTTAGCTAATCGAATGAAACTGCTTCTTTCTAAGCTTATATTAGAAGAACAAACTAGTTTTGTTCTAGGGGGATCAATTCTAGATGGATACTCATTATACAAGAAACATTACACTCAACCAGAAAGAATAAAATGGCAAGCATATTCATGAAATTGGACATTCAGAAAGTATACAATATGGTTGATTGGAGGTTTTTATGCAAAACCTTGGAATCATTTGGGTTCTCTCACCAATGGATTAATTTTATATCACAATGCATTTCAAAAACTAAAATTTTAGTTTTTATTAATTGGTCTCCTAAAGGCTTCTTTGACTCATCAAGAGGTATAAGACAAGGAGATCCTATATCTCCTTTCCTATACATTATCATGGCAGAAGCCTTTAGGAGAGCAATTACGAAAGCTCATAATGACGACAAAATAAATGGAATTACTATAACTAAAAATGTCCCAAACATTACCCACCAAAAATATGCAGATGATACCATTCCACCAGGTGAAAGCACAACAAAAGAGACCCTAAACATCAAGTCTATCATTCAACAGTATATGGAAGCTTCTGTTCAAAGAGTGAATGCTGTAAAATCTGAAATCTTTTTCATTAACACCAAACTTGAAATTGAAAAATAGATCTGTAATATTATGGGATATAAAAGAGGTAAATTCCCATGAAAATATTTAGGAATATAGTTAGAAAAAGGTAGTAAACTAAAAATGGTTGGCATAGTATTCTTGATAGAATGGATGCTAGGATAGGAAGTTGAAAAGATAAATGGCTTAAAAAAGCTGGTAAGTTACCAAGATCAAAGTAGTGTTGTCTACTCTTCCAACATACCCTCTTTCTTGCCTACCTTTATCTAAATGCATCAATAAGAAGCTTGAGGAAAAACTTAGAAGCTTCCTTTGGAATTAATTTGATGATAAGGAAAAACTAGCTCTCATAAAATGAGATAATGTATGTAAGCCAAAGGAATTAGGAGGCTTAGGTATCAAAAACTTGAGCTGGCAAAATGAAGCATTAGGGGCTAAACTTACTTGGCATATTTTTGTAGAAAGGGAACATAAATGGGCTAAAATTATGTATAAAAAATACCTTAATTCATATTATCCCTATTTCATCTTTAGAGTGAGGACCCTCACTAAAGGATCCAAAAGTTGGAACTTTATAGTGAAAAGCAGAACCCTTATTAGTAAATATCTCACATGGGATGTTGGAAATGGTGATGAAGCTCTCTTCTAGGAGGATCCTTGGGATGGTTACCCCTCAGTAGATAGCATGGGGATCCCAACTAGCATCAAAGAGCATTTAGTTAAACTTTGGGGGTGTAAGGCTAGTAATTATAAAACTAAAAAAGTTATTAATTGAATTACAAGATGAGAATGGAAATAAGTGGAGAATATAGATGTGGAACAAGCAATAAAAAAGTCATATGAAAAAATAATTTAGAAAAGGAAAATAAAGTAGTTAGAGAGAAATGACAAACTCATTTGGGAAATATCAAAAGATGGTAAGTATAGTGTAAAAAATGGATATATAGCTATCACTCAATCCCAAAGATGGGAAGAAGTGAATATCCCACTTAAACTCTATTGGGATTCATCCTATCTACCAAAGGTAGGTTTCTTTTTGTGGATGGCATCTCAGAATAGGATCTTAACTATTGAAAAACTTAGTAAGATGGGTATTGAGGGAACATCAAGAGGTGTGCTATGTAAGCAAGATAGTGAAAATACTGATCATATCTTATATAGACGCCCATATACACAATACTTTTGGGACTGGCTTAGACATATGTTGAGTTGGACCGCCCCTATGCCAAAATCCCTAGATGAGTTTCTTAAGGGCTGGACAAAATATAGTAGTAAATGTATATATAGAAAATTATGGAATATTTGTCCATCTATCCTTGTGTGGGAGGTATGGAAAGAAAAGAACCAAAGAATATTTCATGACAAGGATATGAAGACAAATGAGATTATTAAAAAAATTGAGGCATGTATAGTTGAAACTTTAAACACTCACCTAAGGAAAACCTAGAAAGAGGAAGGATCATTTTCATTTTGGGATGGATTAATGAAAAAGAATTGGAAAAACCTAATTAATCCTCCGCTTATTTATAAAAAGAAGAATAAAGAGGTGAGGGACAAATGTAGATGGATCCCACCACCGGATGGGTGGACAAAATTAAATTTTGATGGAGCCTCAAGAGGAAATTTTGGTACTGCTAGAATCAGATGTATCATTAATAATGATTCTGGCAAGTGGATTTCCAAAAGGGCTAAATACATAGGACCAACCACTAACAACCTTGTTGGACTAGAAGCTCTATAAGAAGGTCTCCAAATTTTCCTAAATCTAGGTTTATCAAAACTTATTATTGAAGGAGATCCACAGATTTTCCTAAATGTCATTAGGAAAAGGAAGACACCTAATTAGGTCTTAAACTCAAACTTGGAAGAAGTACTAAATATGTTGGACCACTTCACAGATATTCAAATTCTTCATATCTTCTAGGAAGGTAACAAAAAATGTCGATCAGCTAGCAAATAAGGGTGTTGATGGCAAAAATATTTTAATCTATAATGATTAATAATAAAAAAAAGGTTTTCTTAAATATTAAAAAATTATTAAGATAATTGTAAGTAAACTAATTGAAAAATAAATAGCAGTTTTAAACAAAACTGGATAATGTAACTTTAAGTCTTATTAGCTAAATTAGCCCTGATGGACAATTTAGATAATAAGGATACAAACAAATATAATATCTCCATAAGTTTTAAATATACATGCATACATTCATATCTTAGTATATAAATACTTTAAAAATTATATCTGTGTGTGTGTGTGTGTGTTGCCCTGTATAAACTTGAAAACATTGACTCCACATAGGAAACATAGGGAAAGATGGACAAAAATTGGTAAGGAATTTTCAAAATTTTGATAGACTTAAAATGTAATTTTAAAATAAGAACATAAAAGGCATTTTTAATTTAAAATAGCAAAAATTAAGATTACAGTTCTTTCAAATATGAGTAGAATTCAGCAAATCACTATGGGAGCACATTTTTTAATACTATTAGATTATTTGTCACTAGATCTAATCATTCTCTAGGCTACATTTTTATAATTTTCATCTCAACAAATTTCTTTGACTAATTTCAGTAATCTTTTCCATAATGTTAAACAAAAGAAACGTAGTGATTTCTAGCCAGGAATTAAAGGATATCTAAATCGATGGTTTTAACTAACAATAATAACGTTCATTTTGAGTTGCATCACTGATCAACAAGTTAGCAAGATGTAACCATTTCATCCAGAATAGCTAAAGAAGAGGTATTTACAAAGTATATAAAAAACCGGTTGAATATGTCACTCTCATCTTAGATACAAAATAGTATAAATGATCGGTATAGAAATCATTCGAGCTTACAAAATTTAGAGAAGGATTCTAGTCATTTACATTGTATTTAAAAAAACAAAAATTGAAAATTGGTAACTGGGGTATGCCCCTTTTAATAATGTAATAATAAAGGACCACGATCCCAAGTATGACTGCAGTTTTTCTTCTATGTTCTTTCCTACCAATGCCCGTTTAAACGGAGATACTCTGATGTATTGTTATTAAATTAATATAATCAAAAGCTTTGACTATTTACCGATCAAAAAATAATAATAATTTGATAATTATTACTTTCAATATTTTGATAATTATTATTCTAATTTTAATAATATTTCATGAAACAATTAGTTTGTAGTTATCGGTAAGTTGTGTCTTTTTGTTAGATTGAAGAAATTATTTTAATAAGGTTTGAATTTTAATATTGTGATAATTCACATTTTATATAAAATATATGGTTTTTTATTTAAATAATTTAATGACCTATTGAGTGTTGAGATTTGAGTGGACTTGAAAACCTTAGCAAACATGAACTTGGATAAATGAAAACTAGAACTTTATTTCAAATCAAATTCTTATGTTTTCAAAACCAAACAAATTACAAAACTACACTTGTTATTATGTATATTTTTACTGTGTTGGGTTTGGGGTTGACTTAGTACATTGACTAATCAAAATGTTTACCAGAGACTTGGGGAGTTTTTGTTTTATGATGATGTTATGTATATGATCTTTTATACTCGACCATGGTGATGTGTCACATGTTTCTATGATGAGTTTTTCATCAATGCTTGTTAGTGCTTTCCAGTTGCTTGTATAGAACTGAGCTGATTATTGTGACTTTCTTGCTATAACTTTTGAGTTTTTTGATTGGTTATCTATTGGCGCTTTCCAATTTCTTGTATATGACTAAGGTGATTATTGTGATTGGTCCTTAGGTTCTTTCCAATTTCTTGTAAAGGATTGAGGTAAATACTATGTTTTATATATAGATTTTTTATAGTTTCTTGTAAATTACTAAGGTGAAAATTGTGATTTTATGAGTTGTACTTTTCATGAGCTTAGGGTAGGTAATCTATTTGTATGTTGGGAAGTGGCTTGCAATGTAGGTTAGAGCCCTAAAGAGGTTGCCTAGGTAACCCATTGTAAGTTGTTTTTAATAAGTGATAATATTTCATTAAATGAGAGAAAAATAAATTAATAAGAGTCATTGTTTTTCCTTGCTCATGCCTCAAGTGCTAGTATAGGCTAGGATGGGAATAGAGAGGATTCTTGGTTGTGGCGTTTCCTTTTTTGTATGCCATGTCTTTACGAAAGGATATTGAAGCCACATAGAGACACTAGGGGGCTAGAGTCCAAATAGGTTGTGAGGGTAACCTTAGAGTTGGCTCATGTGATGAAACTTGCCCACTTGCATAGTAGATTTCCTACGTGTCTTTTTTGCCTCTGGTTTTAGATGTTCCCTGTGTCTTGTTACATTTGAGATATATTGTTATTAGGTTTTCCTTGACCTAGATGTTGGTTATGACTTTTGAGATTGATATCCATATGGGACTTGAGATTATTTGCTTAGCATGGTGGGAAAGGGCCATTAAGATTCCATGAGGTTGAGTGGTAGTGATTTTCTTATACCATTGAGATCCAATAGTTGGATGTCATTGTTGGATGTTCTTGTGTAGTTGCTCCTTTCTTTCTAATCTTGTGTTTATGTTGGATGGTTATATTTTGTTATACTATACTTGATTTATCAGAGATCTTATGAGATGATGTATTTTTTTGATGATATATATTCTTTGATATTTTTATACCCTATAACTTGTACAGTAGATGATTATGCATTCTAATTTTTCCAAGTGGAAACTTATGTAATTATTATTATTGAATTGGAAGTGTACTTCTAATAATTATTTGATGTGGATTTATTGTGTATCAAATTTAGTATTAATAAAACTTATTTATATATGTGATTCAATGTCTTGTAACCCTTAAGAGATCTAATCTATTTTGGATGGTCATATGTATGTGAGTTATTGCTTCTGTTATATTATCTCTTATTATTATTATCTTTCAAAACCAAATGTTTGGCAAACTTAGTGAAACTTTAGGTTAATTTCTTTTGGGTTCCCTAGCAAGTTATTATAGTAAAGACTTCAACTATGTATTTATGAGTTATCATGTACTATATGAGTGCATGTTATGTAGTTTGTTTATTGAGAATGGGAATGTGATGATATGTTTCTAGGGTTTTGACAAAGATATGATGGGAGAATATGTAAGCGTAGGTGGTCTTCATTCAAAAGTGGGGGCTCAAGAGTGGGTGGTATGGGTTGAGGGAGTAGTCATTTTTGGATGGGTACTTCTTCATTACGATTTTCTATTAGATTGAATTGGTCGGGGGGGGGTTTCTAAATTGTTTGTGGTTTCTTTTTATATCTTCTTTCAATGGCCATACTTAGTCAAGCCTCATTTGCCTCTTTCTCCATTTTTACCACCTTAGTCAAAGTGTAGTATCCAACTTTCTTCTAACAAATTGGGTCCTTTCTACTTTAATGGTATCCTCAAGTATGTACTTTATGTTGAAACATTTTGGACCTTATCCTATCAAATGTGGCTATCCTCCATACAAAATACATCATTGACCAAATTTTGAAAAATAGAAAATAAATTGGATTTTCATGAACTTTGCAGCATTTGTTCTTCATGATCTACATATTTTATAGTAGAAAACAATAAATAAAATTACAAATAAATATTGTGTTTTTGTAAATCTAGAAAAAATCAAGTGAATTTTTTTTGTTGTCTTTGATGCATTTGGTCTAGAGATTATAAGCCAGTGCCTATCCTTTCTATATATGGAATATCATATTACAAAAATGGGGTCAAAGATGTGTAGAATTGTAGGGCAGGCAGGATGATAAAATATTTTGACATAGAAGACTATGTTATAATGTACTTGTGGACAAAAAAATTGATTGTATATCTTCTTTAAAAGATAAGAAAATATCCCTTAAACACATAGAAATTTGTAACTTGGGTAACTCATGAAGGAATTAAAAAACTAGGAAAATCAAAAGGGTGTCATATTAGAATGGACAATTTATTTTCTTTTTCTCACATTACTACCACAATGCTTCATAAGAATTGAAGTGTTTTCCTTGTAAAATAATTTGATATTTGGTATGTTCAACAACTATTGTAGTTGATCCTTTTTTATTTGTATAATTTTTAGATGAGACCTTTGTATCATAGAGGACTCTAGAGTTAGTAATACTAGTGCTAGACTTTTCGCATCAATTTTTTCTCTGGTGGGCTTCTCCACTTCACTATTATTCATACCCTTCTCTTGTGGTAGTTCCCATTTTCTAATCAATCTAATTAAAAATTTAGTTTCTTCTTTTATAGTCTACTTGGGTTTTCTATAGGTATAAATAGGCATTGTGCATTGTTCTCTTAGAATATATCTTAGCATTATTATAATGGTGTGCTCATTACAAGTCTAAAAGACTATAGTTCTCTACGATTGATGAATGAAAATTTGATAAATATTTTACATCAGTCAACAATGGTGATTTGATGAGAAAGACTGAAGATGAATGAGTGAGAATTGATAAGAGGATCTATTGAAGACAATTACAACTAATCACATGATGGAGGTGGGAAAAACTGATTGGTCAATAGAATTCAAAGTGAGTGTTAGTTTGATAAGTTGAAGTAAAGAGTTAATTAGGATTAAATAATTAAAAATTGTTTAATTATGTGCATAAGAGAATAAAACAAAATAAATTTTAAACAAGTTATATGTTGAAGTTGGTGAAAGATCAACCCCACATCTCCCAAGAATCACCTACATGCAAACACCTATCACAGAAAGAGAGAAGCAAAAGCTATGGAGGTTGAAAATCCTAGATTCACGTCTAGGAGACAATCTTGATGAGAAAAATAAAATAGTGCTATTATCAAAAGTGAATAATTTACAAAGATAGATTAATAAAAGAATTAATTATTAGATGCCTAAAGTTTAGCTTAAGTAAAAAAGAGTTAATTAAAAAATATCTAATTACTCTTAACACCACCCCCCCCCCCCCCCCCAAAAAAAAAAAAAGATAAAATTAAGGAGTAGCTAAAAACCTAGAAACTACTACTGAAAGTAGATTTGGGTCTCGCTAACAAAACCTATTAAGGTACCCAAGCACAACCAAATCTCTGTAAAGAGAAGAAATAGAGAAAACTACATGGAAAAACCCCTACTCTGAAAAGAGATGGAAAGAATGTTGAAAGAACTAGTGAAGGACTAAAGAAGCCTCCAAAGTAGGGAATGTCCCAAAAGATAGGAACAAAATATGATCATGTAGAACACCATTGAGGCATAAGAAGTTAAAAATCTCTACCAAAAGTAACTGTTGATCTGAAGAACCTCCACTAAAATAAAACTTGACTAGGTAGAGAAGATTGTAATCTATATGAGTGCTCTTAGGAGATACTACTTGAATAAGGAGGCACACAAAGGCAAACAAATAAGCTTGAAGATACATATGGCATAAACACCAAATCCTAAAGAGATGATCAATTGAACATGGAAGATTGCATCCAAAGTAGGAATAAAAAGAAAAGTGTCTATATGTTAAATGATTCATCTCACCAAAATGCATAGGTATCTAGCCATTGCATCCACCTAGTACATAGGAACAAAAACTAAATACATAGCTCACTTCATTGAACCAAGGATGCATGAGAAATAATAGAAGAAACCTTGCTCCCCCCTTCCCATTGAAGACAAGGGTGAGGTGATAGGATATTGGAAAAATAGGCCAAAAGAACTGCATGTCAAGGAACCATTATCAAGATGCACAAAAGAATACATATGTGGGTACTAACATGATCAATCTTAGAGACATCATGATGCTATTATCACAAAAGGAATACCCATTAGACAAATGGAAATGGAAAATAAAGGCAAAACAACAACCCCCCATGGTACTTTAATTGGAGTAGTGCATGTACAATAAGGAACAAGATATGGTAATCCCAAGAATAGAGTAATCTGTACGAGTGTCCTCAAATGATACTATTGATCTCTAAGATCAATTTTTCTATTAGTGTCCAACACTTATTCATTTCCAAGCAATGTTGGTTGGTCAAAACTGTGACCGAGCCATCTAGAGAAGGTCAAGCTACAAAGGACTTGTTTATACTTCATCACATGTCGAACAAGTCAAAGGTTACCAAGCACCCCAATAGAGACCAAGTCAGCATACATGCTAAGTAAAATATTGGAGACTAAGAAATGTAAAGTTAATTAATATTGAGTTAATCAATATATGTTGAGCCTATAAAAGTCGAGTGATAACATGAATGTTAGTTATTACCGAGTGTCAAAACATTCAATTACTGAGTAAACTAGTTTTGACATATGAGTTTATAATGGCACAAATACTTATGTAAATAATTTTATCCAAATTCTACATGGCATTTAAAGATAGTAGAGACACTTAATAAGGTAAACTTTAAGAAACCCCCTCTAGAAAAAGATATAAATTATTGGAAAATCTTTCATTATTTTGAAAAACCAAATTATTTTTATCAGGCAATCACTAAATTTTTTATTTTAAATATTATTTACATTGGCGCTTCTTTTGGAATCATAATTTTTGAGTAGAAAATATTGGCGAATCTCAATAATAGTAGAAAGTTCTCTAATCATCAAGAAATATTACAAATCAAAATTGAACATGTTTTATCTCATGGAAATTATGAGGATAATTACATAATATTTTTAATCAATAGTGAAAACTAAATATTGGTAATATATCCCTAAAGTAACTAGTAACTATGATGCTAATACCTTTTTAATGTTCCCTCCTTATCTAACTTTCTTTCATATCCTAATGTTCTCTCCCCTTTTGCCATCTAGGGGGTTGTGTAGGGAGCTAAGAATATCTTAATTAAAGGATGCTCTTGGAAAGTTAGAAATGGGAAAAAGTTTAGATTTTGGGAAGATGCTTGGATCTTGGACCATCCTCTGATTGAGGATTTTGAGGATAGGACCCAGATTGATAAATGTAGGCAATTGTATGGCACTCTTGTGGGACATTACTGGTTTAACAACAACTGGGTTAACCTTGTTGATATTAACCAAAATTTTCATAATATCTAGATTATGTTGAATGCCTTTTTTTTGTATCCCCATAAGGAAGATAAAATGATATGGAGTACTGATGCAAGTGGTTGTTTCAAAGTTTCGTCTGTGTTCAAATATGAGGAAAAAGGTGCTCACCCTTTGTGGACTAGAGCTTGTATAAAAGGTCTTACTCCAAAAATATATATCGTTTATTGGATATTGCTTCAAAATAAAAATCTTACTCAAGACAATCTGTAAAAGAGAGGCATCAATGTGGTTAATCAATACAGCCTATGTAAAGAAGGTTATGAAGATAGAGATCATTTGTTCTTAAATTGTACTTATAGTCAAAAAGTAAGGAGTACTATCCTCAAATTTTGGAATATTGCTTGGGTCCATCATAACAATATTGAACATGGTTTTTAGAGTTGGAATTGCCCATCTAAGGATAGTAATGTTGGTTTCCTGTGGAAAATTACTCTTCCCCATCTCTGGTGGGGAATTTGGAAAGAAAGAAATAACAGAATCTTTAGAAACAAAGAAATACCTAAGTGGGTGCATGGCCAAAACATTGTCAGAGATATAAAGGAAAACTTCAATTCACAAAGAAAGTGCAACAAAGATTTCCATATTAACAATCCAATGCAAACTACAGGTTCTAAAATGAAGAAAGAAGATCAAAGACTAAATACTAAATGAAAGGCTCCTCCTATGGGATGGATCAAAGGGAATTTTGATGGTGTTGCTAAAGGAAATCCTAGAAAAGTGAACTACGGAGGGATTTTGAGGGATCATACTTGTAATATTATAGATGTTATTGTCATACCTATTGGTACCTCTACTAGTCATAAATCTAAGGCTTCTATAGCTACAATGAGGCTAGCAATGGAAACTAGTTACCGGTACCTCTAGATGGAAGGAAACTCCTTGAATATCATAAATATGCTTAATGGTAAAAGCTTGATTACATGGTCTATTGAAGCTAGTGTAACAAAAATTAAAACCTTAAAGGATAATTTTGACAAATTCATCTTCTCTCACTCCTGCCATGAAGGAAACATTGTCACTGACTGGATTGCGAACTAGGTTGTCCAATGGGAAAGTAAGCTGAGGTGGCATGATGACCTAAGTAGGAGTGTGGATTTGAAAGCACTAATTGATTATGACAGAACTCACATGACAAAAGGTAAGATTTTCTAAGATTGGCAATTTAATGATAAGTGGAGGTGGGATTACAGAGGATAGTGTTATATTCCCTAGGAAGTACTTAAAAGTGATTATTACCTGTGCTTGGCACATAAGTGTTTTAATGAGATCTTTGATTTTTTTTATGAGCACCTCAACTTTTCTCAAACCTTTATGTCTCCTAGTCTTCTCTACTTTGGCATTTCACAGAGAAATGCAAATTTTGGATATGGGTGAGGAATCAAAGAACTATAAAGCATGGAAAGCCAAAACCCCCATTTGGCAGATTTTGGAGAAGGGTAATGTTACTACATACTTGAAGTGCCTTCATGGAAAAAAACCTCATATCATGTAGGTCTTCTTTAAAAATTTATTCAAAGATAGGGTTTCCATGCATGGTGTTACAGTTCACTTGACTGAAGATTTCATTACTAAAGTCACAGGGCTTCCTAAGGAGGGCATAAAGTTCAGTAAGGAAACTAGTATTTCTAATGTTGCATTCAAGAAATTTCCAAAGACTAAAGAGGAGGAGAAAATTTTGGGGAAAAATGAAGACTTTTATGAGCTAAATCAAATAAAAGTTATTTGGTGAGACATCCTCTCTTGCATCCATGAGTACTTCATTCTAGATGGTAGGGCAAAAAGAGTTCATAATTTTCATTTTGTTTTCCTAAATCATTTT
>CM053784.1:445021689-445561689 GCA_028749045.1 Cupressus sempervirens | reverse complement strand
ATAGGTTTCTCGAGTAGCTTAAAATCCCCATTGAAATAGCCCCTTAGAACACTAAAATATATTACTTATGCTTTTAGTCTATATTATAATAAGAAGAAAATAAAAATATTTTATTGGTTTTGTACTTACAAAATATATTATATTCAAAGTAATTTACATTTATTAAATTTATTGTATTTCAATTTCAAATACGTTTCATAATGAATGATATTTTCAAAGTCAATTAAAAAATATCTAAAAAATAATAATAAAATTAAGTTTCAAAAGCACTCTATAAAATAAAATAATTATATCTGTATGTAAATTATAGTTTCTATATGCATAATATTAGTAGACATGTGTACATGTGCAAGAGACATGAGAAAATATTAGACAATCAATTGCAAGTCCTGACTTAAATTGTGACATTTTCAACCAAGTCAAGGGTTTTATCTCCAAATTGTTCAACATCATTCCATAACATATCCTAATTATAAAATAGCCATGAGAAAAAGTCAATTCAATAAAAAAAATTTACAAATCATCCTTATTCAATAGATTAATGTACACAATATTCATAGAGATTCTAAATTGTTTTATTAAAATTGGACTATCAACAATATACTATTAGTTGGCATGTGTTCAACCATTTCATACAAATGTAGTGACATGAAAGTCTATCTAGGCATTTTCTCACACAATTTTAGATGGTTTTTGTTTTTTTTGTTTTAAAACTACTCCTTAAAACTAGGCTTATTATTTGACTTGCCATCTCAGTAATATTTTCCAGCACTATATTTTTTTTGCTAGAGGTGCCAAAGTGGAGTTATGATTAAATAATATGCTCATACTTGATTGGCCATTCATTTTTTTGGTTGACGTCATTATGAACGAAGGGCTGTGTCATCTCACTAGAAGAATGACAAAGAAAGTTCCCAAATGAATCATGTATTGCCGACAACAATTAAAACAATAAAAATAAATCGATCCAAAATTTGTCTTGAGAGTCCACCGTTATTTCCTTGAAAGTTCTAGAGATATTTTATAATTATGCTCATTAACTCAGCTCAACGAATATACCAAATTTTAAAGTTCATTTTAAACAGTTCGATTTACTTAACCAAACTATAAAATTCTCTTCACTTGATATGCTATATATACATAAGCCTAACGTGGCGTTCAAATTCTCTTCACTTGATTTGCTATATATATATATATATATATATATATATATATATATATTACACACTCTTTAAAGCTACCTCAATTCCAATATCACATTTAAAACTCAAATCTCTTGCTACATGATGGAGAATGGCAGATATCAAAGTAATGGGAGTTTGTCACTTCATGTGTTAACCCACAGTCATATATTCGTTGATGAAGAGATCTCCATCAGGCTCGCATAGAAAGGCATCAAAGTATCATTCTTTTCAACTTCGCTAAATATAGCCAAGATAAAGCCCCTTTATAGGCTGCCATGTCACACAAGTTCAGCTTTTGGAGCTACCACTGCCAAAAGTAGTGGGACTTCTGCCAGAAATAGAGAGCACCACCGATCTCCCAATGCATTTGACCCCTCTATTTAACACAACAGTGGATGGATTGGAAGCCCCATTTGAGAAGCTTTTGGTGGAGATTTGTGGGGACTGCATGATATTCAACTTTTTCTAGTGGTGGGCGGGGAGAGCTGCCACCAAATTTGGCACAGCTTCTATCATTTTCTCTACATGGGGTGCCACTTTTACTAGTTGGACTATGCATCTCGTTTGGCGGCAATATAAGAATAGACTTACAGTAGAGGATTTGATGAAAGAGCTGAAGGACTACCCCTTGCGGGCAGTCACATTGATAAATAATATGCTCGTACTTGATTGGCCGTTCTTTTTTTTTGAAAATTTCTAAATTGGAAAAAACAAAAAACCACTAGCAAAAATATCCGTGGCCAATCAGAAAAAAGAAATATTTGAACAAAATTAGAAATAATAAATTAGCTAGCTGAAGTCTTTACAAATATTGGATATCTGTTTTAATTTTTTTGATGGCACAATTTTCAATGTGTGAACAAATGGTAAAAATACATGTGAAAACAATAGTCTCTACCTATAGATAGGCAAGACTAATAAATTATAATACAACATTATTAACTTTGTATTTTAATATGCAAATGAAATAATACTTGAGATAATCTACACACTTTTATTTTAAAAATATACATACCTTTTTTCTTACCTTAAGCCTTCATGTGGCTCCCCTTTTATTAGCTCTCCTTAGATATAGCTCTCCTTATATTATTGTTGACCAAGTTGGTTATTTTTATGAGGTAGTTTATAATGTTGAAAGTATGGTATGAAATTTTGCTTTTATTAGTCCCTGCCTATATATAGGTAGGGTACTAATGTTTTTGTTTACCCCCAACATGCTAATTTGTGCAACCCAAAAAAAAAAATACTAAGTTCAACAAACTTTATATTTTTAAATTAATTTATATTAATTGATTACCTTTTTCTAATTGGTCTATTGCATTTTTGGTGGGGTTTATTTTATTTTCCCACTTCAAAAAATACAATATTTTCTAACATACATTAATAAATTCATTAATTACAACTCTATCTTTTCCATATTTGTGACAAGTTCATTATTAATTACAACTTTATCTTTTGCATATTCGTCACAAGTTCATTAGATTTATAAAATAATTACAACTTTATATTTTGCATATTTGTCACAAGTTCATTAGATTTCTAGAAAAGTCATGTTTTTATCTTCAACAACAAAAATAATGTCTTATCAATATTAATATCACAATTTTTAATTTTCAAAATAGTTTTTCAAAATGTTAATATATTTTAAATTATTTTAAAAATTAGTTTTATATAAATCAATAACTATTAAATTTAATTTTTTATTAAAATATATTATTGCTATTAAGAGTTGTATTGCTTTATATATAGACTTTAGTATATATTAATTTAAAAAATTAAAAACAATTAATTTCTAAATTTAACTTATGTAATAAAATTCTAAACTTTTTAAATTTCTTGGTTAAAAATCTATTAATTCAAATCTCATGATTTTACAATGCATTACATTAAGTTGTATATTTTTAGACAATGGCTTGTTGCCATATTATTCTATAAAACTAAAATTTAAAATATTAATTAAAAATCTAAATTAAATTTGGTAAAATTTATAACTTCTCTTTTCAAAACCATAATTTTAAATATTACATCCAATTTGTTTCCCTAGAGGCAAGGACTCCAGCTCTCAAAGAGCTCTTGTTTGATATTTGTTTTTCCTTGGTTTCAAAAAGATTTTCGATGTATTGCTAAAAGTCTACTCTGAGCATTATTTGATATATTTTTTTCCCTTTATCCACTTGGTTGTTCACTTATATATGTAATATTTATTTTATGGACATGACTATTATAAGGTTTATGTGATATACATTGTGTCCTTTGTAATTAATAAAAATCACTTTGATAGTTGACTCTTACCTTATTTTAATATTGTAATTTGAATAATAGTTCATAGTGACTATTAGTGTTATTTAATTTAATAATATAATTATTTAGTGGATATCTTATAAATATTATAATTTTTAATTAATTATGTATAGACAATTATCTATTTCAATTATCTTAATATATTTAATCTGTGTATTTATTTTATTGATTTAATAATAAATTAGCCATTATATGCATAGTCTTTTTAGTCAATAAAAAATGAGAATATCAAAATGATTAGAGGGGATATTACAGTCCTACTCTCCCAGAATTGCTTCTCCTCAAGCAATTACAATTTATATTTGAATCATTAGATCTAGTGAACCCTTAGATTTTGTTATACAAATTGTTCAATTTCTAAGATTGAATTTGACAATATAAACAAGATTTGTATGATAAATTGATAAATGCATTTTATGAGTTATTCAAATTTGTATGATCGATTTGTTCAATCTTTTTATTGATTGAAATTTTTATAATTGTATTCACCCTATAGGATGGAAAGATCATGCTCTGATACCATTGTAATGTCCCCACTAGGGAGGACAATAATACTTGTGAAACCAATGTTAGAATTTATACAATAATAAAATATATTTTGCTAATCTACCCTCTATCCTAGCCCAACCTTAAAGTTGTCTCTAGATCAGGTTATCTAACCCTTAGTTATTTAATCATCTTTTCTAGAATGCACCCTTTAAGGTTCACATATGCATATGTTGACACCATTAGAATATTCTACCATTATATTTCCTTAAGTATGCTGATAGGTGAAAGCACCCGTACATATCAACATCTCTTGGTGTTTGGCCAAATAGGTATAATACCCATCTCTAATACCAACACACATATCTTTCCTTAAAAGTTGGCCAAATAGATATGATACCTATCTCTGATACCAACTCATAAATATTTCCTTAATAATTGGTCAAATAGGTATAACACCTATCTTTGATACCAATATATAAGCTATTCCTTATTAGTTGGCCAAATAGGTATGCTACATATCTCTAATACCAATATTACATTCATCTCCATTGTGTCAGCCAAATAGGTAGAAATACCTATCTCTAATATTGACACTAAGAGTTTGTCATTTACTTCATCATAATTTCCAAATGGGAATGAACCCATCTCTGATACAAAGTACATGAAGCGATAACCTTGGATCGTTCCATGACATTCACCATGAATGCCCTCCACCAAGACATGCTTGGATTAATCTCTGACATTCAAAATGAATGCCATCCACCAAACATAGTTTGGATCAATTATTTTCCATAAGAAATTATATTCATTATATTGTATATCAACTCTATATATCAATGAACACAATACCATTCTCATAAGTTTATATAAATGAAAATTTATATAATTAATTACATACAATTATACATATGAATTTACAAAATTGATATTAACAAGAATAATAAAATTTATAAACATATCTTTAAAAAAATACCAAGTATTTTCAGAACTTATATATATAATCACATTCATTAAGTCTTCTAATAATAAATTATAATACAACATCATTGACTTATTATTAGTTCCTACCAAAGGCAGGAAAGTATTGGAATCATTCAATTCAATTGACTAATCAACTCATAGAGTTTAAAAATTAAAAAAAACTTCAAATGTTTATATCTTTTTCTAACTTTTCATTGTTTTATAAATCACATTTTTCACTCATTCTATTAGACCATACTATTTTTGGTAGTGAGAAAAATTAATTTTCTCCAACAAAAATACAAATATTTTCTAACAAATCATGCATTAATTACAACTTTATCTTTTCCGCATTCATGACAAGTGGATTAACTTTTCAAAAAAATAAATCATTTTTATATTCCACCTCACAAATCAATGTCTAATCAATATTAATTATCACTATCTATTTTTCTTACCAGGTTCAAATATAGAGTTAAATTTTTAATATTTTTTAATTTTAAATATATTTATTAGTTTTACATTGATGTTTATTTTTGTCATTTATAAAATGTTATTTCTTTAAGTTTACACTATATTTTACTAGCTACTATTTTACAATATTACTCTAATATTTGTATACCATTTTACAAATTGTAAAACTAATACTACCCCTCAAACTAATTAGATATTTTGGTAGTTCGAATTAAGTAATCAATGATTTTTTTTTTAAATCAAATATTTCAACTTATAACCGAATTGGTAGAGATGAGTAGTTCATTCATATAATATAATTTTTATTGTTCTTTATATATTTCTTAAAATAATATAACTATTAATATTTTTAAAATTCCCTTCAACTCTCTCTATCATTCTACCTTTACTTATCCGTATAATAACATATCATTCTCTTTTTTAGCTCTCTCTTCATATCCTTCCTTTCTACCTATAAGTCTCCATTTTCCTCCTTCAATTATTGACAGGAACTTTGATGCATTGCATCTCTTGTTTTAATATACAAATGAAATAATACTTGAGATAATCTACACACTTTTATTTTAAAAATATACATACCTTTTTCTTACCTTAAACCTTCACGTGGCTCCCCTTTTATTAGCTCTCCTTGAATATAGCTCTCCTTATATTATTGCTGACCAAGTTTGTTTTTTTTATGAGATAGTTTATAATGCTGAAAATATGATATGAAATTTTGCTTTTATTTGATATTTGTTTTTCCTTCGTTTCAAAAAGATTTTTGATATATTTTCTTGTTGCCCTTTATCCACTTGGATGCCCACTTATAAATGTAATATTTTTTTATGGATGTGATTGTTATAAGGGATACATGATATACATTGTGTCCCTTGTAATTAATAAAAATCACTTTGATATTTGACTCACCTTATTTTAATATTGTAACTTGAATAATAGTTCATAGTGATTATTAGTGTTATTTAATTTAATAATATAATTATTTAGTAGATATCTTATAAATATTATGATTTGTACTTAATTATGTATAGACAATTATCTATTTCAATTATCTTAATATATTTAATCTGTGTATTTATTTTATTGATTGAATAATCAATTAGCCATTATATACATAATCTTTTTAGTCAATAACAAATGAGAATATCAATCTGATTAGAGGGGATATACATCTCATCTGAGTCTTAGGAATGCATTCCTTGATAGAAAACCATAAAATGAGAGATTTTTTAAACAAAATCAAGGGTGCTAGTGTCAAAGAAACTCTTGAGTATGCAATGCAAGAATGAAACTATGCTAAAATGAGATGCACAATGCAACTAGGCCAAGAAAATGAGAGTGTTACAACAATGCTAATTAAAATAGGTGAACAATGTTATTGAAAAAGGAAACTAAGATATTTGCAAATGAACTATGCCAGTATGAATATGCAAAGAATGAGACAAGATAGAAGTTCCCCACAAAATGCTCAAGAAAACCTGCAAGTAAACCTACAACATAACAATAGCTCAAAATCAACATCCTTAGATGAGGAGAGCACTCTCTCTTTTAAAGATGTATAGATGGTTGACATCAAAATAAAGAGATGAATGATCAAGGGTGGGGGTTGACTTTTAGCATTATCCATATGCAAGATCATGTCAACCAATGAGAAAGAGTTAAATTTTCATATGAGACAAAGTCTTTTCTTTTAATTTGTAAATAGGAAAAAGACTTTATGTGTGCACATTAAGTGGGCTAGAAGAATGGGGTCTTCTATTTAATTAAAAGGGGGCATGTTATTTTAATAAAATATAGACTTAGGATATTATAGTCAAACTATAGGTTAAAATCAAATAAATTGAATTTTAGCAATTTGGCCTAGGAAAATGATTAAATAATTTAGCCAAAATGCTAAGAAGTGGGCTAATAGTCTAGATGACCATTTTTAAGTGATTAAAGTTTCCCCTCTTTGACTAATGTGTGATTGATCTAGGAACATATTAAATCATAGAATAGAGAAGCCAAGTAGGCGACAACAAATAGAGAGATTTGATTTCGAAGAACAAAATGCAAAGCGAGATAATAAGTTCTAAATGTATAGCCTAATAGTGACAGTATTGAACACTAGGAGGGAGGGAGGTAGGAGGGAGGGAGGGGGGGGGGGGGGGGGGGGGGGGGGGGGAGAGAGAGAGAGAGAGAGAGAGAGAGAGAGAGAGATGATATTAGAAATCGAGAAGAGTACTAACATCAAGAAAAGAATATAGATTGAGTAAATAGAAAGGTCAAGCATATGCTCTTGAGAAATAGCTAGTTGTAGAAAATAAACAATAATTGAATATTTCCGCCCCCTTAGGATTGAAATCGAAATGAGGTAAAGGGGATACATAAATGAACAAGATGTGATTAAATAAAGATAGACAATGTTCATGATGATAGATAAGTGATTAGAACCAAAGAGTGACCTCAAGAAAGTGATAGAATGCCCCAGTTTGACTAGAGTTGACCAAGAAGGATATAGTATTAAAATTAGGTCAAATCAAGTAGAGAAGATGATATAGCAATGAAATGAGGTGAATTAAAGTAGGTAAGAAGCATAGAAATAGTGAAGACATAAAGAAATGAGGATTTCCAAGAGAATATTCTAAGATTAGACCTCAAAAGGTCAGCTAACAACATAGAGGACATAATTTTAAAAATCTTATTTTGACCATCAAGGTGAACTCAAATTTTGATTTCGATCCTGAAAATGAATCTAGGATGTCAAAATAGGGTCAAAAGGTTATATAGATGTGTTAATAGGATAGAAAAGAGTTGGTTGTAAACCAAGAGAAGATGACAAGGTATGATCAAGAAGAAGCAAGATAGTGGACATGATTGACAAGGAATGAAAGGCATGATCTAGAGAAAGAGTGACAAGAGATGAACGTAGTTAGCTAAAATATCCATGAAAGATGAAGAGAGATCTCTCTCCATATGAAAAATGCAAGACTAAGAATGATTCTATAATGCAAACTAGTATGACAAAATGGTTTACTTGCAAGGGATGCAAACTATTTAGACTCTAATTTCATCATTGAGCATTATTAGGGACATCAAAAGATCATACAATACTCACTAGTATAACTATGAGGATATGAATATGATCTATATCAGATAGGTATGTGGGAATCCAACCTGAGCATTAAAGACATATAAGTCAAGATGATTAATGCAATTAGACTCCCTAAGTTTAGTATAGTAAGATTACACATGTATCAAGGTATAAGTGCCAAGATAACCCTCGAGAGTTGTCTTGCAAAAATAAAAAAAGATGATACATTGTAGGCCCAAAGTATCAAGTAGGACAAGAATGAATGCTCTCAACACCTTAGACTAACAAAGTACACCCACAAGAAGAAAACAAGTAAAACATGCCCCATTCTCTTAGTCTTCTAGTCCATGACATCCTTGAAATACTATTAGGGAGGGAACAATCAACAAAGAAACCATCATAGATAGCACACAAATAAGATAAAGTTCATCATATCTTAGTAATTTTAAAGTTTAAGTGTGTGTGTTTATATCACATGGCCATTTCTTTGAGACTCAAATTTGATAGTGAGAAATATTATAGCATCCTAGACTATAGGTAAGGTATCCAAGAAGTGTTGAGAAATACAATTTTATACTAATTTCCAAAGAGACCCTAATGCACAAGAAGATGCTAATAAGCTAAGCAATCGTGCCCCCTAGACAAAGACAAGAGACAATTCCAAGCTAGGGAATGTGTTCTGAGATGATTGAGACTAATAGACATAGGTGCAAGGGTCTCAAGTAGCACCTATTTCTAGGTAGGTGCTAAAATGTACACTAAGAAAGTGCACTCCTCTAAACCCTTCTATCCAAGATATCCCATACATTAGAATGGTTGAATTTTGGCTTAGAGCTCACTATCCATGGAGTCCAAAGGTATATGCATAAGCATATGGAGAGATCTCAATTGAGCCTTAGGAATTCATAGCTTTCTAGTAAACCATGAAATGGGAGATTTAATTGGACAAAAGTAAGAGTGATAGTGTCAAAGAAACTCTTGATTATGTAATGCAAGGATGAAACTATGCTAAAATGACATGCACAATGCAACTAGGCTAATCAAGTGAGAGTGTTACAACCATGCTAATTAAACTAGGTGAGTTATGCTATTGAAAAAGGAAACTAAGCTATTTGCAAATGAACTATTCTAGTATGACTATGAAAATAATGAGACAAGAAGATAGAAGATTTCCATAAAATGCTCCAAGAAAACCTGTAAGTAAACCTGCAGCATAACTATAGCTCAAAATTGGGATCCTTAGATGAGGAGAGAGCTCTCCTTTTTAAAGACGTATGGACAGTTGAGATAAAAATAAAGAGGTGAATGATCAAGCATGGGTGTTGACTTTTAACATGATCCATGTGCAAGATCGTGTCAACCAATGAGAAAGATATGACTTTTCATGTGAGAAAGTCTTTTCTTTTAATTTTTAAACAAGAAAAATACTTTATGTGTGCACATTGAGTGGGTTAGAAGAATGGGGACTTTTATTTAATTAAAAGGGGGCATGTTCTTGTAATAAAATACAGACTTAGGATATTATAGTCAAACTATAGGTTAAAATCAAATAAATTAATTTTTAGCAATCTTGCCTAGGCAAAAGATTAAATAACTTAGCCAAAATACTGAGAAGGGGGCTAATAGTCTAGATGACCATTTTTAGGTGATTACATATAATAATTGGTATAATTTTCATTATTTTGGAGAGTATAGACACATTCTTGAAATTGCATTAAGACACATTTCAGAGGAAATTACAAGAAATGGTTGAATGGAAACCTAATTTGTTTCAGTTGTCTCCTAAAATGTGAGCAGACTTCTATGAGTCATTATATTAAAGATTTCTCAAAAATGAGGTCTCCAATGGCGACTCATTGCTCCCTATTCATGGAGTGTAGGGGTTTGTAATGGAGGCCCTCAGTCTGACCCAGTTTGTGCCCATACAAGTACACCATGAAACAAGAGATTCAATGATCTAATATGCATGCAAATGGAAATGAAAAAAAACTAATCTAAATGATAACAATGCAAAACAATGCAAGAAATGAAATCTAATCTATGAAAAGAAATAAAAATGCAGATCTAATCTATGAAAGCAAGATCTAATCTATTAATGCAAGATCTAAGCTAACATGAAAATCAAAGTATGGATCATGATGATGGAAGCCATGCATGCAAGAGAGAATGAGACAAGAAGATAGAAGTTCTTCACAAAAGCTTTAATATTCAAAACTCCTTCTTCAAAAATCACTCTCCAAACCTGCAACATAACAATAGCATAATAATGGGTGTCTCAAAAATGAGGAGAGGACTCTCCCTTATAAATAAGATTGGACGATCTAGATTGAGAGGAAAAAATTTAATCAAGGGTGGAGAAATAATGATCCATGTGAACTAAAGATCCACCAATGAGAAAAGTGGAGTGGTTGAGAAGAAAGTGGAGAAAGGATGAAGATAAGTCCCATATTAAGTGTAGATAAAATATTTATTTTATTTTTTATTTTTTTTAACTCCTTTTTCATCAAAAAAAGATTTAAGTGGGATATTTTATTTAATTAAAAGGGAGCAAGTTCTTTTAATTAAATAGAAAATATTTAATCAAATTAAAAGAGGGGTTTTTCTCTTAATTAATTAAATGTAGATGGATTATTTAATTAAAGAGAGGTTTTCTTTTAATTAAATGGAGACTTATTTTATTTAATTAAAAGAGAGCAAGTTCTTTTAATTAAATAGGAAATATTTAATTAGATTAAAAGAGAGGTTTTTCTCTTAATTAATTAAATGTGGATGAACTATTTAATTAAAAGAGAGGTTTTCTTTTAATTAAACAGAGACTTATTTTATTTAATTAAAAGAGAGCAAGTTCTTTTAATTAAATAAGACTTAGGATAAAATGATCAACCTTAGAAATAAAGAAAATTGAATTTGATCAAAGAAATTGATTTGAATTGATTTAATAAAATATTACACACCATTGATTCAAGAAATTTGAATAATGGGGGCCCATAAGTCTAGGCGACCATTTTAGGGTACATACATTTGCCCCTCTTTGACTAATGTGTGATCTATTTGGGAACACATGTAGTCAAAGAAAGAAATTGAAGTGTGAGGTCGATTTGGGATCACAAAACAACCCAGATGTGTGGTCGAATCGGGAACACAACAAGACAAAGAATACAAATAAATTTTGACTTGAAAAAGTCAAGGATAAAATTGATAAAACTGAATCAAAGATTGAATTTGATAATTACTACTCCCTCGTGATCGAAAACGAAATGAGATAGAGGAGAAACAGCAAATTGCTAAATTTGATCAAATTAAACAAAAGATAAGGTTCTTGATGTAAGATGAAAGATATAAGAATCATAGAACCAAGTTAGATCATCAAACATGAAATATTATGCCCAAAGGTGATTTAGAAGAAAAGAAGTGGGGAAAAAGAAAATGGAAGATAGAAGTTTGGAAGATATGGAAAGAAACAGAAAGAAGAAAAGAAAATGCCCCAAAATCAATCAACTATTTAAAATAGAAATTTTGATTGAGATCACGAAAGAATATAAGGAAATAAAGATCAAAATGTGACCATAGTTGATTAAAAGTCCACAATAAAGATGAAGGGAGAACCCTCTCAAACTCATAATATAGCCTAAAAATGCAAACTAACATGAAGTTTAATAATGCAACCTACATGAAAATGCAAAGGTGTACTTGCAAAAGAGCAACTATAACATAGGATTTTTGTGTTCATCATTCATTAAAGAATGTAAAAGAACTTATTTTCATCATTGGGCCATTATTAATGAACATCAAAAATCACACAATCATCACTAGTCACAAGTGCAACTATGAAGATATGAATGTAATTTATATCGGATTGGAATGTGGAAAGATTCTAACATAAGCATCAAAGACATAAAGGTCAAGATGAATTTGATGTTAGCTTACCCAATTTAATGTAGTAAAATCATGCTCGCATCAAGGCATAGATGCCAAGATGACCATAAAAATGGTTGTTTAAAAATAATCAAGGATGATGCCTCAAATCTCCTAAGTGTTTCAAGGGGACAACAAGAGACACTCTAGAGTTTCAAGACCACACCTAAAAGCAAAAAACAAATAAAAATATTTCCCATGCCCCAAGTCCTCTAGCGATGCATCATGTAGAGACTTATCAGACAAGGACACTCAACAAAAATCAATAATAGTCAGCACACAAAGAAAAAATCATGACATAAGTCAAGCATTAAGTGTTGCGTTTAAAATGTAACTGTGTTAACTGATACTGAGTTTGGAGGATAAGGATCAAATGTTTGCAGGAAGGGAAGATCACATGATGATACTGGGTAAGACTAAACCAATGTGTTGAAAAATAGTCGATGTCAAAGGTTGTATTGAAAAATATAATTGGGGTGGTGTTGAAAAACACCGTTTGCGAGGTGTCCTAAAGACTAACACATCCAAGAGACCAAAGCTAACATAGTTATGCCCCCTAGACAAAGACCAATTCCAAACCAAGGCAACAAGGACAAGGCATGATGGAGAAAGGCTAAGTGTCGAGGACATGCGCTAAGAAATAGGGGTGCAAAGGCCTCAAGTAGCGCTCATTTCCAGGTTTTCACCACTTGGGTTCTTTTTTTTTTTCTTTTTTTTCCAGGACTTTTTATAATTTTTTTGTATTTTTGCTACCAAGGCGCTTGTTTCCAGGTTTTCACGAAGGCACTTTTTTTTTTTTTGAATTTTTTAAATTTTTTGATTTTTTTTTTTTTGAATTTTCGGAATATATAATTTTTTTGGAGATACATCAAAGTTCCTATTGCTAGGTTGTCACTAAGAAGATCATTTTTTTCAAGACATTTTTCAATTTTTAGACTTTTTTACAATATATCATTTTTTTGGGTTTTTGAAATATATCATTTTTTTGGATTTTTGAAATATATAATTTTATTTTTTTTCAGGATCAACAAATATATACAAAGATGCCCCTAGATAGAATGGGCATTATGGATAGAACTTCTTCAAGTGCAAGACATTTATAGGATCAGGGAGTTGCTCTCCCTCTGTTGTAGATAGTAAATAAGCACCAAAACCAAAAGCTGCTATGATAATGTAATGTCCAAGCCAATTAGGTTCAAACTTACCCTTTTGATCTCTATTCTATTGATTCTTATGATTCACACATAGGACAAGATCTCCCACTTGGAACTCTCTAGGGTGAACATTTTTGTTAAATTCTTTTGACATATGCTTTTGATAGACCCTCATATGGTCAAATTATGCTTTTCATTTCTCATCTAGGAGTTCTAACTCTTGAAGTCTCATGGCATGGTAGTCTTCATCTGAAACTAGACCTTTGAGAGAAACTCTAAGTAAAGGAATCTCAACCTCTAAAGGTAACACTGCTTCAACACCATATGTAAGGGAAAAAGGAGTAGCCCCAGTAGGAATGTGAATACTCATTCTATAGGCCCAAAAAGCTGGATTTATTTGTAAATGCCAATCTCTACCATTCTTATGAACTATTCTATGGAAGCTTTTAAGAATGGTTTTGTTTGATGCTTCTGCTTGACCATTTCCTTGCGAGAAATAAATAGAGGACCAATGTTGTTTTATCTTGAACTTCTTATAGAGTTGCTTAAGGTCCTTATTTTTAAACTGACCTCCATTATCAATGATAATCTCAGAAGGCACTCCATATCTATGGATAATATGATTCAAAATAAATAGAGAAACTGCCTTACCCGAGGCAACAGAAAGTGGGACAGCTTCTACCCATTTAGTGAAATAATCAGTGGCAGTGATAATAAACTTGTGTCCAGATGATGAGTTGGGATGAATTTTCCCAACAAGATCAAAGGCCCAACACTAAAATGGCCAATGAGAAATAGAGGTCTATGAGGTCTCGAATGGCGACTCATAGCTCACTATTCATGGAGTGTAGGGGTTACCATGTTTTTGACATTTTTCACATGACTTTGCAAAAGCTACTACATCAATCTGCATTGTGGGCCAATAGTATCCTGCCCTAAGAAATCTTCGGCCATAGCAAGACCATTAGAATGTCCCCCATAGATACCCTCATGGATGTCAACTAATGCTTGATTAGATTCATCCTTTTCTAAGCATCTAAGAAGTGTTCCATCTAGACCATTCCTATACAAATCACCAGAGATAAGGGAATGATGAGAGGCATTTCAAATAAGTTTTCTACGTTTAGATTGATTAAAGGTTTTAGGTATAATTCCATCATGAATGTATGAGTAAATGGCACCATAACAAGATGACTCATGACCAACAAGGGTACAAATAACATGACTTTCTTGGAAATCATAGATAGGGTGATGTAGCTCTTCCACTAGGAATTCAAATCTTGATTCATGTTGCTCTAATTGAAGAAGTGAAGCAAGTGTATCCATAGCATCAGCTGCCTTATTTTCTATTCAAGGGATTTTATTGCAATAAGACAAATGTGAAGTAGAGTCTCAAGGAATCAACCATTTTCTTGTAAGGTACCAATTTATCATTTTTTGTTAGACAATCGTCATTGACTTGGTTAATTATCAGTTGTGAATCTCCATAGATGTGTAACTCTGTAATTCTCCATTCTATGGCCATTTTAAGTCCATTTGTTAAAGCTTCATATTTAGAAATATTGTTTGTACATGGAAATAATAGCTTGTAAGATTTAGGAATTGTGTACCCATGAGGAGAAACAAACAACACACCAGCTCGTGAACCACTTTGCATAAAGGACCCATCAAAGAACATCTTCCATGTTCTTTTAGTCATGTACATGAGGTGCTCATCTGGGAAATCAACTTGAATAGGTGCATCAGCTTGTAGTGGGAAATCAGCCAATTGATCTGCTATGGCTTGTCCTTTGATTGCTTTACGCTCAATGTACTCTATGTCAAACTCTAAAAGGATCATCATCCATTTAGCAAGTCTACCTATGAGGGAAACCTTAAATTTTAAGTACTTGAGTGGATCTATTTTTGTTATGAGGTGTATAGTGTGTGCAAGCATATAATGTCGCAACTTTTGGAAAGCAAACACAACTGTGAGGCAAGCTTTCTCAATACTGGTGTAATTAACCTCATATGAAACAAGAGTACAGCTAATGTAATATATTGCTCTTTCTTTCCCATGTTCATCAAGTTGAGCTAATAATGCCCCCATGGTAGATTCTGTTGCTGAAATGTATAGGATAAGTGGTTTCCCTAGGATAGGAGGCATTAAAATAGGAGGATTTGCCAAGTATTTCTTGATCTGGTACATGCTCTGTTGACATTCATCATTCCATATACATTTGACTTCTTTATGTAAATTTTTGTTGAAAGGTTGAGCTCTATCTACCAACTATGAAATAAACCTCCTTATAGATTGAAGACTCCTCATTTGACTAATATTTTTAGGAGGTGGCATATCCACAATTTCTTGAACCTTTTCAAGATCCACCTCTATCCCTTTTGCTGAAATAATGAATCCTAGTAATTTGCCAGAGGTGACTCCAAAACAACACTTTTTAGGATTTAACCTTAGTTGAAATTGTTCCATACAATCTAGAATGACTTCTCAATCATCTAAGTGTGTATCTCTTTTCTTAGACTTGGCCAAGGTTTCATCCACATAATCTTCCATGTTTTTATGCATCATATCATGAAAAATAGTTGTCATAGCTCATTGACAGGTAGCTCCTACATTTTTTAATCCAAAAGGCATAACATTCCAACAATAGGTACCCCATGCAATCTTTTTTTGGTCTTCAAGAGCTATCTTAATTTGATTATATCCAGAAAAACCATCCATTAAGGAATAAATCTCATAACCCGCAGTCATATACACTATCATGTATATATGAGGAAGTGGAAAATCATCCTTTTGGCATGCTTTATTAACATCTCTAAAATCTATGCAAACTCGAATGGTTTTGTCATGTTTTGAAATTGGTACAATGTTTGATATCCATTCGGCATAGGCAATAGCTCTTATGAATTTTGCACCAAAAAATTTCTCTAATTCTACCTTGACTAAGAGAGCTATGTGAGGATGCATTTTTCTCAATTTTTGCTTAACTGGTTTAACACCTAGAGCTATGGATAAGTGATGCATAATAAGATTAGTGTCCAACCCTAGCATATCTGAATAAGTCCATGCAAAATTAATCTTCTTTTCTCGTAAGAATTTAGTATAGGCTTCTTTTTCTTGTGATGACAAAGACTAAGCCAAATGTACCATTTGTGGAGCTTCATTCATACCCAAATTGAATGCTTGTGTTGGTTCAATAAGTATTGAAGATCTATCTTAAAAATAACTAGGAAGAGAATCAAGTACCTCATCCTTAGGTGCATCAGAGAGGTTTTCACCCTTGGATACATCCTTTCTTTTTACTTTTTTTAGTTCTGACACCGTCACATAGTGGTTTTCACCATTAGAACTCCTTTTCTTTTTCTATTTTTTTCTCTTTATTTCATGACTAAGGTACTTGATATCTGGCTCTATAATACTAGCAGTTGGTTCAGTGATGGAAGAGACTACAGGTTCAATGGCATTCAAATAACAGGCTATTTCATAGTCATTTTGAAATGTTAAGATTTTAGGTTCTTGGTTGTGTTGGGACCAATCAATTAGGTCAAGATGAACAAGGGATAAATCAATGACGGGTTCAAGATTGTGAATATGGATTATATCTCTAGTTATTGAAGATACAAAGTCTGTCAAGTAATTTCCTAAACTACCCAAATCAAGATTCATCCTCAAAAGTGAAGAATCGTCCACTAAGGCAACATGTGAGTTCAAATCCTCTAGTCCTACACATGACTCATTAAATAACTTAGGTTGAGAACTATATGTATGAACAAAATCAACATCCATATCAACTGTGGAAGATTTTGACAAAGAATCCCATTCATACTCGTTGGAATCTATTTCAAAATCTTGAGTAGGATGCTTACACCATGAATTCTTGAGATGTTTGGATGTGGAAGCTTCAATACTATCAAGAGTCGCACTTTCTTGTTCTAAATCGGCAACTGTCTCATGAGATACTAGATTATCTAAATCTCCCCAAAGGAGATTAGTAGAAGGGACCCAATCTTCACACATATCTTGTTGGTTTTTTGAATTAGGTATGTATTCTTGTTCTTCTTCACTATCTGACTTAGCAAGGATAGAAGCAACATTCTTACTATGATCCACATACCCTAGGCCAACTAACTTCTTAGACTTGCATCCAAAAAGTTGATGATCAAGGGGTTCAGCTCTAGCATCCAATCTATTACTAAGAGGACCATGTCCAGGATAACCCATTTTCTTAACAAAAGAATACCCTCTTCCATAAGCATTGGGTGAAGAAGTGAAATCTTCATTGTGTATATACTTCTCTTCTCTATAAATCCAATCTTTAAAAACCACATCTTCTTTCTCATCTTGAATAGGCACTGATGATTGTAATAATGTGTCAAATAATGTCATAGCTGAAGAGGAAGGTTTCATCTCTTGTGAAGGTTTACCATAAGACCTAGGTGAAACTAGTAATGCAACGAGGGAGTTAAGTTGATATCCCCCCATGCCAAGGTCTATGGACTTAAACTTGTTCTTGCAATCAACTAAAACTACATTAAAATCATATGCTTTTCTATTAAGGGGAACATGAGCACTTTCTGAAATCGAGTTGATAGACGAAGTGTTATCCCTAGAAATACATATCTCTATTCAATTGTAAGGAAACTTAACACACTGATGATAAGTAGATGGTACTGCTTGCATATCATGAATCCATGGTCTACGAAGGAAAATGTTGTATGCAACGGGTCCAGCATCAACTATTTGGAATAGAACATCCTTTTCCATAGGGCCAATCCTAACAGGAAGGACAGCCAACCCCTTTGAACTTCTCTCTGCCTCATCATAAGCTTTGATAGTAATCTTTCTTTTGCTATCAATAACATGTTCAGAATAACCCAATGTCTTTAAAAGACTCAAAGAAAAAATATTAAGCTCAATACCCCCATCTATCAACACACACCTAACACGGGTCCTATGTATCATAACCTCAATATGAAGGGCAGGATTGTGTGGATGGCTCAAAGATTTATTATCTTCCTTTGAAAAGGAAAGATAATGAGGGCTTGCAATATGATTAACCATGTTCTGGAATTGATCAATGTCTAAATTATTGGGGACGTTCACCATGCGCAAAGCATCCTCAAGGACCTGCTTGTGTCTCAGAGACAACTCTAAAAGTTCAAAGATTGAAATCTGAGCAGGAGTTCTTTGCAATTGATCAACAAGATTATAATTTGACTTGGGATTAACCACTAGTTTTGAAGGAACGTTCTTGTATTGCACTTGTTTTGGCTTACTTGGTTGGTTTGAACTAGGTCCTTTGATAACAAGGGGACCTTGACTTCACATAACAACATTGAGACTTTGTGAAGACACTTGCTTAGGTTTACTTGATTGGTTTGAATTGGGTCCTCTAATGACAAGGGGACCTTGAGATGACTCTCTAAAGTGAGCACCCCTTAGTAACAAAATAGATTTTTCGCCAAAGGTAGGAGAGTTCAAATTTAAATTATAACCATTAGGATCTTTATCTTCCATCATGTTGACACTTTCTTCTACAACCTCAAGCATATTGACAACATTTTTTGCATTTGTATAAGTATAATTGATTGCAGCCCTGCCATTCTTAGGTTGGGAAGCTTCCCCTTTCTCATACTTGGGCAAAGGTTCTTTGAATGTTGTGTGATCAGCACTGGTATTTAGTCCATCTATTTTAAGCTTTCCATTCTCAATAAGATCTTGAACAATATGCTTGAATCTCCCACATTTTTCAATATTGTGTCCAATGCCATTGTGAAGCTTGCAATAAGCCTTCTCATCCCACCACCATGGCTTAACTTTAGGTATGTTGAACTTTGCAGCATCATAAGGGTGCACAAGATCACATGCAAGGAGCTTTGTGAATATCTCTTTATATGTCTCACCTAATTGTGTAAATTTGCATTTCTCTCCTTTAGACCTTTCTTGATATCTTGGTTTGTTACTCTGTTGATTAGCACTAGCCAAATGGAGAACAGCTTGGTCTTTAGGGTTTGAGGAATCCACAACTCCATCATTGACCACTTGTTTGTTTTTATTCCAATTTATGTTCTTTCCTTTATCCTTGCTGTTTTTGTTATTATGACCATTATTGTTGTTGTTTCCATTTTTTGTCAAAATACCTTGCTCTCTCAAAACATCCTCAATTCTAAATGCAGCTTCAATCATGGTATCAAAGGATTCAAAAACCATCTTCTTAACTTCATACTTCATCTCAGGAACCATATTACTAATGAGGATTTCAATCTTTTCTTTCTCAAGAATAGTCCTAGAATAACGAGAGCATTTTCGTCTCCATCTTTGCAAGAAAGTAACAAAGAGTTCTCCTTGATTTTGCGTTGTGTGACATAAGTCCAATAGTGAGACAGATCATGAAAGATTGTATGAAAAGTGTTGAACAAATCTTTGAATTAACTCAGGGAATGTCTTAACAAGAGGAGTTATATTGGTAAACCATTCCATGGCTTGAGCCTTAAGACTCCTTGGAAATAATCTCATAAGATATAATTCCTCATGATGAAACTCAAAACTCATAGTATAGAACTAATGCACATGATCATTTGGATCCCCATTTCCATCATATTTATCATATTGGGGGATCTCAACTTTTCTAGGAAAATCTTTCATGTCAACACTCTTATCAAAAGGATTTGGACAAATTGAATCAAATGAAAAAGAACTCTTGGGTGCCAATATTTGCTTCATTTGTTTCTTAAATTCATAAATTTCTTCTTTCATGGAAGGATCATGCTTTTGAATCTTTTTATCCACATCAAATTTGTAAGGGACCTTAGCACCCTTGTTGATTAAACATTGAAAGCATGTATCTCTATTTTGGTCCATATATGCTTCCATACATTTCTGAAAATGTGGATGTTGTGGTATAGCCATGAAATCATCATAATTATATTCAAATTTGGAGCTACCACCTCCATATTGTGAACCATGATGAGCTTTTTGCGAAGGTTTTCTTGAAACTCTAGGAGATGTAGCTCTCCTATAATAATCATTTCTTGAAGTTTGCCTTCCTCTAGGAGTAGGAGATTGTGAAGATGTTCTCGAATATCTCCCACTTTGTGGAGTCTTGGGAGGGGTAGATGGGGGAGAGTTGTTTCCACCACCAATGTGCACATTGTTGAATTGATTGTCAAGTTGTGAAGTCTTGAAAAAGTCTTGTTCTTCTTGACAAGATTTTCTTTCCATCTCAATAATAACTTGCCTTTCTTCCTCTAGGCATTGGAATTGTTCTTCCTTAGTTTTTTCTTCTAGAAGGGCTTTTCATTCACGATCAATTTCTTTGAGTCTTCCACTTACATAACCTAAAGGTGTCATGAGTGGTGTACATGGTCTTGATTGTCTAAACTGGTTACCAGTAAATGTTGCATTCACGCGAGCACTAGAAGGCTCACCAATTTGATCATCATGTTGGGCTTCCTCTTCTTGATATGCATAATGTTTACTTTTCTCTTCCCTTTGATGTGCATCCAAATACCTATCCTCAATAAGGAGTGAAGTTGGTCTACTTCCACGAGTGGGATCACCACTCAAAAGGTCAACATTATACTCACTACTTTGATTCTTCTTGTATGGAGCTCTTGTAAAACTCATATCCATAGCTGAATGAGGTGATGCTAAGGGTGTACTCAACTCAATAAGATCACCACTAGGGTCACACAAAACTTCTAGAATACTCTCAAGTGACTAAATAGACACAGGTTCCTTTCCCTTATGTCTTCTACGAGTTTGAAATAAAGGTAATTGTTTAAAGACAACTTGAGATTGATTTCCTTGATCTACTTGATATCTTGTTGTAACCAGCATAAAAGAAAAGGTACTAATTGATAGGATAACCCTAAGAAATGTTGGTACCAAACTAGGATATTAAAAGCACTAACTTGTCCAAAAAAGATGTGATAAGATAGAATTTTGTAATAGGCATAAACCAACACTGCCACAGAGGTGCTCACAAATTTGGGTGAATACCCTAGCACATATGGACCAGGAGAATGATTTACCCAAATTATAAATAATTAAAATTGATTTTTTTATGAAAGTGAATGGACAAGAGATTACTAAGACTCTCCAAGTGTAATATCAAAGGATCCAAGTGTATATCTTTCTCAACAAGGACGGTTTATAACTCACCAACTCCAAATAAGATCTCTTGTGAAATCAATGACTACTAATTCAAGAGGTCAAAGCACAATAACCTAAGGTGCAAAAAGGCTTCTAACAATGGGGTAAGTAGCCTAATCCAAATAGGACCAAACTAGGGAGACTAGAAATAATGGGATAACAAAGTTATTTGATCATAAAGTCTCAACTCAAGAACATAGATTTTGTTCATTTTAAATATCCAACTAGATGTATCAATAGATTCTTTATCATGAACCAAGCACACAAGATAGAAAATAGGGATTTCAAGCAAACAGTCTTCAAACAATGAGCAAGGCGCAAAGCAACCTTGCGCATGAACAAGTATAGTGACTTAGTATTTCTACTCCTTAAAGGTTCTACTTGTGTATGTTCTTGACAATGTTTTAGCAGGCACTTAGAACACAACAACACCTTATCAGGTTGTCTACAAGGATATACATGGCTTTCTAAAAGGAGTCCTTGATATACGCAAGGTACATGAGGCCCAAATCTATAGATGAGAAGAATCCAAAATCACACAGCCGAGGGGAGACAGTAACCCAAATCTCCTCCTTCACTTCTCAAAGGTATAAAGTTCTTTGAGGCTTAGCCAAGAGTGATATCAAACTCAATTCCCAAGAGAGGTATCTTTGCATTCACCTCCCGATATTTATACTCCGTTGGAACACAAGAGTTGAGGTCATCCCAAGGGGTGATGAAATCCCCAAGCAGGCCTCCTAGAAATAAAAACTAAGTAATTCACTATCAAAATTATTTAGAGCACTAAAGGTGGAACATTTAACTCTTCAAGTAAATGTGAAGTGAGTCCAAAAGTGAAACATTTAACCCTTTAAGATAATGTGAAGCGAGTCCAAAAGTGGAACATTTAACCCTTCAAGAGAAAGTGAAGCAAGTCCAAAAGTGGAACATTTAACCTTCACACAAACTCAAAGTGAGTTCAAAAGTGAAACATTTAACTCTTCACACCAACTCAAAGTGAGTCCAAAAGTGGAACATTTAACTATTCACACCAACTCAAAGTGAGTCCACACCTTAGAAAACAAGTGAGTTCCAAAAAGCACAAAAGGGTTGCCTAGTGGAGCAATTAACGCTTCTTTCCTGTAGACCCCTCCCCCTTAATGTGGCACTAACCTTGCAACCACAAGGCAGAAATGAGGGTTTGATGGATTAGCAAGTCCAATAACCCAAGATAGAAATCTAGATCAATCACAAGTAATCTAAGATTGCTAATCAATACTACTCACAAATGAAAAAGGGTTGAACAATGGAATATTTAACTTTCCAAGTAAACATAGATTGAGTCCACAAAGTGGTGCATTCAACTCCCTATGTAAACAAGGAATGAATCCATGCCCTCAATCACTTAATGAGATATTTGATATTGGAACCAAGAATTACTTAAGGTTTAAACACAAGCATTCACTTACACAAACTTGTATGAAAGCAAATCTATGTTCATTCATTTCCAATTAAGAGCATCAATTGAAATGTGTTTTATGAAAGCATGTAAAACACTCAAGCCAAACACATGAGAGGTTTAATTTTAATCCCAAATCTAAATGTTTTAGAGATCAAAAAAAATACCTGGTAATCCTTGCAACGTGTCTTTTCTTTGTTGTACCTTTTGTTTACGGTTGAACACTCGCTCGCAACAAACAAAGCAACAAACAAAACAAGCAAACACAAGATATGCAATATATGTCAACTCATGCAAAACTAGAGTTAGATCTAAAAATCTGATTTTTAAGAGTGATAATAATCATCAAGTAACCCAAATGAAAGCTCACATCATGCATTGATTCATTGTAAAAATTAAATGCAAGCTATTCATTAAATGCCATTTTTTTAATTAATTTTTTACCTAGTCATAAAGATCGGATCTATGTGATATGAACTCGGATCCAAAACTCAAAATACAAAAAAGTGACCCCTATCAAAAATTAGAGAGCTTTTCAAAAATGTTAGAATTTTGTAAAGATCTTTTAATTTTTGCCGTAGAGAGTCATTTAGTTGAAATAGACCAATTTTTGCAAATTGAATTTTTGACCCCTAATATGTCCTCTAAAATCAAAACACAAAGAACCAACTTTGTTTAAAATTCTGAGATCTTTCCAAAACTGTAAATTTTTCTGAAAAATATGTTAATTTACTCAAATAATTTTTCATGAAAAATCATAAAATATTGAAAATATTTTTGAAAAATCTAAAAATTGGATCTAAGCTTCTTTGATGCATCAAAACCTTATGGAAAAAAATTTAGATTAAAATAACCAGCCGGTTGAAAGATATGATCAAATCTTTCAAATCTAGGATTTCTTTGAGTCTTGAATTATTGACCCCTGATATGACGTCTAAAATTGAAACACAAAGAACCAAATTTGATTAAAATTCAGAGAGCTTTCTGAAACTGTAATTTTTTTCAAAAAATATGCTAATTTACTCCCAAAAATGATTTTTTATGAGAAATCAAGGAAAAATCATACAAAAATCTAAAATATTTTAGAAAAATCTAAAAATTGGACCAGAGCTTCCCTGATATATTAGAAATCTTTAAAAAAAAAAATAGATTAAAATACCCATCCGTTTGAAAGACGTGATCAAATCTTCCAAATCTAGAGTTTTTTTTTTTTTTTCTTGAGTCTGCAAACAGATCTGCATAAAATCTAGCAAGCAAAGGTGGGTTGCCCCATGGTGGGCGCCAAAAATGTATGCCTAAAATGTGAGCACACTTCTATGAGTCATTATATTCAAGATTTCTCAAAAATGAGATCTCGAATGACGACTCATAGCTCCCTATTCATGGAGTGTAGGGGTTTGTAATGGAGGCCCTCAATTTGACCTAGTTTGTGCCCATACAAGTACACCACAAAATAAGAGATTCAATGATCTAATATGCATACAAATGGAAATGAAAAAAAACTAATCTAGATGATAACAATGCAAAACAATGCAAGAAATGAAATCTAATCTATGAAAAGAAATAACAATGCAAATCTAATCTATGAAAGCAAGATCTAATCTATCAATGCAAGATCTAAGCTAACATAAAAATCAAAGTATGGATCATGATGATGGAAGCCATGCATGCAAGAGAGAATGAGACAAGAAGATAGAAGCTCTCCACAAAAGCTTTAATATTCAAAACTCCTTCAAAAATCACTCTCCAAACCTACAACATAACAATAGCATAATAATGGGTGTCTCAAAAATGAGGAGAGGACTCTCCCTTATAAAGAAGATTGGACGATCTAGATTGAGAGGAAAAAGATTTAATCAAGGGTGGAGAAATAATGATCCATGTGAACTAAAGATCCACCAATGAGAAAAGTGGAGTGGTTGAGAAGAAAGTGGAGAAAGGATGAAGATAAGTCCCATATTAAGTGTAGATAAAATATTTATTTAATTTTTTATTTTTTTTAACTCCTTTTTCATCAAAAAGAGATTTAAGTGGGATATTTTATTTAGTTAAAAGGGAGCAAGTTCTTTTAATTAAATAGGAAATATTTAATCAAATTAAAATAGAGGTTTTTCTCTTAATTAATTAAATGTAGATGAATTATTTAATTAAAGAGAGGTTTTCGTTTAATTAAATGGAGACTTATTTTATTTAATTAAAAGACAGCAAGTTCTTTTAATTAAATAGGAAATATTTAATTAAATTAAAAGAGATATTTTTCTCTTAATTAATTAAATGTGGATGAACTATTTAATTAAAAGAGAGGTTTTCTTTTAATTAGACGGGGACTTATTTTATTTAATTAAAAGAGAGCAAGTTCTTTTAATTAAATAAGACTTAGGATAAAATGATCAACCTTAGAAATAAAACAATTTGAATTTAATCAAGGAAATTGATTTGAATTGATTTAATAAATTATTACACACCATTGATTCAGGAAATTTGAATAATGGGGGCCCATAGTCTAGGCGACCATTTTAGGGTGCATACAATCTAAAGGTTGGACATGTTAGTAAGAACTAGAAGACCCAAGCACTAACACAAAATAATGAAACCAATCAAGGAAAAAGGAAATTTGGGATGAGTAAATCATGATAAGAGATAGTAGATGTTAGAAGAAATGAAGCAAGAAAAGTTGAGATCGCCCTATCCAATGGATCGGGTGATCACACCACATCCAACTAAGAAAAGAAGGTATGTAAGTGTCTATATAACTCAAAGATTTAACATACATCAGTTCCTAATAAGAGAAGTGTGATTAAAATTCCATATCAACATCAATCAAGATGCATCAAGACACATTATGAGAAGAGTTAGCCAATGGAATAATTTACACTGTCAAGTGTAGACCATCAATAATACAGTCTACATTGACCAAGCATTGCAATATAGAATGAAAGCTTACGTCAAGAAAATTGATTTATTATCTTAAAAAAATAGTATTGACCAATAAAAGTGAGAGTGATCGAGTATTTTAATGGAAAGGAGCACAAACACAACTTGTAAAGGTTGAGACAATGGTTATGCACCTACCTAAGTACAAATGCATTTATTGTAGACCTGAATGACAAGATTGAAGGTATATATAGAATTTTGGTACTCATTTTCACTTTACCAAGTGATTTTTAGTGTTCAAGTGATTCAAAGGCGATTTTAGTGATATAACAAGTGAATCAAAGTGTGTCATTGGAAAAAATTGGAAGAAGACAACAAGTAAAGTTTGTTGTCAAGTTAAGTTGTTTTCAAACTTGTTGAAGTAGATTTTTTCAAACCATAGTTTGGAAATGGTATCCTCTACATCTAAAACCACAAAGTAAATATTGAGGGAGAGCGATGCACAAATTGTGAGGAATGATCAGTGTGCTCCATTGAAATTCAAGGAATATCCCAACATCGCATTGACTGGTGATGAATTTTGGTGCCCTATGATCAATTCCACCAAGAGTGTTAATGATTCATGATATACAATCATGTTATATGTGTAAAATGGCAGAATTTGGAGATTATAAATTTTGAGAAAAATATGAAAAATTGTGTGATAATGGACTTTTGAGGGATGAGAATAATATTGTTATCAAGAAAGGGTTGACCCGTGCCCTAGCATTTCTGAAGGTTTTTAAGGTTGCATAGATAAAGATTGTGTTGAGTTGAGTTCACAATATGAAGATATGGTTAGAGGATGGAACAATCAAAATAAACAAGGCAATCATTTTTTGAGTTATAGGTTACCCTACTTTGGACATACCAAAGACAATGAGGTGTCACTAGTACATTCATGTCCCATTTTTTACCTAATTTTTTGCCAACAGGCCAATTTGGCTTGTCAAATTCACTTTTTTCTTAATATGATCCCAAAAACATTAAAATTTTGATGATACTTAAGTATGCTGTCAAAATTTTGAGTGAACTTAAGTTTCTTGTCAAAATTTTGATGACACTTAAGTACTTTTGTCAAAATTTTAACATTCTTGGGATATAAAGAAAAAAAGAAAAGTGAAAATTCATTTTATTTTTATGTGGCAAAGTATGGGCGCATGGGAGATTTGAAGGGGAAAACACTACTCAACATCATTGAAACTCATCAAATTTTGATTTTTTGTGTTAACATGGTATTGATCCTCCCCTTCTTATCAGCCATGTCTCTATTTTGAATGTAAGAAAAGGAAGAAAACACAAAGGAAAAGGAACGGTTTTGTATGCACAATGTTACAAGCGCGTGGCTTACAGGTTTTGAATCAAATTAAATAACACCCAAATTTCTTGATTGGGTAGCAACTTTTGGAGACAACCTCAATGCAAAATCACCTTCAATTATTCTAACCACCACAAAAAGAACATATCATTGACCTTTTAGTTTGCCTTCTTAATACTTCTCTTGAGTGTTAACTATGGATAATGATTATAAATCATGGTATAAGGATCGGTATATTGTATTGATCTAGGCATGATTAGTAATTAGTTTTTTCCCAACCAACCCATCATAAATAACTCTTTTCCATTCATCCTAATTTTTTCCATCTCAAGTATATTATGCATATTATTTGTCTCAATTATGATTGGTTAGAAAGTTAGAATATAGCTCATGCCTAAATGATTTGAATTTTTTTTAAATCTCTAATTACTTTTTTCTCATTGTTTATAACTGTAAGGTCTAAAGAAAAGATGTAGTGATGGGTAAATTCTAATTATTTGATTCTTGTTACCATCCAATTGTTGACAGAGTATTATTAAAGTGTAAAAGAAGAAAAAGTGTCATGTAGATTTTTTAGGACTGTCGTAAGTTCTTTAAAAACATGTCAAACATTATTATGAAAATTCATGGTAAAAGGATAAGGAAACAACATTAAACACTATGGTAATGTGTGATAGTGCTCCAAGGACTTCTTTGGGGATGTTAGATAGGTTTGACAACAGAGGGATAATCCTTTGCAAGAAATGGTCATGTAAAAGATCAAAAGAATAGTATGCACAATTTGGTAACTTGTGGTTGTGCTACAAAAAGATGACAGCATGTATGGTCATTGAAAATGTGAAACATTGATGATTCTCAAAACACATCAATTATAGGAGACACAAATATATGACATTCAAAAGTAAACACAATCCTCACAATCCCATGGAAGATAGACCTAAAAGGGCATAACAGTTTGCTATGCCTAGAGAAGTGTCAAGATACTTCATAAGACAAACAAAAGGCACACATGACAATATTAACATGATTTTGCAAGTCAAATGCATGATGATAGTAAGACACATGACATAGTTTAAGGAAATTATGGTGCTAATGAGAGATAGAGGATAGAAGTAAAGATAGTAGACAATTGACTTACAAATTGCAATTATATATTTATGACTATTTGAAATCCTACAATAGCAAATAAATTTTATTTTATAGCCTTGAAAATGTACTGAGCTAATATATTCTATAATTATTATTTGAAAATCCACTGAAGACAACCATAAAAAATTTTAATTGAAATCAAGTACATGTACTAATATATGGGTGTGGTACTCAATATGGCTATAAATTTGACAAAATAATAAATGTATAATATCATTAAATATAGGACCCCACACATCATGCATGGAATGGAATGATTTGAGTTCAAGGGCACCTACTCTTGAAAACTGAAAATTTTCATAAAAAATATGGTACCAATAGATATTACATCAAGTCCACCTATTAAGGTTAGAAAGTTAGAATTGGGAAGTTTGAGTTAATGGTTAGCCTTTTCACTCTCTCTGCCCAAACATCTGCACACGCTCTCTCCCCCAACCTTAACTTTTTTCCCTAATCCTAACCTATACTTTTTGGAACCCAAACTCCAACTATGAACCTAAGACATGAAATAAAAACCACACATCATATTCCTGAGGAATACATGGCTAACATGGAATTGATAATCTAGAAATTATGAAGAAAGAACTATCAATATGACAATGTGTCACTCTAAAACTGATCTTGCACCAGAACATGAAAGGCTAAAAGTTGAGGCGCATTAAGCCCAAGTGTGATAAAATTCAAATAGATAACCATTTACAAACATAAGTCATGTGCAAAAGAAGAGACAAAGATGATGAACTACTCTGCAATAGTGTGATTAAAGGAGTTTTCTAAAGGTGGTTATGAATGCCCACACAATAATCAATGAAGACTGCCTACTTGAAACACTAAAAGATCTTTTACTAGGTTCCTAAGTTGGGAATGCCACTTGCATGCAAAATGTAAAATTGTAGATGATTCTCATCTTCATCATAAATTGCTCAATGGAGATGATCAATTCATGTGATTTGATAATATAACAATATTTTACACATTACATCATTGATACTACTTATCATGGGCATGAAGAATGGAGAACACATGAGGACAAACATTCAATCAAATGAAGCTATGAATTCATCAGTCAAGGTGGCATTGGTAAAATATAAGCATGCCAATCGGTTGACAAAATGTAGGAATATGAGTACAAAGTGCAGAACATGGATATGCATGATGTGGAATAATAGACATCCTTCATAAATAATGAATGGAGCTCCTTGTCAAATTTTGGCATTGTGAATTCACTAAAGTTATGTCCACAAATAAAGAGAATTTGTTGCTCCTCATTTCGCTTCAAGGATTTAAATTTTTTATAAGGTACCTATTTGTTATGCTAGAAATATCGCATAGAATGCATCAATAATTATGTTGAAGAATAGTGCTTGCCAGAATTAAAACAAGAAAAAGGGCAAATAAAGAAAAACTGTGGGCTTGCAATTTAATCTTTGGGATATAAGCATAATTTTTTGGGGAGACATTAATCCTCCCTTTCTCCTTTCCTTTTCTTCTCTCTCACACTTCAACCTAATTCAAACAGATCTTTCACTGCATTCATGAAAACATCATGTGATTCTTGTAACTCTTTTGGGTAGCTCAACAGCATGGGGAATGTATAAATCATCATAAACACAAGTTCCTATTGGTTATGCCCAGTTCTCAAAATTGATCATGTGGTTTTATTGATATATAATGGGAATGTATGAAATATCATATTTTTCCAGGCACCAACTTTCCCTATTATTATATAGATATTTATATAGTATAATTATATTGATTTGTTCAGATGCCACCCTTACTAAAGAGATAGTAATATTAAATCATTTTATTATTTTTTATTATATGCAAGATACTACTATTTCTTGTATGTTTATATTTGATATAATTATTTAGCCTATGAAGAAGGTTTGAGCCTAACAATATGAACCTAGAACAAAATAAGGTTACAATTTCTAGGTTATGGTCTCAGTTCAAAAGAAAAGGTGATGGAAAATGTTATTGTCCTTGCAAAAAATGCATGTGCTTAAAGAATCAAAGAATTATAATTACAACAGCTCAAAAACATTGTACGCAACATGATCAGATTGAAGAGGGAAAGGATTTTCCTAGTTTGGTGAATGTGGATTTCAAACTAGTGGAACATGGAGGTGTGAAAATTGAAGTAGAATGTAATGCTCCCATGGAAGAAGATGATCTTGAGGTAGAGAACACTGAAGATGTTTGTATTGGCACAGTTGATAATGTGCCAAAGAATAGGATTGAAGATGATGTTGTTGGTGCAACTAATGAAGATGATGAAGATGATGATAGTCACACATCTAATGATGATGATGAAGAGAACCTTGGTATACCTATAATTGAAAAGACATACGAGCCCCTATACCAAGGTTCCCAAACAATGCTTCTCTTTTTTGTATTATTGTTGGTAAACTTCAAGGTTATGAATGGCATATCCAATATAGCAATCTCATGTATGATAAGGTATAGTATCATTTTTTTCATCTTCTATGTTAGCATACCATTAATGTTATTTATATTAACATTTTTTTCCATAGGTTGATAGGTGAGTGTTTGTTACTACCATCAAACATTCTACCTTGCACTTACCAAGAATTATGGGCCATTATGAAAGATATTGGAATGGAGTATCAAGCAATACATGTATGTCCCAATGTTCATATTATATGTCATTAAAAATATGAATTTGCAACACAATGCCCTAATTGCCACATTAATTGATATTGATCATATCAAATAACCAAAAAGGTGTCTTGCAAGGTTCTTCAGTATGTTCCCATTATTCCACATCTACAATGATTATTCAGGTGCACTAGCTTGGCATAATTTATGGATTGCAATGCATGCAATAGAAGTCAAGATGAAATTATGTAAATACCTGTGGATGGTTCTACATTTAAGGACATAGAAGATAGGTGGCCAGTATTTAAAAAAGAACTTGTGATCTAAATTTTTAATTGGTAGCAAATGGTGTCAATCCATTTGGAGAGATGAGATATGTTTACTCAGTCTAGCCTATTTTTCTTATTAACAATAAAATTCCTCCTTAGATGTCTATAAAGTGGGAGAACATTATGTTGGAAATGATTGTACCAGGTATTTTTCCATTTAATAGTCATATAAATTAATTTATAAACATAGTATCAAAATGGCCATAATAATTATGTTTTGTTTATGTTCGTTCAACTAGGTAAGTACCAAGTGAAATATATAAATGTATATATTGAGCACCTTATTGATGAGTTTTTGGAGTCATGGAATGGGGTCACTATGTATAACATCTCTAGATCAATTGGTGAAAGACAATTTCAATTATGTGCAATGCTTGTATGGACAACAATTGATGTTTCTAGACTAACACATTTTTGTGGTATGTAAAAATGTTAGCGCATATTTTTGGCATGTAATAGTGCTAACACATTTTCATTTTATGTTTAAGTTGCCTATGATAATTGTAAATATGAATCTTCTAGTACACATGTCATTCAATCATACACAATCTTTTAGGTCTTCAAACAAAGGGAAAATTTTCATGTCCAATTTGTGGTCCAAAGGTGAAATCTAGTCATTCAAAATGTTTAGGAAAGTAGGTGTTCATTAAGAATAGACACTTTCTCCACAAAAATCATAAGTATCCAATTACTAAAAAACATCTTTTCAATGGGAAAAAAGAGACAACATCAAAGTCACAAAGAATGACACTCACATGTGGAAGTTAGAATACAATAAAATGAATCATCAAGGTAATGTCATTCCATCTGATGCAGGGTTTTGTATTAAATTAAAATTTTGATACTGTCTTTTTTGTAGTAATGATGTAATTGATGTTTTGAAGGTCATCAAGGCATTGATGAGAAACTTCCAAAAGGATTTAAAAGCTATCTTAGATAATTTAGTAGGTTTGCTTACTACAAGCACCTCCCAATCGAGCATTTATTTGATGTTATGCATATTGGAAAGAATGTAATAGAGACACTATGGAAAATATTGGATGGAAGGCATGATAAAGAAAAATTGGTCAAAATTTGTAATGACATTAATGAATCCAATCATGCATTGAAGTTTTTTCTTGAATCAAATAGCAATGGAAACTAGATTAATATGAGTGTCATTCCTTGGTTATTAACATAGCAACAAACTGATACTATATTTGAAGCCATAAAAAAACTAAATTCCCCACAGGATTTTTTGCAAACATAAGTGGTCTCATATCAAAAAAAGGAGATTTTAGGTCAGGGTTGAAAATGCATGATTGGCATACCTTCATCAAGGTAAGTCATGTTCTTCTCTATTTACAATAAATTTGCAAAACATCATGTACTTTTGATTATTTTATTTTATAATATATTTAAAAGGATCATTTTATTATTATTGCAGTACTTTTTACCTCTATCTCACCCACACAACTTCAACAACATAAGTGTCAAATATGTTATATATGATCTTGGGAAACACATGAGTTTAGAAGTGTTATTTGTTAGATTTGTTGTATAGATATTATTTTTGCATCTTGTTCTTCTTTTTCTATAATTTTTTGTAGAGTCTTGTTAATATTTTTTTGTGTGATGGATATCTTCTAGGTGGTTTTCATCTAAAGAAATTGATAAAAAAAGACATAAAGCATTGGAAGAACAAAATTCCTCCACTTTTGTGTGAGATGTAAAAGTGTCTACCTTCAAATTTTTTTAATACATAAGAATACTACCCCATACATCTAGTTGAAGAGATTGAATTGTGTGAACCTATACCAACTAGGTCAATTTGGATGGTTGAGAGGCACTCAAAATTTTTGAAGGCCTTGGTTCAACAAAGAGGACATCTTGAGGGTTCCATGGTTGAGGGTTATATGGTCTACCAAACCATAGTGTACATTAGTGAATATCTTCCCAAGTTTACATCAAAGATCCATGTAGATCGCATTTGGGATCCCAGCTTCATTAACAAATTCAAAGGGGAGTACTTGATGGGGAAAGATAGATTGAGGAAAGTGAGAGGTAATTAAAAGATGTCATTGCAATTAATTATTTCTTATCCATCATCAATATAAGTTGTTTCTAATTGGACTATTTGTTTTACACAATTGCTCGTGAATGGGATGCACTTCATTTGTATATTGCAAACAATCTTGATTGGATGATGGTATGGATTGAAGGATCTCAACAAAATGGTTGCTCATTAACATGAGAAGGTGTTGCCTTATTGGTTAAAGAATCTCATTGTAATGAAGATCCCAATGTTACACCAATGGTGATTGATCTAGTAAATGGTTTAAGAGGTGGAAAGGTATGTATAAGTTAATCTATCATGACCCATTTTTTTAATATCAACTCACAAATGGATGAATATTTTTGACATGTTTGAAAAATAATAGGTCAAACACCACAAACCTATGCACTACAATGGTCCTAAGTTTTACATAAAAAAGGTGGATGACACTAAGAGAACTTGTGATTCTAGGATAACTGCAGTCTTTGAGGTCACCAATATTTTGTCTAGAAATGGCATGCATCTTCAAAAATCTTAAAACATATACTATCACATTTTGGATGATATAATTGAGTGTGACTTTAATTCCTTCAAACTAGTTCTATTCATTGTCAAATGGTATAGGCTACCACTGGTACATTATAGGTCAATTTTTGACCTTTTATTTCAACCAATCCCTAAATGGGCTTGTTAAATACTTTTTTTTTTGTTTTTATGCCTGATTTGGTTGGAATTTTGACCAAATTGGGGTTTTCCAATTAGGTCAAAATTTTGACCAAATCAGGTTCATAAAAAAAAAAAAAGTGTTCATCATTTGTTATTTGGCAGAGTGTGTTTAGGAGCAGTTTACAGTGCGGGAGCCATTTCAGGTTAGTGCACCCTGGGCCTTGTCTTTTGTGCCTTGACATATGCAAGATAATTTATGGCCTCATTTGTGTTCCTCTTTAGTTGTTTCAATTTTCTATTTGATAATCTTATGTGCTCAATTACAGTGTGGGAGCCATTTTCATGCAAGCTGCTTCAAGATTGATTACATTTTCCCAAAATGACTTTCAATGGATCATATGTTATTTATGCATGTTTTTAGATTGTAATTTAATGTATGTCGATGTGGAAGGAGAAAGAGACATTTGGTACATGAATATGTGTGACTATTTCTTAAAATTGTAAATACATTATATCAAATGCTTCGTCCTATCTTTCTTGCATGCAATTTTATTATGGAGGCAATATGTTGGGTGTTTTCAAAAATATTGTTGTGTGATTGTTTAATAGAGGTGCTAAGGTTATTTCCATTTATCTTTTTTTTTTTTTTTTTCTCTACTTATTTTTTCCCTCCCGAGTAGGGTTAATGATGTTTCAATCATATCAATTCTCTACAATATCTTTGAAATTGTGTTTCAAATTTATGGAGTGTTCCACCCATACTCCATTCACAAACATGAGAAGGGGACCTACCATGTAAGTTCCATCTACCAAGACTACAATTATGAGGTGAGAATAAATATTATGTAATTCATTGGCTTCTTTGAGTTTGAGACAAGTGCAAAACTATTGGAAATCTGATTGAAAAGCTCATTTTTTAAGATCAAAGAGGGAGATTGTTGTTAAAAGAATGTTTCCAATCATTGTTTTGTCATTGATATCAAACTTTCTATTTGTAGGAATGAAATTTTCTTATAAGATCCAAGTACTATCACTTAGTTGATTGATGAAGAGGATTTGATCAACAAGATGTAACAAAAGCACCTAAGGGAAAGGTTTAGTTATGATGTTGTAATGAAGTACAAGGATCAGTTAAGACAGTGGTTAAATGATGTATTGATAACATACTCAAAGATACAAAGGTTGGTCACACTTAGAAACAATTGGAGGAAGAAGTTGTAACAAGGTTGACTGTAAAGCTTAAACTAAGATTATTAGTGGGTGCCGAGCAAGTTAGTTGAAGCTGAGAAAATTCTCAGTTGGAGCCAAGTAATAGGAAATTCTAGTGTGTGCCGAGTGATCTTCAGGTGCCAAGTGAATTTCAAGTGTCGAGCATTAGGAAAATCACAATTGGTGTCAAGTGATCTTTAGGTGTTGAGCATCAGGAAAAACATAGTTGATGCTAAGTAACACAGTATGTACCGAGCACCAATATTTCAATAGTGTCGAGTTGTTGCATTACAAATGAAAAAGATTCACCAAATCTGAGCTAACAAATTGGAACCACCTTGAATTCTATAAATGAGTTGGAAGATAAGGATGATGAGCTAGTGGCACAGAATTCTATGTAAACCATTTTTAGGCGAATTCAAGAGGATTATTCAAGAATTTTCTAGAGGAATAAAAATATGGGATAGATGCAATGAATCCTACCTAATCCATATGAATTTAAATTAGAGTATGGAAGAATTGAGTGGTAAAAGGAACTCCAAGACTTCTATTTAAGGAGTCATAGAGCAAGAAGCAAATGCTACTAATACTATTGTTGTTGAAGTGCCAAATTGTGAAGTAGTTAGAAGGGTGTCAAGGAGAAGACATATAGAAGAAGGAAGAGCACAAAGGCTCTGCTTCTACAAGTGGTCATGAAGAGATGATTGTACTGGTGCATTGAGCATGGAGACTCAAGAAGACTAAGCTTGAAAGAAGGGCAAGTTGTTAGAGTTGTAGTGATTGAAGGCAAGGCAATTGTATGAGTTGAGAAGTGATCTGAGATCTACAAGTTAAGTTGTATGCTCTAGTTAGGTCAAAGATTTTCTAATACTCTCTAGCAATTGTATTAGATATGAAAATCCTATGGACTTAGGTTTGTTTAATAGCCATTTGTAAATCCTTTAACATGGTGGCATTCCAAGTAAATATTCTAAAGTCCTCTAACCAGGCCCACTTCTAACAAGGTGGTTAAATCCTCTAACAAGGTTACATTTAATAGTGTGTTGTAAGCCTTTAACGGGGTAGGCCTTTCATAGGGCATCACTTCAGAAGAGTGAGAATTGAGTAGCATGTTACTGGTGGTTTTTCCCAAATTGGATTTTCACATAAATCACTATGTTATGTGTTGATTCTTTTTCTGTTATGCTTGCATGTTGATTTATAGTAACTTGCTAATTAGAAAAGTCAAAACTTAGATGAGTGAATGAATGAATGGGCTCACTACACCCCACCCCCCCCCCCCCACCCCCCGCCCCACCACCCCCTCACTCTCAGTTATTTCAAAACATTTCTAACAATTGGTATCAGAGCCATTTGCTGATTTAGTTTCAAGGTACTAGAAGCAGGAAGATCAAGATGTCCATGAGAGAAGCTCCCAAGCTCAACATACATGGCAGAGTCTAATGAAATTGCACCTTGGATCAATAGGTGACTATGCACAAACCTCAATTGAAATAGAAGATGTAAATCTTGCAGGACCTCTTACTACAGATGATTTGAATAAAAAGAAGGAGCACAATCAAGCAATGTTGGAGATTGCCTCTGCACTTAATTATGCAGAATATGATGACATCAAAGATTGTGATAATGCATTCAAGATGTGGAAAGCCTTATCAAATATATATGGAGGAGATCAGAATGTCTAGAGAGCAAAGAGAGAAAGCCTAAGAGGAAATTTTGATAACATGAAAACGGAGGAAGGTGAGAATGTTGCTCAATATGCTGCAAGGATGAAAGAAGTAGTAAGTGCAATAAGAAGTCCAGGTGGTCAATTGGAAGAACAAATTATCATCAAAAAATACTTAAGAACTCTGCTCCCTATCTATGCTATTAGAGTTTCAACCATCCAAGAGCTAAGGTGTGTACAAGGAAACATACTAACCTTTGAAGGAATAGTGAGAAGACTTACTACATTTGAATTGTCAAACTTTGATAACCACATACCTAAGAACCTTGAATCTACCTTCAAGGCCAAGATGACAATAAAAAACATTGAGGAAGAGACATCAAACAAGAAGAGAAGAAAGGGAAAACATGCATCCAGCAATAGCAGCGCAGATGAGAAAGATGTGGAATAGTTAGAAGCACTATTGGCTAGGAGATTCCATAGAGGCAAAGGTAAATTCAAAGGTAAGCTCCCTATCATATGTTTCAATTGCAATGAAGTAGGTCATATTTCTACAAGATGTAAATAGAATAAGAACAACAAAGAAGGAAATAAGTACAAGAACAAGAGAGAAGATGATAGCAAAGAGTACAAAGAAAAAGGCAAAAGATGCTACATTGTTGAAGAAGATTCTGATGAGAATGATGATGAAGTAGTCTATGTGACCATGAAGGATGAATTAGATAAAGATGTGGATGAAGCAATATCATTGGTTACCTATGTGAACAAGAATGACAAGTGGATCATAGATAGTGGATGCTCACATCACATGATAGGAGATAAAAGTAAGTTCATTACCTTTACTCAAAATGATGGAAATAGTGTTAGATTTGGTAATGATGCTCCATGTCAAATCAAAGGAAAAGGCTCTATTAAACTCATAGAAAAAATTTCATGTGATAATGCATATTGTGATGAAGGATTGAACTACAACTTGTTGAGTGTATCACAGTTAGGCAATGTAGGTTGTAAAGTTGAATTTGGAAAAAAAATTGCCAAGATCTATGACACTAATGGAAATCTGATAGGAAAAGGTGATCAAACTAGGAGTAATTTATTTCACCTAAATATGGAAGATGCACCATGTCTTGTTTTTAGACTTGATGATGTGTGGTTGTGGCATAAAAGGTCGTGTCATATTAACTTTGATAATCTAATTAGCATTAGCAAGAAGAACAAAGTCAGAGGATTGCCAAAATTGAAGAAACCTGAAAAAACAATGTGCAAACATTATCAACTAGGGAAGATGACTAAGTCTAGCTTCAAAAGCAAAATATACACTTCCAGTGAAGTACTAGAGTTAGTCCATATAGACTTATGTGGTCCAATAGAAGTGAAATGCTACCTAGGAGATAGATACATAATGTTATTTGTAGATGATTATTCTAGGATGATGACTGCTATGTTTTTAAAGAAAAAATCTGATGTATTTCAAATATTTAAGTGGTAATTAGACAAAGTTGAGAAGGAAATAGGAAAGAACCTAAAATTCCTAAGGTTAGACAGAAGAGGTGAGTTCACATCAAAAGAGTTTGAGATATTCTGCAATGACAAAGGTATCAAAAGGAAAACATCAGCACCAAGAACTCCAGCACATAATGGTATTGCTAAAAGAAGGAATAGGTTAGTGATTAACTATGCTAGAACCTTGATGATGGAGAAAAATTTTGCACTAAAGTACTGGAGAGAAGCTGTAAGTACTATAGTCTACACACTGGATAGAGTTCAAGTCAAGAAAGGTATAAATGCAACACCTTTTGAATTATGGTATGGTCACTCACCAAATGTTAAACATTTCAAAGTATTTGGTTATAAATTTTATATTCTTAAAGATACTAGAAATGAAAAGCTTGATGTGAAAAGTGATGAAGGCATATTCCTTGGATACTCCACTAGAAGTAAGGCATATAAGTGTTTGAATACTAACACTAACAAGATTTTGGAGAGTGCAAATGTAAATTTTGATGAGCATGTAGAAGTCCAAGAAGAAAATAGAGGATTATAGATCCTTTGTATATTTCTATGAAGGAATGACTGTTGAAGACAATGTTGCAAATCAAGTTGGGAATCAGCAACAAATTTTAGTATTTTTCGAGTCACAGCCAATGAATGTCGAGCTGCATTCAGAAACAGAGCTACAGAATGTAGAAAATTCACATTTTGATTCTAAAAATAGTATACATGAGAGGAATGATGAAATGCCAAATGAAGAAGAACAAAATGACTCTAAAGTTGAAGGATCAAACATGGAAAGAAGGACAGAACCAAGATTAGCCAAGTATGTGAGAAGACATCACCTTGCAGAACAAATCATTGGTGACAAGGATGACAGACTAATGAAAAAGAATAGATTGAAGAATGAATCATGTCTACTGAGCAAGGTTGAACCTAAAACAATCAAAGATGCACTACAAGATGATGACTGGTATAAATCCATTGAAGAGGAGATAGATCATATTGAGAAGAAAAAAATATGGACCTTAGTTCCTAGACCAGCTAATAAGAATGTGATTGGTACCAAATGGGTGTTTAGAAACAAACTTGATGAGAATGGTGAAATAACAAGAAAAAAAGTCAGATTAGTTTGCAAAGGCTATGCACAAGAAGTAGGACTGGATTATGGGGGGACATTTTCCCTTGTTACAAGAATGGACGGAGTAAGAACATTACTTGCATATGCTATATACAAAGGTTTCAAAGTGTACCAAATGGATGTGAAGTCTACTTTTCTGAATGGTATAATAGAAGAGGAAGTCTACATAGAACAACTAGAAGGATTTGTAGATGAAAAGAACAAGGACATGGTCTACAAATGGCACAAGGCACTTTATGGCTTGAAGCAAGCACCTAGAGCATGGTATGAGAGATTGCATAAATATCTTGTGAAGATAGGATTTGAGAGAATAGATAACAACAACAACTTGTACATCAAAGCAAAAAAAGGTAAATACATTTTGATATCATAAATCTTTGTTGATGATATAATATTTAGAGGAAAAGATGTTTTATGCAAATATTTTGTTGACCAAATGAAGCATGAATTTGAAATGTCAATGTTTGGAGAAATCAAAGTCTTTGTTGGTTTGCAAGTACATCAATTAAAATATGGCATATTTGTGACCCAATCCAAATACATAAAGGAGATACTCAAAACATTTGGGTTAGAAGAGTCAAAATTAGTTAGTATACCAATGGAAATAGGACATAAGCTATCTAAGAATGATGAGTCTACTGAAGTAAATTAGACATTGTATAGATCAATGATTGGAAAGATACAATATGTTGTACATAGTAGACCAGACATTGCATTAGCTATATGAATAGTGGCAAGATTTTTTGCAAATCTAAGAGAAAATCACTTAATGGCAATAAAGAGAATACTGAGGTACCTAAAAGGAACTGATGACTTTGGTCTGTACTAATAGATAAGTGAAAATTTTGAATTGAGAGCCTACACTGATGCAGATTGGGGAGGTGACATTGATGATAGAAAAAGCACTAGTGGAGGAGCACTTTTCTTGGGAAAGAGGTTGATTACATGGACCAGCAAAAAGCAAAGTTGTACCTCATAGTCCACTGCTTGAGCTAAATATGTTGCAGCTGCTATAAATTGCATCAATATTGTATGGATCAAACATTTGCTGCAAAGTATGAAGGAAGAGGTAAATGAGCTTGTGATACTTTATTGTGATAATAGAAATTTTATCAACATATCAAAGATCCCTGTAATGCATGCTAAAACCAAGCACATTGCAATCAAGTATCACTATGTAAGAGGGTTGGTGGAAGTCAAACAAGTGAAGATGGAATATGTTAGCTCAAAGGAATAGATTGTTGACATCTTCATAAAAGCACTACCTAAACACTCTTTTGAATATCTTAGAGGTAAGTTAGGGGTGATACCCCTAGCCAAGGTTACTTGAAGCAAAAGCAAGAATGTCTTGCGTCAAATGAGCTAATTGTTGAAGATTTTACACATTGATGTAGGGGTTTTTTACTATAGAATTCATGCCTAAAGTAGTAGAAGTACCAAAGTTCCAAATTAGTCATAGGCAAGGTGATAGAGGGAGAAATACAATGAACTTGCAAAAGCTACACTTGCATACTAAGATGGTAATATGTCTTTTTCATTGTTGTCAAAGAGGGAGAAGATGTGAGAAACTGATCAATAGGAGAAGAAGTGAGAAACTGATCACATGTTAATGATCTAGTGATCAAAAGTATGAGGGAGATACTAATCAAATGAAGTTGAGAGGGGGAAGCTGATAGAAATAATCAAAGGTTGATCAGAATAGTAGAAGATGAACAATACAGAGGGAGAAAAACAAAAGAACAAGGATACAATAGTCAAGAGGGAGAAATAGAAATGAAGCAATCAGAATAGTAGAAGGAGATGTGAAGTTACAATTTACTTTTTGGCATTTGACTTACTGTTCTAACCTAGTAAGCTTGTGGTTGAATAGTTTCAATGCCAAAGAGGGAGATTGTTGGAAATATGATTGAAGCGTTCATTGCTTAAGATCAAAGAGGGAGATTGTTGTTAAAAGAATGTTTTCAATCTTTGTTTTGTCATTGATGTCAAACCTACTATTTGTAGGAATGGCATTTTCTTATAAGATCCAAGTACTATCACTTAGTTGATTGATGAAGAGGATTTGATCAACAAGATGTAACAAAAGCACCTAAGGGAAAGTTTGAGTTATGATGTTGTAATGAAGTGCAAGGATCAGTTAAGACAGTGGTTAAATGATGTATTGATAACATACTCAAAGATACAAAGGTTGGTTACACTTAGAAACAATTGGAGGAAGAAGTTGTAACAAAGTTGACTGCAAAGCTTAAACTAAGATCATTAGTTTGTGCTGAGCAAGTTAGTTGAAGCTAAGAAAATTCTCAGTTGGAGTTGAGTAATAGGAAATTCTAGTGTTTGTCGAGTGATCTTTAGGTGCCAAGTGAAGTTCAAGTGTCGAGCATCAAGAAAATCGTAGTTGGTGCCAAGTGATCTTCAGGTGCCAAGCATCAAGAAAAACACAGTTGATGCTGAGTAACATAGTATGTGTCAAGCACCAATATTTCAATAGTGCCAAGCTGCTGCATTATTTCAAATGACGAGGATTTGCCAAATCTAAGCTGACAAAGTGGTTACCTTGAATTTTTTGAATGAGTTGGAAGATAAGGATGATGAGCTGCTGGCACAGAATTCTATGTAAACCATTTTTAGGCAAATTCAAGAGGATTATTCAAGAAGTTTCTAGAGGAAAAAAAAAATGGGTTAGATGCAATGAATCCTACCTAATCCATAAGAATTGAAATTAAAGAATGGAAGAATTGAGCAGGAAAAGGAACTCCAAGACTTCTATTTAAGGTGTCATAGACCAAGAAGCAAATGTTGCTGATACTATTGCTGCTGAAGTGCTAAACTGTGAAGTAGTTAGAAGGGTGTCAAGGAGAAGACATCTAGAAGGAAGAGCATAGAGGCTCTTCTTCTACAAGTGGTCATGAAGAGATGATTGCACTAGTACATTGAGCATGGAGACTTAAGAAGACTAAGCTTGAAAGAAGTGCAAGTTGTCAGAGTTGCAGTGATTGAAGGCTAGGCAATGGTATGAGCTAAGAAGTGATCTGAGATCTGCAAGTTAAGTTGTATGTTATAGTTAGGTCAAAGATTTTCTAATACTCTCTAGCAATTGTATTAGATATGAAAATCCTATGGGCTTAGGTCGGTTTAATAGCCATTTGTAAATCCTTTAACAGAGTGGCATTCCAAGTGAATGTTCTAAAGTCCTCTAACCAGGCCCACTTCTAGCAAGGTGGTTAAATCCTCTAACAATGTCACATTTAATAGTGTGTTGTAAACCTTTAACAAGGTAGGCCTTTCATAGGGCATCACTTCAGAAGAGTGAGAATTAAGTAGCATATTACTAGTCATTTTTCCCAAATTGGGTTTCCACGTAAATTACTGTGTTATGTGTTGATTCTTTGTCTATTATGCTTGCATGTTGATTTACAGTAACTTGCTAATTAGAAAAGTTAAAGCTTGGATGAGTGAATGAATGAATGGGCTAATTATACTTAATGAAAAGTTTGAATAGGATATTTGGACCTTGAATAACGGATTCACCCCCCCGCCCCCCTCTCACTTATTTTAAATCATTTCTAACAAAAAAAAGTCTAGTGTTGTATCCTTTGCTCCACCTACTTAATGATGAAAATACACAATTCTTGTCTACACTTACTTCAAGAGTTTTCTTTGAAAAATCAATTGAAAACTATATTTGATTATGAATTGAGTCTTGGATATCTATTACTTCTCAAATCGATCTAAGCTAAGTACAATTGTGCTATAGTTTGACCCAACTCCAAGTAATCTCCTCTTCTCTATCCTCAATGGATAAAAAGTGCAAAGATACTTTATATTTTTATTTGTATGCTTACCTTAAGTCATATCATTATTGAATTTCATCATTAAGTGGAACAATCTTGTGTTGGGTCTACAACTAGGGAAGATGATTAGAAGAATTAATAGGTCATAGTTTAGTGTTTCCCAAGAGAACATGAAGCTCAATGCAAGAGTTACAAGTTTCACCAAAACAATCTCTCTTTGTATATAATTAAATGGTCAACTCTAATAATCCATGGATTGTCAAATTCCCATCTTTTTTATTTTCTTGAAATTTCTAAATCAGAACATTGTTGTGCTCCCTTCAAGGGCCAACTTTAATTCAAATTCAAGGAAGCAGATCTAAGTTTTGTAGACAAGGATCCTTCCAGAAGAAGAGTAGGGTCAACTCTAACAGAATAAGTTGATCCCTTTCTAGTTTTATTTAATTTTATGTTCAACAAATCTTAGTATCTATACTTACTTTTATTAATTTCAAGTTGTACATTAACAATTTTAATTTTTCATGGTAATATGAATCAATAGTATAATATTGTTGTCATAGTTTAGTTTGTAGTATTATTACTTCATGCATTTTCCAGTTAAATGCTTTCAAATAAATTTTGTATTTGTTTCATTTCTACTTAGCCATGTTTCCAATTAATATTAAAATAAGTTGTAGCAATAGAAGATTAGATAAAAGCTTTATTGGATTTGATTCATGAAATTTGAGATGCTTTTATGTAATGTGTGAGTTTAGATTAGATGTATCCTTTATATTTCTGCAAGCATAAAATGGTTTTATTTATACAAATTAGATTAATAGTCCAATTTCAACAAGCGTGAAATAAAATATAGAATTCATTTATTTAAAGAGTGTAGTAGTTTAAATAATTCTATGATCTAATCTTATTATCTTTAGTCTGGGTTGAATCATTTTAGCATAGATAAGGTTAGTTAAGATGAAGACCACTGAATAGAATCAAGTATAGATGTTTCACCTTCAGCCAACCTATATGACATCTCTCAATAGAGCATGACCAAGAGATACAAAACACTTTCATTATGAACCCCCCCACCTCCAACCCTAATTTGGAAACACCCTTATCACATACAACTTTAAGACACCTAATTCAATAAACATGAATTAAATGATGCAAGTTGTGACATCAACGACATCATCCATCATCAAGAGTAGAAATTATTACTTAAACTTTAATTTCTCTATTATGAAAGGATTGAAAATATATATTACTATTGAAATATCCTTGCTATTTTATTTCAATTAATTTGTAGAGTTAGATAGAAACTAAAACCAAAATATAGTTTATCTCATGGGATTTTTGAAAAAGGAAATAGAGATGAACATATGACTTGAGAGATGTGTATGACCTTTAAGAAAATAGGAACAACCCAACCGTTACTTGTGACTTAGATTAGGAATATTTGAATACATAATATGATGTTATAAATACTAGCTCCAAACTCAAGAAAAGTGATAAAAAAATATGCTTGATTTTAGTTTGTGCATGTGATTCCCAAGGCAAGAATTAAGAACTATGGTTCTATTTGAAGGTTGACTAGGAGTCAAGCTTAAACCTTTAACATGAAAAATTAGATCAACCTACCCTTGTATTTAACTGAATCACTTATAACTTTTAAATGGGGTTACTAAGCTAAATGATCATGTTACTAAGATTAGAATAGATGTTATCTATCCAAGAGTGGCTTGGGGTTTTGTCCTAGCCTAGACTTATAGGGGTTGTGTCCTAAAAGGAAAAGAAGTTTGACTTCTTGTAGTGAAAATAAAATATCAAAGATGTAAAGAATGAATACTTCTCACCATGTGATTTCTTCTTAAAGACTTCAGTGACCCAAGAAAGTAGATATTTTCTTTCTTCCAACTTTGAAACCCAACCAATGGTAATTGCTAAAAAAATCAACCTACCTTGATCATGAGGTAACCAAAGAGTGGCCCCAAAACTCATGGCTGAAAAAAATAGGAACTTAATTTATGGTCCCATAATGAATAACTAAAATAATTTTGTTGGTACTTTAGATTTTTGCAAATATTTAAAATACCGCCTAGTCCCTTTATCTGTTGAAAACTTAGCTTATGAGCAAAAAAAATATGTTAGATTTTTTTTAATTTAGTTACTAACTACTACTCAAGAGGTGACATTACAACCCTCCCTTCCTAGGATTCTTGTTAATCTAGCAATTGTAGACTAGAATGTTACAGTATCACTTTGCCTTCCCATGTACTACACTTAATAGGTAATGTTGAAGTTTTATAGTTGTGAGGGAGTGACTTATTCAAGCTTCCTTATTCTACAACAGAGCACACACATGGTGCCTTGTGTGTGTTGTCTTTCCATTGTCATAGATGATATGACATTATGATTCACTACATGTTGAAGACTTCTATGTTGTGAAGTAGCCAAATGTAGTTGTCATTTAATGTTCCAATTGTAGTTGTTTTACTTCATACTCATTCTATGTAATATTCTTATGTAGGTTGTGATTGAACAAGGTAACATGTGGATTCATTTATATTTTTTGTTATGTGTATTATAGATGAGTCTTGTTGTTATTGTTGGTGCCTCTTTAGTTTCCAGGATGTCTTATCATTACTTGCACATGGAAAGAGAAAGGTAGTTGTTATGATGAAAAATGAAGAGATTCTCATAGATATATTGCATGTGGACTTTTACTAGCTTGGTTATGAAGATTGTTAGATTTTTTTGGAGTTTAAGTTATCTTTCTACCTAATTAGTTATCAAGACTCTAGTGCTTAAGTGCGCACTCTTTTCATGAGATTCTTGATTGCTTGTTTGTTGTGAGAAAATAGACATTATATTCACATTTTGGTTGATTATTGTAGATATATATTTTGTTTATTGTAGAGTATATTCATTATCATTTGATGATCAGTTGTTCTGGATGAAATCCACATGTTTTCTTAGCAATTTATTATTGAGAGACTCCAAGACTTTTGTAGTAAGGATTATTGGTTGACTGTGAGTAGACATCAATGATAAGGAAGGAATTATTTGGTATCTGATTTAAAATCTGAATAAAGGTATCATCTTTGGCATGATTAGGTTTTTCCCTTTAGTAGGAAGGTTTTCCCAAGATAATTTGTTGTGTCTTTTGTTATGGTATTTTACATATTACATTCTTTTACTCTAATTATAACCATTAACATGTAAACTCTTCCATTTTCTCAAGTTCCACTCCCTCCAATTTGCAATACCCTTAAGCACCAATACCTATTTCCTTACATCCACTATTTTCTCCTACACAACAATAGCCAAACTTACAAATTGGGGTGAAATCAAGGATGTGTTTTAGGTAAGAATCAATAAATTTAGAAATTGATGAAACCAATCCATATTTTTATAGATTGTTAGAATTCAACAATTGTGCAAGAATAGGAACAAGACCTTCAACACTTATCCAATCTTGATGGACAAGATTTTCCTCACTTAAGCTATATAGGTATAGTAATGCAACTATGATTTCATCAGTAGAACCACTCTGAAGCTTCATACTAATTACAACTATATCAAAAAGTATATTTCTATCTTTCCATTCATGAATAGAGTTTAAAGTTGAAATATGTGTCTTTACTATCGAACATATTCTATTTCTTCATGAAAACCAATTTTTAATTGTACTGCACTCAAATGTCTACCTAGAAATTAGTCCAACTAGATCTTCCATTATTTCTTGTGTTATTGGAAAAAAGAAATATTTGTAGTGGAGGTAGTGCTTGATTTCTCCCGTTATGCTTCTCTCTTTGAATATTTCTTCCTTTCTCATTTATAGATTGCAGTATGTCATCTTGGCTTAGAAATGCAACTATCTATTGAAGTTACATGGCCTCTTCTTGACTTTTACAAAGTTGTGCCTCCTCTTTCTCTTTCTTCAATTCATCAAGCTCTTGTTTTAAGGAAAATGGATCTACTAGAACACCCACAACTCTTGCAATCAACAACTGCATTTAATTTTCATAATCACTATCAATTCGGTGATCTATCACAATGGAGTTGATTTTATCGATAATTTCTTCTTCTCTAATTGCTACCTTGAAATGAGAATTCACCATTACCTTTTGCAAAGAAAGTGTCTTCTTTTTTATATCCATGGATATATCCAAGTTTGTAATTAGAATGATGCTTAGACATAGTCCAATCTCATTTGTGATATCCTGAATTTGTTTGAAAAAACTTCAAAAATTAATTAGCAAGTAGAACCTATTTTTTGATGAATAAATGCTTATCAATTCTTTTGCCAATTTGATCTCTCTTTCTAAAGATTCAACTAAAACTCGCATTGGGGGTGTGTCTCTCCTATTTTTATCTCTAAGCTCTTTCATGATGGGCCTAAACTTCTCCAAGTATTTGGAAAGTTTAGAAAAACTCTCTTTCTTAGAAGAATCATCCCCAATACAAATATAACTTTGTAAAATTATTGAATTGTCATTAGATAGTGCCCTTGTACTCACCACAAATAGATATAACTATCATTAAATAGTTGTCTTGCATGACACAACAAGTTGGCCATGAACAATGGGAGTAGAGGGGTAACCAAGATCCATACTTGTAGCAACCTCAGGAACATCAGACATTTCATTCCATAATGGCCTATCCTCTCTTCTATAATGATAAGATTCTGATAGCACAAAAGTAGACAAGGATTAATCTAATTTCTTAGAATCAATGTGCATGAAACTAACTAAACAATTGTAAGAAAGCATGGACACAACTAATACCATAATGCTATAGGAAACTATAGGGAACTTCAAATTTCACTCACTTTATATAGGCTACAAAAATTCACCTAATATAAGATACAAACATTATATAGTGAATTTTCTTTCCTTTAGACATTGCATCCCTTACTTGCATTGCATTGGGTTTTTCAGTTTAATCATAATGTAAGTAGTAGACTGGGTTTCTAATGTTGCTTTTCCAAGCCACTTAAATCTTGTAACAATAAATTTTTGGTTAGACCAATCTACATTGTGGTAATTTGTAGTAATAGTTTATTCAAGCCACAAGTTAATTTACTTCTAGCTCTAATGAATTCCATGCCATCTAATGTTCAAAAAATAAGTTTTAAATCAATTCTCTTTAGCCTTAGGTAATATGTTGTGTATGCATATTCAAGTTGTAGGTTGACCTTTGTTTGAGTCAGTCTTACCTATATATAGAAAACTATCAATGTCACTTATTTTATAACATATTTAATTTACTTTTATGATTGTATGATGCCAAAGGTTCACCAAAAGTAGCTCTGAATTGATTTTCTTTTTCTTGATTTGATGCGTGATTTTCTTTATTTTGACATATTTGAATTCCATCACCTATGTTTATTGGGACACTAGAACAAGTTTTTATTTTCTTAGTTGTTTTACATTTTTAGAATCTTCAATAATGTTCAACCAGTAGCTTTCTATAATGGAAATCAAGTTGCATTGAGTAGCTTCTATCATTTAAATGGTTAGATATATCCTGACTACTCGATTGAGCTTATGAAATTCTTTCAATTCTATTTGGAAGTGTTTTTGTAGGTCAAATTTTAGTTCTATTAACAAATGGGTTCCTTCTAGCTATGTCTAGGATTAATGATGTAGGATTGAATTTGTTCCTCTTTAGATTTCTAGTCACAAATGAATACTTAAAACTTATCCTTTTTTTAGGTTGGTTACAGTATTATAAAAGAAGATAGATATTATCTTGTAAAGGTGGGTGGTGGCATCATATTGGGTACACTATTAATTAACATTTCAGGTGAACACATATAATTTGGTCTTTAATCACTGTATAGATTATTACTTTAGATATATAGTGAAACTATTATGCATGTTAATATAGGTATTAGGCACTTTACCACATGCCTTGGTAGAATTATTTTCTATTACTCTATTCTGATCTATTTGATTCAAAACATATTTAGTTGAACTTTGTAATTGCAACCAACATGTGTTGAGGTTCACCATACTAAACAATACAAACATTTCCAAGTGACTAAGAACATTTTTACTTTGCCTTGTGATGCTCCAAGCTTGCTTGTCTACTTGAATTCCTTTTGAATGTACCTTCTTATTTTCCATGCTTATCCATGCTTACATCTTGTTGTCCACATAGATGAGTCATGTTCTCAAATACCTTTTGGAAGTGTATACCATGTACCTTTCTTCTAAAACTTTGTTTCTTCCTCTTTAATGACCAAATCATTATTAAGAAAAAGAAGTAACACAACCCTACCACTATGTGACTTTGACACAACCTTGTGAAGTCCACCATGCTAGAAATATGTACCTCATGAGGATAAAATTGCAACACAATCATACTTAGTATCAACAAACAAAGCCATACCTTTATACTAGTATAGGTTGTTCCCATAAACATGCTCAAAATAGTTTTCACATGACTCTTCATTCTTATATTGTCCTCATCTTTAGATTCCTCAAGCCTAGATACCCCTACCCCTATTAGCAACTTCTCATCATCATTGTGCCATATTTTTTGGCCTTTCACCATTCCCTTGGTGCTACCTTGTTATTCTTAGCCTTCAATATCCTTGTGAAAGAAATTTTCCCAATCTTCAAGGGATGTAAAATGGTACCAACTAGTATCATTCTTTCTTCATCGAGCTTTTCTTCCTGTTTGTCTTCATTAGCAACTTCATTCTTTACTGATGTCCTGCATCCTTTAACCTCTCTATCATGAGATTTACTCTTCCCCTTGCAACCTATCAGTTGTATCCTTCTCTCTTGTCCTTCAGATGGACCACATACCTTTGAATCAACATTCTTGATGGTTTCTTGCTCCAAAGCACCATCACTCCTCCTCAAACAAGTTTGTACTTTCTCATTGTCTTCATGTTTCTTACACCTTAGGAACTCTCTTCTTCTCATCAACCATTTCATTGGCATTCCCCATGACATCTTATCATCCTATAGTGAACTCATAAATTATTCTTTCCCATTCTTGTTAATAACATAAGTATTTTCTCTGTCATTATACAAGGCCTTAACATCAACTTTCCATACTCTACCCAATATTACATGACATTCACTCAAGGGAATAATATCACATAGAATAGTATCACAATATGAAAAAATACTAAAAGAAATATATGCTTGTTCTTTGACATTGATCCATTGATCATTATTCATTCCATGCACTTTATAAGGTGTACCATGTGTTATCATTTCTATATTCAAATTTCCAAGCATTTCATCTGAAACAATATTAGTAATGGAACCACTAGAAATAACAACCTTGCATACCTTACCCTTGCATTTGCATTGTTTCTTGAATATGGAAGACCATTGAATGCACTTGCATCCATATTTTATTCCATGATTACCACTATACCTACTATCAAATCTCATTACAATTAGCAACCTCTGAACTCACCTTCAATCCAAGATCTATCCAACATAGATTCACCACCTTGGAACACTCCTAGAGGATAATTCAACTTTAAGGGTTCAACAAAAGACTTCTGGTCTTCAAAATCTTAGATCGTCACCCCAAACCAGATTTTTTTCTATTCTCTAATACCACTTGATGAAAAGCCCTCCACCATCCCCTTAAGGAGACCAACTCAACCCAATGATTCAACAAGAAACTTGGAATCCACTTAAGGAGTTAACCTTACTCAAGAATCTAGTAGAGTACTATGAATTTTTAAGTCACTCCCATAGTCATACTACTCAAGTTCACTTCCTTTTTTCCTTGTTCCAATGCCTTCTAGCACCAACTCCATCCTAGGTCACCTAGTGCCTCCACCATGCCAAAACTCCAACTAGACTTCATACCTTGATCCAGCTAAACCTTGAGGTTAGTGATTGCCTCCAATTCATCCATTATTAGCATCAGCATCTTTGATAAAGGAGTGGTATCCACTATATCCATATTTAATAAAACTTTAGTTGACCTCTAAAGGAAACAATCTAACAAAACCAAATTTGAAGTTGTATGCTGAGTTGGATTTTGATTTGGAAGATTGTTTGGTTATAGTGGATTCAATAATGTTTGTTCTGGTTTACCTTTAACATTTTCATGTAATTATTTCTCACTACTTATCTGGTGAAAAGGTTGAGAATGTTTTCAACATGGTTTAAAGAAGAATGGTTGAGAAGATGTTGGGTTTTCAGTCCTTCAACAAATGACTTTGTGTAGTGTGAGAAATCAATAAATTGTAAGAAAATACTTGTGCCATTACTTCTAGGTAAGAATTTTTTATTCCTTCACTCAGAATTTTCACGGGAAATTATATGTTTGGACAATGAAAAACCTTTTTATAGAGTGAGAAAATGCTCTTTCCTTAAATTTGAAAATAGTTGAATACCATCATAATATCATTTTTTGAGAACCCTCTATGGTGGGTAGGTCATTTTATGAATATGATATTAAGTGTGGTGGGTACCCTTTATTTTGTGTGTGGATTCAATCATGTTTGTTCTAGTTTACCTTTGACATATGTGGGTGCAAGGGAGCTAATAATCAATAGGATAAGGTTAACTCACATGTCTACTCAAGTATATGTGGGTCAACATGCTACAACCCCAACATATATTCTCTCCCTCTCCATGTTCTAGATGTAGGGAATGAGACACCCTAAAAGATGGAAACCTCATCCATTTGTAGCCACTTGTAGTGCCATCAATATAGGTATGTGAAATTTCATCTCAAGGTGGTGGTAGACCCACCATAGACCTTGTTGGGTGAAACTATGGTACAAATATTAAGGATAAATGATAAGATTAAGAGCCAGTTCATCTCACATTTAAATATCAATTTGGAGTCGTAAACTCATGAAAGGTATAGTGGCTATATGCTTAAGGGATGAAGATAGCATGCCAAGTAGATATGAATGCAGCTAAAATGCATTGGAGGAAACCTACAATAAACCAAACAAAACTAGCGACAGGAACTATCACTTCCTGGCGACAGGAGCTAGTCTAAATTTGTTAAAGAAAAACTATTTTAAACTAAATAGAAAAAATAAAGTTTTAATCTACAAATTAATATTACAATAATTAAATAAAGAAGCACACAAATCTAAATTTGCATTTAAATCACAAACAAACACAAACCAAAGATAATTCTATGTATGAAATAAGATCAAAATAATAACACACCAAAAATAAAAACACACAAACAATCTAAACTAAATCACCAAACATCCCAAGAAGTGGATCCTGCCTCCTCAATATTCTTGGTGATGAAATATGAACAACTTTTTACTCTTCCTTGATCAGAATAGTGACATTTTATTCAACCATAAATAATATTGAACTCACACAAAATTCTACTATAGGAAGATTTGTATGCATAAGTATTTTTATAATATAAAAATCTACTATAAATCTGCTCTCATCCTCCTAGGCTAATATTACAAACTTGTTTATAAACCATGGCTACAACTAATATCTAAAATAGTCTAAAATAAAATAACTTATTTTGGCTAACAAAATACTGCTACCTTGAGAAAACCACTTGTATCTTTCCCTTCCTTCCATTTCTGAATATTTTGCTACATAGAAACTTAATTGGGCCCATTCTAGACAAAACCCATGTCTTGGATTTTCCAGATTCATCCTTGTTTGCTCACAAATTGAAACATAAAATTGACTATTGTAAAGTGGACGCATATGAAAAATGGCTCAAACAACTGGCACATACATTATAGGCTCTCCTTAATTAGCTCTTTCAACTTCAATGTGACATAGCAATAACAATTGATAGATAGATATACTTGTTGCAAAATATATTCTCCAAGGCATAAAATAATAATGCTTACTAATAAAGACAATCAATAATTATTTTCCATATTTTAATCTTAAAACTATATTAAATATGTCTTATATATTGAATCATATGCAACATAAAAATGGTGAAATAATATGGAAATGGAAAGGAAATGGAATGTAGAAATGGTTAGGAAGGTGTATGAAAGCGTATAAAAGGTGGTATATAATAGGACATAATTGGGTCTCATTAGACCTGAAGATAAATATCCAAACTGATCATTGACTAGGCTATCATTGGTGATTAGTTTGGATATTTATCTTCCAATAAATAAAAAATTTAAACAAAACATGTTGGTCACAATTTCCAATCTTGGTTGAAATGCCCACCAAATATTTGTCAAAATTGTAAACAATGCATCAACCAAGATGTCATTGTGGGTTTGGCATCCTGGTCAATCAAGGGCCAACATTGGTCAAACTTTTGACCAATCGTTGGCAAAAATTTTGACCAATGAATTGACTGAGATTTTGTTGTTGGTTTGGCATCCTAGTTGATCAAGGACCAACATTGGTCAAACTCTCAACTAATCTTTGGTGGAAATTTTGACCAATGCATTGACTAGGATGTCGTCATGGATTTAGCATCCTGCTTGATGCTTTGGTTTACATTTTAACCAAACTTGGTCAAAATTTTCACCAAAGGTCTTCATAACAAGGAAGCCATTTTTGACCAAATGCATCATCGCAATTATGACACCTACAAGACTTGGTCAAATTTTTTATGATAAAAATAGTGACAAAGCAATTGGTTAAAATGTCAACCAACATGAGTTAAAAATTTGACCAATTTTTATCAAAAAATGAGCAAAATGTACTAGAGTATGACTGAATCAAAATGATCCTGATAGAACTATTATTGAACATGACAATAGATTTACAATGATTAATACAAAGTCATTTGAACCAATAGGAAATGAGCCCTATGATCTTCCAAGCCAATGTAAGCAAGTGTTCTACTTTGGCGTTCCACATAAACTGGGTTTGTCATTTTTCGTTAGACACAATCCAAGAGAAAAATTGGTAAAGTATGATTATGATGTATGCATATTATTCAAGTTATGTTTTATGTAATTTATAGTATAAGTATCGTGTAATTTGTAGCATAAGTATCATGTAATTTGTAGCATAAGTATCATATAATTTGTAAACTTAAGATAAATGATTTACATATGTAAGAAACTATACCCCTTTGATGAGGATCATACACAATGACATGGATCAGGAGGGATAAGTTTATTACATTCTGTAGTACCTGCACTCGTTCACATTTTTCTGGACACATTGTTGCTATTATTATCAAACTATGTTAGACTAGTTTTATGTTGATGGATTAGTGGTATTATTTTGAGGCTATCAAACATTATGTTATGGATTCAGTTGATATATGATGAGATCATTTAGACTTTACATTTCATGTATGCATGATGATTATTACATTTCTTTCAGTTATTGATGATGATTAGTTAGATGGTTTATTATCTCATGTGTTTTATTATGGATACTTACCCCATACTTGCATGTATATGGTGTGCATGTTTGTTCTTATTTTATGGCATTTCTGATGTGGTTAAGGAAGGGAGTCATAGTCACCTGCTAGTCGGGATCTACATGATGCACCACTTCTTGCCATTACCTATTTAGCTTAGTATTATTTATATTGTATGTACATGCATGGTTGTTATGTAGGTTGCAAGTACTGGGTATCGACTTCCCTGAATTGCCAGGATGAGCGTACCCTATTATATTATCTCAATGATAAGAGAAGGGAGATAAATTCTCAAGTCCAAATCCCAAACCTTAAAACCATTGTCCTAGTAAGGTAGGACAAGTATATGGATATTTTACCTTCCGAATGTGTCGGATGACATAATTCATGATTTTTAACCCTTTAGACTAATTTTGTATGAATTGTTCTATGATGGGTTTTCATATTTTATCTTGGAGGTCTATGGTGAATTTTCTATTAATTAAGTCTTAATAAATATATTTAATTAATAAATTAATTATTTGGAAAAAATTAATATAATATCATGATCTTTGATATTTTGACTATAATTGATTAAATGAGAATTAATTGAGAAAAAAAATTAAATAAAAGAAAATTAGAAATTAAAAGTAATAATAATTATAAAATAATAATAAAGTAATAAATAAATAGTAATAATGAAAGTTATAAAGATTAAAATGAAAGTTATAAAAAATTTAAATAAAATTTATAAGCTTGCCTAGGAGTAAACGCACCTCTTTATTTATCTTATGCCAACAACAAAGGGGTTAGTGCACCAATTAAGCACATGGTGTCTATAACCTTATGACTCATCTAGAAGGTTGGAATAGACTCATGCTTAGTTGTCTACACCTTCTAGTTGCTTCTAGAGACATTCTAGGTGCTTCCTGAGAGTCCTTTATATTCAGGCATTCCTAAAAGCTTAGACACAGCGTGGAAAGGCATTTTGGAGCATTGAAGGATTTGGAAACTTTGGAGAAGGGAGGAGCTTGCTCTGCGGGTTTTCTGAGGAAAAGTGAATTAGCATCAGAATCTGGGTAGACTCTTGTGAATTTTGTTTATGCTATTTCCGCACCTTGCACTTCATGTCTTCTTCGTGTCTTCCATATGTTTTCTGAGGATTTCCATATTTTGGTTGTATGCATTCTCAATATGGGTAGTTAAAATTTATTTGCGAAAACCTTATATGCATAGATCTGAGAATTCTATGGACTAGGGTTAAAAAAATTGTAGCCAAATCCATTAAAAGAATTGTTGGGTAAATTTAGAGAACAAATATTTTATAGAAAATTCATAAAATTGTATATATATTCTTTGTGGAAAAATATATTTTTTCAAATCTGCATAAATATACATTTATATATGTATTTTTAAATATATATGTTTATGCTGTATAAAATTTTGCGTATATTTATACACACACACACACACACACACACACACACACACACACACATATATATTTAATTGGAAAGTCGAATGATTTATCGTAGTCGAAACTCATTAAATCGCATCGCGATTTGTATTTATAACTACGTTTGAAAAATGTTATTTTAAATAAATAAAAATTACATATAACATTTGGGGAGGGACGAATTTCATACCCCCCCCCCCCCACTGGCCTACAAATGGAGGTCGCAGGCTACTTGCGAATGCAGTGTACCCGCGACTGACACGACTGTCGTCGTGACTGCCGATGCACGGCTTAGTATTGATAGCAACAACAGTCGTGGGTGTATGTTGTAGTCGTAGGTTGGTACAAACTTGACACCCACGTCGAATATAAACAAAGCACAGCGTACGGGCGATGTGATATCACTTTTGTATATCGATTTTCTTTATCATTCGATTTTATGCATAGTGTCATTAAGTATTTTCATTATTAAATATTGTATGTATATATATATATATTATTGTATATATATGTATATATAATATTAATAAAAATATTTAAAGATTTGTAAATAAATAATATATGTAGCTTTTAATTAATTAATTTATTCAAATAGAATTTTGGTTTAATTAAGGCTAATGAGAATATTATAAGTAAGATTTTAAGTTATTAGAATTTTTCAAGAGAAGAAATTAGGTTATTTAAAACAAAAATACATTATCAAAAAAAAAAACATATAACATATATTCTTAGAACTTTTAGAAAATTGAAATTCTAAGAGTTAGAGGAAAAACTTTAACCCATCAAAACAAATACATGGGTTGGGAAAAAAAGGTACAAAATGTTCCTCCATTCATTATCCAAACTTGAAAACGGAAACTAAGACCTCTACACTCTATTCAAAGATGTAATTTTAGCAAAACCAAAACATGTGTTTGCATTGTGTTTTCTCTATGCTATTTGTTTTGGGTTTTGGGTTGACTAGTGTTGACCAGTCATAGGACGTCTACCAGAGGCTTGGGGGTTATGAAATTGATGTCATGATGATGTCTTATTTTTTGTCTTTATTAACCCAACCATGGTTATGTGATGGAATGCTCTATGTAATGTTTGTAAGTACTGGTTGTTATAGTTGAGATTCATATGTATGAGACATTTGACTTAACCATTTTTGAGTCATCGATCAATTATCCTTGGTCTATTTTCTAGTTGCCATAATGGGACTGAAATGTTATTTTATGATGTCATGTTGTGACATGTTTGACTCGGCCATTTTGGAGTCTTTGATCAATATGAATTTGAGATATATTTTTGTTATTTAGAACCAATGGATACTTTTGATTATCAGTGATGCTTTAGTTGCCAATAGAGAGTTGTTGTGGTCATGATTTTATATGGATGTTTTTCAGTTGCTCATGGAGATTTGATGCTATTATTGTGGATATTTGATGTTCTTATTTTGGATTTTTTTTTATTTTTCTTTCCAATCGCTTGTATAGGACTGGGGTGATTTATGATTCCATGAGCTTAGGGTAGGTTATCTGCTTGTAGTGTTGGCAAGTGGCTTGCAATGGGGGTTGGGGCCCTAAGAGGCTACTAGGGTAACTCATTGTAAGTTGTTTAATAAGTGAAAACATTCACACCTAATACTAACTAAATGAACCTAAAAAGATAATTGTTTTGTTCTCGCCCATGCCTCGAGTGCTTGTACAGACTAGGATGGGAGTAGAGAGAACGCATGGTTGCGACCTTGCATTCCATAGTATGCCTTGTCAGTATGAGAGGATACTAGTGGCCACATGAGGATTAGTAGCGACCTGTGGAGTTTAGCTAACTGCTAGGGTAACTTCTACATGATACATGCGATGACACTTTCCCACTTGCATAGTAGGTTTCCTACATGTCATTGTGTGCCTCTAGAAATTAGATGTTGATTTATGTATTGGAACCTTTGAATTAGTATACTTCTAGGATTCCAAGACTTAGAGAGTATTCTTATACTATGTGATTTTGGTAACCTATTTGGGACTTGAGATTATCTCCTCGGCACGATGGGAGTGGACCACTTAGGTACCACGCGGTCGGGTGGTAGTGTTTTTTCCACTCTTATCATTTGAGATCCGTTTGAGACATCTTGGCTGATGCATCCTTCATGATGGTGGATATGTATCCTTTCACTGATGAATAGCATATGTTAGAGGATTTTATCTTATGCTTATATTTGTATATTAGATTACTTTCTACATATGATGTAGTATATGTTAGGAGTGGCATTCCTACTATGTTAATACCGATGATCTCTTCAGTGATTTGGAATGTTACGCATGGAGAGATGGCTAGGACCCACGATGGTCTAATGATGCTATTTATGGTTGGGAGGAACCATGCACTTAGTTTATTATGTTTGATCTTTATGATGGATGTATATATCTTCTATGATGATGTATCATGTGTATCATATGGTTATCTTTACTTTGATGTATCATGGATTAGAATAGGATGATGTACCTTATTTCACATATGTATATTCTTTTAAGCTTTTCATACCCTATGACATGTACAGTGGATGATTGAGCATTTAGAAATGTAATGTATAAACATTGGACTTATCATTATTATTTCATGTGGTTGTTGTATTAGATGGATTCAATAATGTTAGTTGATTTAGATGTAATTCAATGTTAAGGGATCCTTAAAGAATGTAATATGTTATGTATGTCATGTTTACTTTTAGATGGACATTGCTATTGCTTCCGTTATTGTGTATAAGTTATATGTGGTATTTACTTTCATGTTTCTAAAAAAAAATGCTACCAAACTTAGTGAAATTCTAGGTTAATTCTTTGGATCCCTTGGTGGGGCATTACACATTCTCTCTTTCCTTTTTCCTTCAACATTAACTTTAGGCAAACTTCATCAATATTAGCCTTATTTTATAGAAAAATATTTTTCTTCTTCAACTATATCTCTCATTTGATGGGCTATAGGTAGCACCAAATAGGTAACTATTAGATTTTTCTTTCCCAAGTGAGGGAAATGCATGAATAGAAGAAGATAGTGAGACATGTAGTAGGTCTACAAAAGAGAGACAAACTAGGGGTCACAAGATTAGAAGAAAATTCAATAAATGCATGCAATTTTTCCTTTCTCAAGGGGGGTCATGTTCTTATGATGATGAGACAAAGGGAAACATCAAGGTTCCCTTGAGGTACACACATCTTGAGAAAAAATGGATACCCAAGGAATTACCTCCAATTAACTCTGATTTTTGTGTTAACGAGAGGATATATTGCATAGCTCCATCATCATTACATGGTTTGGGCCTATTTTCCATGGATGGAATAAAGTTGAGTTATAACAAAGTTTTTGAATTGATGGAGTATGTAGGAATTTGTTACAATTACAATAATTGGATGCAAATAGTTCAATAAAAAAAAATGTGTAGGTATGCACTATCAGCAAATTATCTACAATGAAAAGAAAATGATCAAATTAAAAGACTTGTTATGTACATTTATGGAAGGCCAAAAGCAACAAGGAACATTGTAGGTTTTATAAATAGTACACATCCTGGGTTAACTAATAAGCAACCTAGTTGCATTTTTGAGGTGTGTGAGGGAAATCATGTTTTTGTATGTGTGATAAAATCAATAAGTTTAGGAGAAGATTTGCTAATAGATTACAATTTGAATCACATAGATACAAAGAAAGTTACTATCATGGGACTTGTAAGTACTATATATGTAATATTTAAACTAATTACTTCCAATTACAACTCCAATATACAATATACCATTTTATTAATAAGTTTTTTCTTCTAAGTCGACTATTCCTTTCATTATGGTGATATATTATATGTATATGTATATATATATATTCTCCGTCATGGGGTGACATGGCCGATCCATCAAATCACAAAGGCAAGGATGTTTCTCCCACCCCTTCTCTAGTGTAGGTAAACCTTTTGTATAAGAATTTTTGCAATTGTAATTTTACAAAATCTCATATTATTATGTTATTTTTATTAAGGTTTTGGACTTGTTTTGATTGTTTTACTGATTTTTTTGTCACAATTTGATGCTTAGGGAAAAAGAAAAGATAGTATTACACAAGAGAAATCAATTGTTGACATGGAAACCATAGTATTATGTGCATCACATATACTAGTGGCCCTCTAAGAATGTGTAAAAAGAGCCTCAAGAGCATCAATCTACAAATTCTTGGGCTTATGATGGATCCAAATCCAACATAAGAGAAAGAGGCCACAAGAAATGAATTGTGTCATAGAGCATGATGTCTGAAAGTAAGCAACAATGAATCTTTTGCTAGGACAATAGTTCAATAAATATTTATGTTTTATACTAATTTATGGATCATGAACCACAATATGCATGTTTTGTTACGGAAATTTTTGAGACCTTACTGAGTTGTTCCACCTAACAAGGGTGCCAGTATAACTCCTACAAGTATGTGACTTCAATTTTCAATCATCAAAATGGATATTATTTTTTTCATGATTATTATTGACAATTTTAAAAAGACAATACATTATATATATGATTATTTTTTAGGCGATGATGATGTGCATACGCCTCCTTCCACGAGGTTGGCCAACACTCTAAGATTGTTGACTACAAGATGAGCATGCAAACATCCACACCTGCTACAACTAGAGATGGTAAATCCTTGTTTTGCCATATTTTTTATGTGTTAAATATGATTTGATTTGTACTTTCTTGTTCATTTTATTATAGTATGACATTGATTAACTCTATGCAGGGACAGGTACACCTTCTCATGATGATAAAATAGATACCAGTACTGGTGATAATTTACCAGTTTTTCCTTGAGCAACTCATGTTACTTCTACTAGATCATTGGAGACATCATTGTTTTAGATTATAGTATAAATAGGTTTTGAAGAGGCCCCAAAACCCTTTAACAAAAGTATAAAAGATAAAGCATGAAGCACAACTAGGTTTTACAAGGACCTGAAACCTACTGTTTAAATAGTATCAAAATCAAGTTTTACAGGGACCTAAAATCACAGAAAATATCCAAAAAATGAACCCAAGTTTTACAAGGACCTGGAACCTAGTTTAAACAACTGATTAAAAACCAGATATCACAACCATAAAAAGAAACCATTTACCAAAACTAGTAAATAAGATTGGGACAAGAACAAAAACCAAAGACCAAAGACCAGAAGAGCTGCTATTGTAACTCTTTGATCATTTTGACCACTTCTTTTCCAATCTCCACAGTATCTTGAATGGAATCAGTAGTCAAAAAACCAGTAGCCTCTGCAGCTCTCTTCCTGGAACTTTTCCTAGTTCTCTTACTAGGACCCCCTGGAGATATAATTTCTTCATTGGTGTGCTTTCCAAGACTTGTAGCAATAGCATAGATACTAGATGTAACCTGTTCCATTTTATTACCGCTTTCCTTGATAAGCAGTCGAAGGTTTTGTTCATAGTCTTTGAGTTTGACTGGTATGTTTCCCACCTGAATTTCCATCTAGCTAAGCTTACCTTGGTCCATATCAGGGTAAAAGCACAAACCTGTGTCACCTTTTATAAAGGAGAAGTGATATCAGAATTTAAAGTCTTCAACTTTAACGAAATAAAAGTGGCATTTGTGCTTAGAATTTGAAGATGATGTAAACTAATGAAATGTGTAAAATTGAATGAAGTTTATGTCTATAATTTGTTTTTAAAAAATTGAGTGAAAATTTTATTTATTTTTGAATTTTTAAAGTTTATTTTTTAATTTTTTAAAAAATACTAAAAATATAGAGTTTTTTTCCCGTCAAACAAATATATGCAAATCTTCATATGTTGGTTTGATTTTGGAATATGTTAGAGTTAACATGTATACCTGGTGCACCGAAAAATAAAAATTGAAATTCGGCTAATATTTTTGAAGTTATAACTGGTCAAAGTCAAAGTTATCAGAAATAGACAGTTTTTTTCTCCCGTCAAACATTTTCCATCAAATCTACATATTTTTTTTTTTTAATTACATATTCTTGAAGAAGACTCTCTCCTCTAGTGCACCATTAAAAAAAAAAAAAAATTTAACATGATTTACTATTTTTTTCTTATTTTTGAATAGACATCTTCCTGAATCTTAAGATACCTACTTCTAATATTTTTAAATTATAACATATTATTCATAATCAAAACTTTAAAAAAATTATACAATCATAATCGTGACTCCGAGAACTACTAAAGTATATTTTTAGTTTTAAAAAATTCTTCAATTTAGTAGGTCAAATTGGCCTTCAAAGTGAGATGTTTACAAAAGTTTTGATTTTTGCTTGTTTGGCTGCCACATAGGCTACCACATATACAGTTACGGTCGGAACTGTTTCGGCCGTAACTATTTTGGCCGTAACTGTTTCGGCCGAAACCCTTAGTCGGCTTGAGAAACCGCTAGCGGTTAGTGTGACTTTTTGATATAAAAAAATATTGTTTTGTCTTTTTTAAATAATTAAATATACATGGACAGCAAAAATTGAAAGAAGATTTGCAAAAAACAATTAATTTTGAAGCAATTTTCAACAATTGTTTTGCGGATTTAATCAATATTGCAAAGGATCGAATAATTTGAAGGTGCTTTTTTTCTCTTCTAATTATTTTTATTTTTATGTATTATATATTGAACCATTAGCTGATATTTAGTAAAATCTAATTTTTTTATTTTTTTTTCTATAGGTTGAATTATTCAATGGGTAGTAAAAGGAAAAGATCAAGGAAATATGATAGAAAAAGAGATGACAAAATGAAAGGCCATACAAAACATGCTCAAAACCAACCTACTGAAATTCCTGAACATGATGAGATTCATGAAGAAAATGAAAGTAATGAAGAGGAAGAAATTGGCAGTTCTATTGATAGAGACAAATTAGAAAGCATAAAAAATTTGATGGATTTGGATGAAGAACTACTTTTTAACCAAATTCCATCTAAAGATATGATAAATGATAAAACTATCAAAAAGCATTGTCAGAACATGTGGGATGAATATTTCAAGGATAAAAGTATATTTGGACAGGCACAATTATTTGTCAAGTTATTTAGAAGAGATATGAGACCTTTCTTAGAGTTGTTGGGTGTTGATAACAGGAAAAGCCATGCTCATAATATTAATAAAACAATAGTTGAAAATTTGCAAAATGCTTATAACAAAATTGACAACACAACTCAAGGAGGTGATTTGAGTAATGCACGTAGAGCATTGATGACTACTATATCTAGTAGAAAATTGACACATAGAAAATAGGTACGTGCAATTTCTAATGTACTACATATGTCTAGAAGAACTGTACAGAGATACATCAAGAGGAGAAATATGCTAGATGATAACATTGAGAATAACTGGGTGACTATTTGTAGAGTTCCTCGAAAAGACAGGATTTCTGAAGAAGTAAAAAGACAAGTTATTGAATTTTGGACCACATATTTTCGTGTTTCTTCCAACAGGCGTGATACTATACAAATTAAAGATCAAGAAACAGGGGCCAAAATTGAACATCCAAAACATTTCATAGATATAACTCAAAGTGAACTTTTTGAAGCATTTAAACAAGAATTTTCAGATGTCAAAATATGTCAAAGAATGTTTGAGAGTTTACGTCCTTCCTTTGTACACATAAATAAGATGCGAGAAACTTGTTGTTGTAGAAATCATGTTGAATTTGGTCTACACTTGCAATCATTTAAAAAATTTATGGCAATACTTGATCCTAATTTGGTCATCCCTAGCAATACAACACAATTTGTGAGGTCCATATTATATGATAAATTAAAAGATTCAGATGAATTCAAAGTGCAATGCATCAAAAATTAGTGTGAAGTTTGTGTAGATTTACACAAATTTTCTCAAATTATGCAAGTTGAGAATATTAATGAATCCACACCAGTTTCATGGATGAGATATGATTATGAGACATACCAAAATAATAGAGGGGATGAATCCAGAAAAATTGTATTGAAGGAGAGTGAATTGCATTATGATGAGTTCATGGCCAAGTTCCGTCCATTGATATATCCACATATCCAACATTGTCATGGTGCACGATGGCAAGCTAAACAGTTTCATGATTCCAAAAATTGTTTTCCACCTGGTTGTATACTTTCAATTGTAGATTTTTCTGAGAATTATACATTTGCACCTCATACAGAGCTCCAAAGCCAATATTATCATTCTGAACAAGTTGCAATATTTGTGCAAGTGACCTATAGACATGCACAATTTGAGGTGGATCAGATAGAAAGATTGGATGAAAATGAACGCATCATCATCAAAGAGGTTCATTTCTATATTAGCGATGATAAAGTTCATGACAGGAGTTATGTGGCTCATTGTTTTGCAATGTTCTCTGAAGATCTCAGAAATCGTGGAATAAATGTTTCAGAGCACTGGATTTGGTCTGATGGATGTGCAGGTTAGTATACATGAAATAATTACACATTTATTTAACTTTATTTTAACTTGTATTTATTTGGACATGTCTATTTATTTAATATATGTACTTGGATAATTGTAGATACTTATCATGTTTCACGTTCACAAGACAATTCAAATCTGCAAAAGCATTTAATTAGTTAGCAATGCAACATGCTAGAACCAATGTTAAGTTTTTATGGAATTTCTTTGAAAGTGGACACGGAAAAGGGGAGCATGATGGAGCAGGAGCATGTATAAAACGTGCACTTCGACAACATGAACTTGCAGGTAAATATATGCATTTTTTAAATGTACATGTTTAATACTCTAATAGCATATATTTTAAATTTTATATATACATGCATATTTTATGTACATACAGGGAATAGGATAGAGAGCGCAAATCAAATTGTTGAATGGTGCAAAGTTCATTTTGCTACTCGACATACTAAATACAATAAGCGTTACTTTTGGGAGGTGAAAGGTGAACTAAATTATATTTATTTTTAATGTCTTTTTCAAATCAAGTTGAGTTTTTAATTAAATATTTATTTTGAAATATGACAATTAGTTTTTGTATTTGTAACAGATATAGATCGATCTAATCCTTACAATTGTCAAACGATTCTTGAAATTAGAAGTTTACATCAAGTGATGACTACAGGAAACCATAAACCTCCAGTACTTAAAGTAAGAGAGAAAACATGTTTTTGTGATGATTGCATTAAGGACAATGTAGTGAGTGCATGTGAAAATATTGAGAATGGATATGTTTCACATTGGGATTTGAAGGAGATAGTTAGAAAGCCTCCTTTTGAAGATGTTGACATTGACATTGACATTCATGATCCTGTATATTCAGCTGATTATGAGTGCATTTCTGATTTAGTTGTGGCAGGTTTGTGTGCATATATACATATATATAAATTAATATACATGTTTTTTTTTTTTTAAATTAATTTATATTTCTCTTTTTATATACATGCAGGAGATATTTTTGCAGTTCAAGCCTTACCAGATAATGCAGAAAATGTGGACTATTATCTTTTAAGATGCACAAAAGCAAAACACAAGTTGCTAGAAGGAACTATAGATGCTGATGAACAGTCATATCCAATTGGATCAGTTGTTATTGAAGGAACATATTATCAACAAACAAGGGTAATTGGTAGTGGTATTGAATTTATTGAATACAAGCCTGGAGAAAAGGTTTTACACTATAGCAACCATGTTATAGCAACCAAATTACAATTTGAAGCAGTACAAAGAAAAGGACATCGTGGAAATCAAAAGTGGAAATTGCCTATTGAAGAACATGAAAAACTTATAGAGATAATAAAAAGTAGAGAGGATCCTAACAATACATTGTTTGTGGAGCTCTAGTTTACCTATGTACTTGTTGTGGAGCTCTAGTTGAGTTATGCCTGTATAGCTCTTATACTTTCATATTTAACATTGATAGGATATTTGTTTTATATAAATTTTTGTACATTGGATCATTTATCTTGCATATGCAAAATTAGACATGTATTGTTATTTTTATTTAAATTCGACATGGATATCTCATTTAAGACCAGGTCTCTTAGGACCTCCCCTTAAGACAACCTTTTTAGTATTTGTATGTATTTGTATGTGTACATATAATCTTTATATGTTCTTATATGATACATTCTTTATGTTTGTATATAATTGTTATGTTAACATTACATGTATATGTTATATGAACTATGTTACATATAATTACATGTACATTATATTTTATTAATTAAATGTTGTTAATTATAGTTAATTAAGAATGTATGTCATTAAATATAGTTAATTAAGTTATTAAATAGAGTTAATTATTAAGACATTAAATATAATTAGATTAAATATAGTTAATTTAAAGGTTAAATATAGTTAATTAAGGCATGTCATTAAATAGAGTTAATTAAGTCATTAAATAGAGTTAATTATTAAGACATTAAATATAATTAGATTAAATATAGTTAGTTATAGTTAATTAGGTTAAATATAGTTAATTATAGTTAATTAAGACATGTCATTAAATAGAGTAACTAATTAAGTCATTAAATAGAGTTAATTAGTAAGATATTAAATATAATTAGATTAAATATAGTTAATAGGATTAAATATAGTTAGTTATAGTTAATTAGGTTAAATATAGTTAATTATAGTTAATTAAGGCATGTCATTAAATATAGTTAATACATTATCTACATTAAATATAATTAGACTAAATATAGTTAGTTAAGACATGTCATTAAATATATGTTATATTGTTATGTACATTGACCATTAAAATTATATAGTTAATTACACTTAGATTAAGGCATTAAGATGAATAACTATACATATACATGTAAACTTGAATATTGAAAATATGAATAACATATAGAAACATGTGCATAACACATACATAAGTTACATAAAAGATGAAGACATCAAAAGATCAATAAAATAGACGTCTACATTAAAAGATCAATAACATACATGTGCATATATCTGGAGAATATAATGTACCCATATTAAATGTATAAAAATAGATCATGTAGATCAAATGTCTGGAAATAACATATATAAAACATCAAAATCTCCATATAAGCATGTATCTCGAAATAACATATAAAACATCATTTAGTGTCCATGATATAAACACATATCTAGAAATAACATATAAAACATCAAAGTGTCCATATAAACCATGTATCTGAAAATAACATATAAGACATCAAAGTGTCTGGATATAAAATGTATGCATATGGAAATAACATATAAAACATCAAACTGTCCATATAAATATGTATCTAGACATAACATGTGTGTAGTAAAATAAAAGGCCACATATGATCTAATCAGCTACATCCCCCCTCCTGATCCTGGGCCTTGTCCCCAAAAGGGTCTATCAACTGCATCTGAACCCTATGTCAAATGATAACAAGTGAGCCATTTAATTATGTGTACAGACAAATTATATCAAGATCTACATGTATATAAATCAAATATTTATATATATATATATATATATATATATATATATATATATATATATATATATATATATATATATATATTGTAACATACCTGGGACTCACGACATGTAGGATCTGTCGGCACTGTCTGCAGATCAGCAAAATGTAACATACTATCAGTCAAACCCTATAACACATACACAAACACACACATATACATTAATTTAAACATATAGACATATTATTTACTATAATAAAAATAAATCTAAACATATAGAGATATTTACCGTAGCATTATGTAATGCTCTGTCGATCTGACTGATATCTGAATCATGTAATGAAAAAATAGTATCAGCATCCAAGTCAATAGTGCGGCCCTGATCTAAAAGCATGGAAGTAAATAGACCAGGCTGTATGGTGTCACTGAGATCCTGAGTAGGGGGGGGTGCTGTAGGGTCTTGAGTAGCTGGGGCTGGTGCTGTAGCCTGGGCCTGTGTAGCAATAGTAGTAGAAGGTGCAGGAATGTCCTCCTGCCTCTGTGAATCCTCTGGGACTATTGTACGTGACAAAATATGTCTAATCTGAGAGCTCATGTCACAAAGTGGAATCCTTGAGAGTGTAGATAATGCTCGATATGCATCTAAAAGATCAGATGCTAAATATGATGCCAAACGATGCAATGCATCCACCTCTAAGACTGTAAAAATGTCTACAGGAGAAGGTATGTCTGCAACTCCATAATCATCATCAACAGGTGTGCTAGATGATGTAGCTATGGGAGCGGTACCTCGAGACCATAGCATATATCGACTACATTGATCAGAAGAAATCTCGTGTAACTGTGTGGCGACGGTGGCTATGCTTGAAAAAATCTATGTCCTAATTGTGTCATCAGGAACACACTCACCTGTAGTAGCCATCTGTGGACCTCTCAGCATAACCAAAAGGTTTGGACCCACCATTGCCCGTTTGTTAACAGGCGCAGGAGTGTCCGCAGGTCTAAATCTATCAGAAAGTCTCCCCTGACCCTGCCCAACATGCTGTGGATAATCTGTATAGTCAACATCATAGTGTAAATGAAATTCTGCAAACAATTGTTTGCAGAAATATAGGGGGAACTCATCCTTCTGTGGCCATCTATGATGAGTAGCCAACCAATGAGGATACATCAATGGTGCAACGAGTGGATCAATACACTTCATCGCAGAGTAACCTCTGACTCTGTGACGATGTGCATAAGATGGAAACATGGTTTTCACCATGCCAGTGGAAACCTCAGTATCAATCTGTGTGTACTTCACAGTGCCAGTGACACTGTGAGATAAAGAAGAATAAAATGTCTTAATGCTCATATCATCAAAAGGGTTGTATGATTCAACTGTTTGAATCATACGAAATAAATCCTCTCGCATCACTATAACCTTCTCCCTATTAGGGAGGGTGGTAGAAGAGGAAAGCGAGCTATCCAAAACCTGCATAGCATGAGATAATCTCACCACTGTATCTCTAAATAACTGTTGTCTATCATGGGTGGAGGTCACTCTATGTGCTGTACCAGACTCAGCACTCTGACCCCCACCATGAACACTGGCATCCCCTGAGGATGCAGGAGCACGATCCCTAGAACCGGATGCCATAGTGTATATATGAAAATAAATATGAGAATATGAATGTGAAGCTACAATCTGAGTGATAAATATCTAGAGATCTGCACATGCATATATATACAAATATAAACATACAAGTCTATTTAAATTAAAATAATTAAAAGTTAAATTTAATTTGAAACACATGTACATATAAATACACAACATTAAATGTATGGTGCTAAATGAACAATCATGTAACATACATATGTATTTTAAAACAAATTATCTTAGAGACCATAGCTAATGTACATTGTAACGTGCTCATGCAAATGTGAAAAATAAATATTCGTACATGTACATGTATATGCAATAAAAATAAAATAAAATTTCTTGATTAAATGATAACTAAGTGCACACATGTACATACATGCAATAAAAAAATATAATTCTTGACTAAAATCTAAATTTTGATGTAAATGCTTTGATGATTATGGCCCAGAGTGTAGATGACAGTTAGGACATAGGGATAGAAAAATTTGTTACTAGATAAGTAAATGAGTTTAGTTAGCAAATGTTAATTTACAATTTAGAACTCATGACTTAATTTAATAGTTAGAATTAGAGTTAAGAATGTTAATAAAGTAAATGGGATATAGTTTTATTAAGGTTGATAGTAAGGTCAGTCTATTATGTGCTAGTTTAAACATATGAATACCTATTACAACCTATAACAGACGTAATGACCTAGTAGGAGTCCCTAGGTCCCCTTAACATATATATGGATAAAAATACCTAGAAATGTATCATGAGGTCCTATTACGACTCCTATGTCCCCTTAAGACACACATGTATGGATAACATATTGAAAAATGCAGTTGACATAAGTGATCAAGTAATGTGTTGTTTGGTAATGTAAGACTCATTATTACCTGACAATACCTATTATGTGCTAGTAAACATATGAATACCTATTACAACCTATAACAGATGTAATGACCTAGTAGGAGTCCCTAGGTCCCCTTAACATATATATGGATAAAAATACCTAAAAATGTATCATGAGGTCGTTATGTGTCATATGGTAATGTAAGAATCATCATTACCTAATAAGACCTATTATATCCTAATCATACATATTAAGATTTATTAGAACCTATAAAAAATAGTATGATCTATTACGACTCCTATGTCCCCTTAAGACACACATGTATGGATAACGTATTGAAAAACGCAGTTGACGTAAGTGATCAAGTAATGTGTTGTTTGGTAATGTAAGACTCATTATTACCTGACAATACCTATTATGTGCTAGTAAACATATGAATACCTATTACAACCTATAACAGATGTAATGACCTAGTAGGAGTCCCTAGGTCCCCTTAACATATATATGGATAAAAATACCTAAAAATGTATCATGAGGTCGTTATGTGTCATTTGGTAATGTAAGAATCATCATTACCTAATAAGACCTATTATATCCTAATAATACATATTAAGATTTATTAGAACCTATAAAAAATAGTATGACCTATTACGACTCCTATGTCCCCTTAAGACACACATGTATGGATAAGGTATTGAAAAACGCAGTTGAAATAAGTGATCAAGTAATGTGTTGTTTGGTAATGTAAGAGTTATTATTACCTGACAATACCTATTATGTGCTAGTAAACATATGAATGTACCTATTACAACCTATAACAGACGTAATGACCTAGTAGGAGTCCCTAGGTCCCCTTAACATATATATGGATAAAAATACCTAAAAATGTATCATGAGGTTGTTATGTGTCATATGGTAATGTAAGAATCATCATTACCTAATAAGACCTATTATATCCTAATAATACATATTAAGATTTATTATCTAACCTATAAAAATAGTATGACCTATTACGACTCCTATGTCCCCTTAAGACACACATGTATGGATAAGGTATTGAAAAATGCAGTTGACATAAGTGATCAAGTAATGTGTTGTTTGGTAATGTAAGACTCATTATTACCTAACAATACCTATTATGTGCTAGTAAACATATGAATACCTATTACAACCTATAACAAACGTAATGACCTAGTAGGAGTCCCTAGGTCCCCTTAACATATATATGGATAAAAATACTTAGAAATGTATCATGAGGTCGTTATGTGTCATTTGGTAATGTAAGAATCATTATTACCTAACAATAACTAGTTGTTAAAATGAACATCATCAATATCTAAGTGTGGTTCATTCGGTTAGTAGAGGGCCTATGTTATGGTTAGAATGTGGTATGGGTTATGATTGTAGTTAATATAAGGTTATGTTAGAAGGTATATTTTTGTATATTTTAACCTAATGTTTTTGTATATTTTAACCTAATGTTTTTTTATATTTTAACCTAATGTTTTTTTATATTTTAACCTAATGTTTTTCTACACTTTTAACTAATGTTTTTCTATATTTTACTCTAATGTTTTTCCTAATATTTTTCTACACTTTTAATTAATGTTTTTCTACGTTTTTATCTCATGTTTAACTACATTTTTGCTAACAAATTAATTTAAATACCATTCTTAAATAATCTAAAATAATTTAAATAATTTAAACATATTAAAAAATAAATAATTTAAAGCATTCCACTCACAAAATACGTAAAAAACAACTATTTTAAGTACGATTAACATCTACTAATCAAAAAATACATTTAAAAACTATTAAAAAATAGGGAGGGAAAAACCACCAACCAGTTACGGTCGAAACCCTTAATCCGCTCTCCAAACATTCAGGAACCGCAACAGTAACAATGATAGTCGCTAGAGGTTTGCGTTGAGTTTTATTCTATTTCAGGGTTTCGGCCGAAACGGTACACGCCACGTAGGCGCGTGAAACTGCCATGTGTGTACGGCCGGATCCGTTATAGCCGAAAGTGTTCCGGCCGAAACGATACAAGATATCACAAAAGGTGACACAGGTTTGTGCTTTTACCCATCATGATTTTGTTGTAAATTTTCCACTTTTTTTTTTAGACTCATTAACTCATTATACAACCATGAGTCAGCTTGCAAAATGGTATCAGCTTTTAGTTTTGCAATGTGCAAAAAGGAGAGCATAGAATCTCTATGAGGTGAGCCATTTTTATCCTCCTCCACATCAACTCTAGTAGGAGACACCACCTTTTCAATCTGTTACTTCTCCCTCATATTTATGAGGTCTTCCTTAGCCTACTCCATCTCCTCTTTATCATCCCTTACTTCTTTCAAATGGTCACTCTGGTTTCCCTCATTACCAACATTACCCATATTACCAACATTACCCATCTTAGTATTCTCCTCACTATTTTCTTCCTCATCCTCCTTCCTGCTTTTTTCCTTGCTATCTAGGTAGCCTTCCAAATTGGAGCTTAAATCTCCCTCATTTGTGTTTTCTTCTTCTTCGAGGTTTTTGTCCTCCTTATTTTCTGAGTTCTTAGATTTGGTGGCCTCTTCCACAATATTCTGAGGAGATTGTTGGGTTTCACGTTTCAAACTCCTCCTCTTGCCCTTAACAATTTCCTCACCCTTACTCTTCCTAGAGCGGGTTTCAGTGGTAGAATCCTTCTTTTTATCTACCAAAGGAGAAGAAATAATGGCCATATTTTTACAGTGACCTTCAATGAGAAGAATCAACCCTTCATGCAATATAGGATGCAACTCCTTTTTCCTATAAGCTTACAAGCTTTGAAGAAGAGATAATCTCAAATAAAAAAGAAAGGAAAGTCTACCCTTATGCCTAAAATGATTAAGGAAGACAAAATGAAACTTATGCACTCATTTATTTCTACCATCTAGGATAAAATACTCATAGTACAGGAAAGCACATCCTGCCATATGGTCTTGATCTAGTTCAGTTCATAGAAATCCCCATTTTTCTCCAGGTTTTTCTCCTTTGCTTTCGTTTTGGGAAATTTCTTGAATGCGACATTTGAGATGCTCATTTTTTTTATGAATTGAATGCCTTCCATGGGTAAACCCGTAATCTCTATTATGAAATTCTCTGTCAATTGCACAGTGACGCCATGCAGAGTAACCCTGTCCTCTATCCAATTTTTGAAGAAGGTCATGGTAACATGGGGTTTAAACCCATGAGGACACACCAAGAAATTATTCACCTTCCCCTTTTGTAGAATCTTCCAAACATCCTCTTTGTCCTTCCAAGCTTTGCAGTTAGGGGGTTCCTATTTTTGTGGCTCTCCTCCCATTTTCAAAGAATTCAAAATGTTATAACAAACCAAATTCAGAAAAAGGTGAAAAGAATATGGTTTAAGCATACAAAGATTGTTCATTAAAACAAATAAAACCCACTTTATGCTAGATACATGCATTGCTAGGATTGCAATCGCATTAATGTACTTCCTCGGCAAAGGAATTCTAAAAATGGTATGCCCATTTCCAAAAATCATTAATTTGCTAATCTTGGCATATCTTTTCCACCATCACGTGAGTAGCATCATAATTAATGAGGGCTTTAAGATCCACATTTTTTTTGAGATCATCGTTCCATGTCATCTTATGACCCATTTGAACTGCATAGTTGGCAATCCAGTCTGCCACCCCATTACCTTTGCAGTAAGTGTCGGTTATAATCACTTTTTCAAATTTATTTAATAAAGTTTTAATCTCCATCACACTAGCCTCAATCGACCAAGTGATTGAATTTTTATTATTAAGCATATTTATAATGTTTAATGAATCACCTTCCAACTAGAGGTAAAGCTAACCAGTTTCAGCTGCTAACCTTATAGTATATAGAGAAGCACTAGCTTCTGTTATGTGGCTATTAGAATTACCTATAGGGATAGAAATGAAATCAATTATATTACCTCTATGATCTCTTAAGACTCATCCACACCCTGCTCTACTTGGATTACCCTTAGCAGCACCATCAAAGTTTCCTTTGATCCAGCCAATAGGAGGAGCCATCCATCTAGTAGTCAATCTTGGGTTATCTTTTTTCAAATGAGAGCCTTGTGATTGCATCGAATTATCAATTTGGAAAGTTTGATTACTTTTCCTCTGAGACTTGAAATTTTCCTTTATGGCTCTAACAATATTTTGTCCAAGCACCCATCTTGGCAAATCTTTATTTCTAAAGATTTTGTTATTTCTTTCTTTCCAGATGCCCCACTAGAGATGGGGAAGAGTAATTTTTGAAAGAAAATCCACATCAAAATCCTTTGAAGGACACCTCCAACTTTTAAAACAAAATTCAACATTACTTTGATGGACCCAAGTTATGTTCCAATAGGTGAGAACAATATTCCACACTTGTTGACTGTAAGACCAATTCAAGAACAAGTGATTTCTATTTTCAAATCCATCTTTACATAGAATCCATCTATTGACTACATTAATGCCTCTTTTTTGCAAATTATCCTAAGTGAGGATTTTTTTCGGAAGCAAAGTCCAATAGAAGATATTTATTTTAGGAATAAGACCCTTTATCCAGGCTTGAGACCATAGAGGTTGGATACCTTTCTCTTTTGAAGTAAACAAAGAAGATACTTTAAACTAATCACTAGGATCAGCATTCCATATCATCTCATCCTCATGGTTAGGATATAGAGAAAAAGCATTCAGATTTAGTTGTATATTATTAAAACTTTGGTCAACATCAATCAATTTCACCCAAGTATTATCATGCCAGTAATGTCCCACTAAAATGCCAAACATTTGCTTACATCTATCTACTTGAGTGGTATCTTGAAAGTCATCAATCAAAGCATGATCCAACAACCAAACATCTTCCCAAAATCTCACTTTTTTTCCCATTTCCAATTTTCCAGGAATAGCCCTTACCAAGAATGTTCTTTGTTCCCTGAACAGCTCCCTATATAGTAGATGGAGAAAGAACATCTAGAGTTGAAAGGAAATCGACTAAAGAATTAGCATTAAAAAGGTATTTATGCTTCCATATAGTACTCCATTCCTTATCATCATGATAAGTTCTCCAATCTTGTTTTGCTAGAAGAGCTCTATTCATACTTCTTATAGACCTGATCCCCAATCCACCATCTCTAATAGGTTTACAAATTTGATCCCACGCAATAAGAGCCATTCTCTTATTTTCCTTAGTGCCAATCCATAAGAAATTCCTCTGAATTTTATCAATAGTATTTGCAAATTTGATTGGGATTCTAAAAAGACTCAAAGCATAAGTAGGAATACTTTGAAGACATGTTTTAAGAAGAGTAATTTTACCTGCTTGGCTCAAAAGATTTCATTTCCAGCCCGCCAACTTCTTATTAAACTTCATAATGAGATCTTCCCAAAAGGAATTAGGAACCCTCAGACCAAGAGGAAGACCCAAATAAATAGAGGGAAAAGATCCTATAGAGCACACAAGAATTTTGGAAATTTTGTTTTGTCTGAGGATAGGAGTATTAATTTAAAAAATGCATCACTTTTATTCCAATTAATCAATTGACCCGAAGTTGAGGAGTACAAATTAAGGGCTTGCTTGAGGTTCCTTGCTTCAATAACTTCATATTTTCCCATAAAGGGCTTGCTTGAGGTTCCTTGCTTCAATAACTTCAGATTTACCCATAAAAATAGTATCAAAATAGTTGGAGACATCATTGTTAATGGTTGAGAAAGATATGATTCCGTTAAAATTGTCTAAGCATCTGGGTACTTTAAAAGTGTAATTATTTAGAGTGTAATTGTGGTTTACTTATTCATAACTCATTTTTTATTAATGATCCCTTGATGATTTCAGGGCTAAGGAGTACAAATTAAGGGCTTTCTTGAGGTTCCTTGCTTCAATAACTTCAGATTTACCCGTAAAAATAGTATCAGATTTACCCATAAAAATAGTATCAAAATAGTTGGAGACATCGTTGTTAATGGTTGAGAAATATATGATTCCCTTAAAATTGTCTAAGCATCTGGGTACTTTAAAATTGTAATTATTTAGAGTGTAATTATGGTTTACTTATTAATAACTCAATTTTTATTAATGATCCCTTGATGATTTTGTAGGAAATGATCTTTTTTATGAAACTTTGTATGATGTAACATTGAAGATATTTGGGCCCACATTACGTAAAAGGTACTTAGCTTGATATAATTGGTTGCTACATTTTTCCATTCATCCTTTTGTTCTAATATATTTAAGGTACATAGCTTGAACTAATTTTTTATCTAACAATTTTTTTTTTTGTTAAGAGATGGAATGGGCAAGGCCCTAAATTAAAAGATTAGCTCATAAAATCTATGGAGGATCTCTTTGGTCAAAATATTTTGAACAGAGTCCAAATTATTAAAACAAATTGCAAACATCTAAAGAATATGAGAGACCAGTACAGAAGGTCTCTAAAGCTCAACCCAAAGTATCAGCATCCTCCTATGGTTCCAAAGATGGAATGGAATGAAATAATTGAAGATGAAAAAGAGATAAGACTAAGAGATAAAGGAATTAACCCACCACCTGACAAAAATAGGTATGTGGTAGTATTAATATAATTATGCACAAATTAGTGATCTTTATATTTATATAATCTAACATATTTCTAACACATTTCAAAGTTTACATATACAGATTCCAGGACACATCAGAGGCTACACAAGCTAGGAAAGAGAATGTTGGTCAACACCATCTTGGCTCTGGTGGATATATAAAAATTCACTCGCACCTTGTAAGTAGTACTAAATGAAATTTCATATCAATTTTTTATATAAATTACAAATAAGTAATACATTCAATATTGATGGTATTGTGCAACAAATGCAAGGCATTGAATTTAATCTAGCACCCATAGAAGAGGACAAACAAATTGGCTTCAAGCAAGGCTATAAAGCAGTGGTTGCCTACCAATGTACAGATTCTAGTGGCCAAAGAGATGTAGAAGATTTTGGTGCACCAGTTCACACAGGTAAATATGCCTAATGAATAATAACAGAATTTGAACTTCATGAGAAATAATCTATTTGATGTTAATTTTGAACAATGATAACAATGTGCATGACATTTCACTATAGCCTTCTACTCTCGACATAGATCTTACTCATGATGATGAAGGCACAAATCCTACACATGATTAAGGCCTTGATGTGCATCACAATGATATAGGTACATATTCCATTTTTATTGAAAATTAATTATGTAATTATTAATAAAATTTAACATCTTAAATTGCAATTGGTGTAACTTTTATGTGATAATTTTTTAGTATGCAAAGCATGATGTTAGTGTTGATCATGTTGAGGTTGGGGTTGAACAAAATGTGATAGTAAACGATGTTGCACTATCAGGTAAAGAAAAATCCTTATTATGTTCTTTAAATTAATGAAATACTTATAACATCTTTTTAAAATGTTTAGAATTAAACCCATTTATTTCTTATTGCAAAGGCTAATTAGCCTTGCCCTCGAAAAAAGAAGAGGAAGCCTCATGTCATAAGATCAAAACCACAAGAGCCATGAGAGAATTCCAAAGATAGTCATGATGTGCCTATTAGCCTTTATCTTCAACAAAAGAAAAAACAAAAGAAGAAATGAATGTTAAAAACCTTGCTTGATGATGAATGTGTTGATGAATTTTTTATGAATGTTGCTTATTAATAAATTTTATGTCATGTTATTGAATATTGTTATGTGATTATAATGATTGATGTATACACAAATTATTGATGAATGTTTATACATATTAATAAATTATATGTCGTGTTAATGAATTTTATGTGAATATAATGATTGATGTGTTCATGAATTATTTATGAATGTTTATACGTATTAATTAATTGTATGTTGTGTTAATGAATGTTATGTGATTATAATGATTCAGTGATATGCTTCTAAAATGAATGAATAAAATATTTATTATCGACCTCATGGTCAAATAATTTGTCTATTAGTGACTCAACTCTTAGTCAATTAGTTACATTGCTATTGTGCTCTAAAGTTGCTACCAAGCTTATCATACTATTAGCAGTATAAACCAAGTGGTTTAGTTGCTACCAAGTCAATCAATCAGATTGCAGTTCATGTCAAGCTTCATAATGTCTACTGAGCATCTGAGATAGAGTATAGTGTTAACTAAGCTCTGTAATGTCTACTGAGCTTGCAATGTAAAGGAAGTGAATGAAGGTAGTGTTGACCAAGCCATGCAGTGTCAACTGAGTCTACCAAGTTCTATAGTATTTTTTGAGTCATCTAGTGTTGACCAAGTTCCTTGTACCCCAAGTGATCAATATGGATCATGCATCTACATCAACTGAGTACTAGAGTTTTTTGAGTGTCAGAACATCACCCAAGTGGTCTTCATAACCCAAGTTACAACAAGTGAGCTAACTTTGTGAAGATTATTTGAATTAGGTATTTTAGTTGACTCTAGAAGATAATTAAGTAGATTGGTATATATGTAGTACATTTTAATCCTAATATTAATGTGAACAAGAAGAAGAAGATGAGTGAGAATTAAGAAGGCTACAAGCAGTATAAGGAAAAGCATAGACTTATCTATCATAGTTAGGTGATCATTGTTATTCAAAAGAATGTCATTCAATAATCCAAGTTGCAGATCAAAGATTAGCCACTGATTCATCCTAACAGGTGTATCAGCCAAATCCTTTAACAAGGTGGATTTTATAGTCTCAATACAAATCTCCTAATAGAGTGCATACTTCATTGTATGTTATAAATCCTTTCACAAGGTAGACCTAATAGTCCTTATTGATCCTAACAAGGTAGATCATCAGAAGTGATCAATTGTAAGCTTTAACAGGCTAACTTTATACTGCAGTAACAAAGCTTGTGGGTATTATCCCCACCCCAGTTTTACTTTCTATTTGGAAGGTTTATGGGTTACCATATATTGTGTCAAGTGTTATGAATATTTTATTGTGTTCAGTCTTTCATTCATACAATTAGATTAGATTACATGGTGAATGATTAATTGGTAAACGAAAGTATAAGTTTCATTGGTTCTAGATTGACCCCCCCGCCTTCTTAGTCACCCGATCTATATTAAATTTCTAACATTTACTTAGTTGTTAATGGGGAATTTAGAGTAATTATAGGGGGGAGAGACCAAATTAGCTTCCATCTTCACATGTTTGGGCTTGTTAAGTAGAGAGTATGAAAGGATTCTCGAAGCCAATTGAAGCTCAAACTAAACCTATCAAAACTAAACAGTAATATATGGTCCCATCAATTCTTTCCAAATGCCTTGCCATCTTGAAACTTGAATAAAAATTCACTAAATCATCATAACACCTTCTAAATAGGGTTAGATGGATCAAACTCATTTGTTGATTACAAAGGCTTTATGAACAAACTCCTAATGGAAGCTTTGCCATTTCCATCACAATTTGATTTGAATGTCATAATGTGACTATGTCATAACAATGATACACAAAAGGATCCAAACCTTCCCAGCGCACACTTCAAACCAAATAAATAACCCCAATGCACTTCAAGGTCAATCATAGTGTTTTGTTCTCAACCATACAGATCTGACCTTTAATGAATCAATATATTACTATGACTGTCACTGTCATGGTCAAGATAGTATGATAATGTCTTTTCTACACAAGGACTCAAAACAACTTAAATTCATTTCCATCCAATGTGAGGGTTCATCTCATTAAACTTCATGGAATAATAGGAGGCTTCCATTTCTTCCATGTTGATGTAGATGTGTCTAATTGACTCCTTTGGTCATCACAAAACTCTACCTAACACACTTTTCTAAATTTTATAAAAATAATCAATCTCACTACCTGAAGATAATATTCTATTATGAGATTTTACACATGCAAAGGAATTTTAGGGGGAAGATGGATTGGGAAGATTCTTCCTTGGCATTGTGAACACTCCATCTTGCTCATTGCTCTTCATCTAGTCAAATATCTTCATTCTAATCATCTCAGCTACATACATCTATAACTCACCAAGTATGCCACCCAAAGACACTCTTCTATCTTGGTAATAATAACATATCCATTCTCCATTTTTAGAGCATAAACAACCTTCATGATCTTCTCATGACCCATCACCAACACCATTGCATCCTTTTCACTAAGAACATTTCTTCTACCAAATTGTCACTTACCTCATGTCATTCCTTTTGGCATTGTAAGTCTTCATTCACCATCAAGGTTACATCAGTAGCCTTCATACCCTTATCCTCACTCAAAGGACTCATCATTATCCCAAACACCACTAACTCATCATACTCAAGCCCCGTAGGACTTGTTTCCTTGATGTCCTCACTAGAACCTTTGTCTTCTACATCTACTTCAACACCTTAAACCTCTTCAGCACTATGCTCTTTATCTTCTTCACCATTCATCACTGCTTAAACATCTTGAACCATCTCATTTTCAATTTGTTTGTCCTTTTTCTACTTCAACCCATCTTCCTCTCCATGGCATCCAACCTCATTATCTATCTCTTTCTCAATCGTATAGCTCTACCTCCTTTACTCACAATTTCTTCCTCTTCTTGTCTTTTTTTATTTTCTTCTTTCCATTAGTCAATGATCCCTTCAATGCTTTTTATGCTTCAAGCATATTTCTTTATGATTTTATCAAACTCATATTTTTCTCTCCTAGACTTCCTCTTAACCTTCAACAACTTACAAGGATCTAATCCCTTGCTCTGATACCACCATGATGCAAAGCATAGTGGTTCAACACATTTGTCCCATGTACAAGGACAAATTCTTTAATTATTCCAGTGAGATACAACTTCTCGCATCAAACATATCCTCTTTAACCACTAAACTAATTGACCCAACATCAAGTCCCTTAACTGATAATCCAATCACTTAATGACTCTATTAAGACCTATTAATGGTTAGAACCTATCACAAGAAAGTTCATCCGACCACCATGCTCCATATATTTGTTTTCCATCAATCTTTGATCACATTTGAATACCAATCACATAACAATTTATTGATTGTCATCCTTTTCTTCTTATCACAAATTCATCCTTCTAATGTGTCTTAATTCCACATACTAGGACTCCAAAACCCTTGACAATTGTTTCTCTACAAAAAAATATCATTCAAGGGCATTCGGCGTGCTTTCATACACAAAAAAATATGATTTAGGTACTGACAGATCAACCAGGAAAGAACCATTTTAAAGCATTTTTATATATGTCAAAACATATAAATATGCAAAAAAATTTCCTTTAATGATGCTCAAAACTCATTTGACCATTACACTTATAATCAGGCTTTGACATCTTTTATAGAGCAATACAATCTACTGAAACCAACCTCCACCTTTGTAACTACCCTATAAACATAATAGACTAATTTTGTTTCTTAATTCCTTGTGAATTTGATAACTTACACCATTTTTGTAACTTTAACATGTATTTCTTATTCCATTACATCAAATAGCCTCATATTACTCCTTTAGACTCAAACATCAACTAAACTCTAAAGCTATCCTTGAACCCATCTATTAGCTCTTGTTAGGCCTATTTTCTGATATTGGTAGCCTTGAACATTTTGACATGTTTTTAATTCAAACTTCATTCAAATGGCTCTAATGACCATGGTTACTTTTGATTGCTTTTGTAAAATGGCAGGGATCAATCACTCTCCCCATAAAAATGTTGAAAGCACCATCATTGCATGTAATCCTATCTTTAATCGATGTATTGAGGAATGTGTGGTGAGTCATGTGTTGCTTCTCAAACCCAATTGCATTTTTAAAGAGATGCATTTAGATGTTGAAAATGTTGTCAAGCAACATTGAAAACATTTTGTATTTTGCAACGAATTACACCCAAGACATTTCATACCTCATACAATAGGTGCAATATGACTTGAAAATGTTCCCAGTGCCTAAGAACACCAAATTCTACCCTTACACCCTTGACCAGTTTGACCATGATGGCTTATATATGCAACTAAGGCCAATGGTTTTACAATGTCATTGTTACATATCACTTATTTCATAAATCTATATTGTGGAGTAATTTGTTTCATCTGTCTTGGTTTTAGGCAATGCGGAAGGAGTCCCTAGTTCAATATGAAATCTCAATTGATATGTATAAGACATCAAGTGGAGCTAAAAAAATGCAACATGTTTGCATTTTTGATACATGTCATAAATGTAAATGTGTTGCATTTTTTTAGCTTTGCCTATTGTCCATGCATATGGAACATTGTTTCATGCACATTCTCGATTCAGAGTGGTTGAATCTTATTCTGCATGGGAGGGAAAGAAGCCAAAGACTTATAGATGCTTAAGTGGCTACAGACAATGATTCTTCACTATTTGCATTATATCGTTGAGTTCCTTTTCTTTACTATTGCTACATTCCACATTTTGATGTTATTAAAAGTAATATTTTGTTTCGTTTGTTGAAATGTGTCATGCCTTCATTCACTAGAATATATCTCTGCTAATTGCAACCATATTGGTAACATGTTGATCTTATTCTTCTTAAAGTTTTTACAATGTTGATTGATCATTATTTTTTTGTATTTGGTTGTACGATACCAAGCAACAGAACTGATAAACTTAAGCTGGAGTGCCTGAGTTTGACAATATTGATACTTGAGGTTTTTTACTACACTAACAATCCCTTTTTTTAATTTATGACCTAGTTAAAACATTAGTGGTTTTAATTTCCATGTTAAAAGCATTTTAGTTATAACTCATTTTTGTATCATGTCATTATTGTCTCTCACAAGCATTAATGTCATTATTGTAGATGGGTGTGCTCCAACTTTGAAGTCTCCAACACAATTGGATCACTTTTGTAAAATGACAGGGATCGATCACTCTCCCCATAAAAATGTTGAAAGCACCATCATTTCACATAATCCTTTCTTTAATCAATATATCGAAGAATGTGTGGTGATTCATGTGTTGCTTCTCAGGATGCTTGCTTTACTTACTCTTTCATAGCAATATTAGTTTTCTTTGGTAAAAGAAATTAGCTTGAAATATGTGCAAGATTTTTTTAAAATCACAGGGTGAATAGATACTTGCTTACTAACAATGAAGTTTCATTTTGTATAATTTATCAAGTGTAATTAAAAATAACATATCAAACTGTTCAATTATAACTACCAAGTATCTAGTTGCATCTAGGAAACACAATAACGCACTGACATGAACCATGAAAATCAACCTAGGTTGGCTTATGTGGTAAATGTGTTGTATCTTGATACAACCCCTTAACTTCTAGCTCAGTATCCCACTTTATGAATTCCATTATATCTCACTCTCTTCATGGAATGAAGCCTTCAAGGTATTGGGGGTGTGTTGGCAGCTCCAACAGTTTCTAGGGTCTTCTTCTTGTGGGAATGGTCACATGAGTCTTAACAAGGGCTAGGTTGGAAGAAGCTTCCATAGCATGCTTTGTCATGAAGGCCCAAGAAATTAGAGGTTGTGGTGGACTTTGATAATAATTTCCTCAGAGAGAGGTACCAGGAGAGATCCTTCTTTGAAAGTTTGTCATTGATTGTTTTTTTTAAACTATGGTTGTCATCAAAATTTCAACAACTACTAGTCACTCTTTTGATGATGCCTATCATCGATGGCATGAAAAACTTGTCAATAAAAATCTCCTCGTCATTGATGTTTTGACAAGGCCTACTATCAAGGCCATGGCAAGCTCATCAAACTTTTGGCATTTTCTACTAGTGGTCTAACGTCACCCTGTAATAGAGATTGGGATCATTTTCGATGGGGTCTTCCATCAATATATCAACAGCCCTAGATTACGTCAAAATTTTGATGAAATTATAGCGAGGCTATTTTTTAACCATTGTCTGTCAAAATATCAACCAACTCTCATCAAAAATAAGGTCCAAAATTACTATTATATGTTGTGAAAGACGTAGTTGAACAACTGACGAAAGAAAAATGGAATGGTCATGGAATGTCAATTGATGGGATTAGAGACCTAGTTATTGAATTTGTAGTACATGTGATTGCACACAGATTCTATTAATCGAGCTAACTGAATAGCATTTATTGCATTGTAGTGGACCTAGTATCTAAGATTGTAAAGAAGATCATAATTATGATCTTGTCGAGCTGCAAATGCAATAACAAGCGATAAGGAAGGTGAAAAATACTTCATGCAATTTTGGATCCTCACTTATTTGTATATTTTTCTATGTGCAAAATTCATTCCCCACCATTGGCACAATTTTATGGGATAGGATTAGACCAATAATTGAGCAAATAAGTGACTTAAAGAATCAATTAGGAGAAAATTTTGAGGTGATAATGGACAATTACTTTGAAGAATTCAAGAAAAGATGAAAAATTGGATGAGGATACCTGAGTTAGTAGTAGATAATTATTGTGATGATTTATGTTTTATGGTAGATATAGATCTCATCTATGCATAGGTAGTACTACCAAGGCTTGCATGGCTAAGGCTAATGCAATATGAAGTTACAACAACAGTGACTGCATTATGTTTTGAAGATATTAACAAGAATGTTGAGCTAGTCGGTACCTATGAGACATCCAATATTAAGATGTTAATAGAAACAAAAATGCCCAAGATAGATAGGAAAAGAAAGAGGATGATTAAAGATCTTGAGGGAAAACTTGGCGAAGGTCAACTTTAGATAATTGAAGGCGAAGGAGAGGATAAGGAGTCTAATGAAGAAGTAGTCAAAGAGTCAAAAGGAAAATAGTTAGTTATTTTTGAGCCCAAGGAAACAAAACAAAAGAAAGTGGTGATTATTGATCCAAAGGTAAAGGAGGATTTGAAGAAAACTATGAAAATGACAATCATACCTCCAAAACCCAAACCAAAGAGAAGAGTGATCACAAGATCAAAGGTAGCTCAATCCCCGACTGCAAAAGGAAAAGGAATCTAAACAAAGAGGAAGATGGTCAAAACACTAAAGAAAAGCTTACCAAAGAGGCCAAGGAGAAAATTAGTCATGACACCTGATGAGGAGGAAGATGATGAAGAAACTGCGTCTGACGATTTGAGAAAACTTCATATTATACCTAGACTACCTTGGATAACTATTGATCAGGTATGTGAGAAGATTGGAGAATCATCTAGTATAGAAGCATTCAAGAAAATTAACTATGATTCTTTAAATAGAGATGATCAAGTGAAGCTTGAAAAATCTATGATGGATATGATGATAAAGGTTAGGTATACACCTATAGAATTAGGTGAAGGAATTCCTAAAGATTTATATAATAAATTAGATGCTAAGTGGAAGTGGGCATTATCCACTACAATAAAAATAAGGGAGACCACTTTAGCACAAACAATGTTTGATTTTGGAAAGACACATGTCTATAGCCCTAAAACATTTTGTAAAGAAATTCATACCTAAAGAGAGGGCATACAAAATTTTGAAGAATAAAGCTCATGAAGTGGAGAAAGAGGGCATTCTTATATGGAAGGGAGCATTTGAATTGCTTGTTCCATCAGTTGAAGAAGAAAAAGAAGAGGAAGAAGATAGAGATGCAATAGAGCTAGAAGAGGAAAATGAAGAAGTTGAAAAGCTAGAAGAAGAGATAAGACAATTGATAGAAGGGAGTGTACAACAGGATGCTATCACTATTAAGGATACTGTTGTGATGTGGAGCCCAACCAGACTCCAGAGAGATTGTTGTGATGTGGAGCCTAATCAGACTAGAAGGTTTGTTCAGTGCAATTTTTTCCCCATATTATTTCTATGGTGGTTTGGGGGCAGTGCCTACAAGACAGAGTCAAGGGGTAGTGCCCTTGCGGAGTCCTAGGGCAGTGCTCCAAGTGTGCTCCTTGTCATAGTACAAGGTGGGGTTGAGGAGAAATGCCCTTGTGATGGTTTTTAGGGGTAACACCCCTGAAGCCAAAAATGACCTTATATTGTAAAAGGTATCGACTACTATTTTTCTATTATTCAAGCCCTAATTTTGTAAGAGGCAAAAAGCTTGTATAAAAAGGCTTAGGGTTAGGGATTTTCATAATGTCTGATGTGAAAATTGGTTATTGCAGCAATATTGAGCTGTAAGGGATTATGGATTGTAATCAGGTTGTAATCAACAGATAATAAAATTATTGGACTTGTTGTTGGTGGATGTATCCCAGGGATTGGGTGAACCACATTAAATCTTGGTGTCTTGTGTTCTCTTATGTGTGATTTATTATTTTCTGATATTGGTTATATTTGCATGTAACTATTATTTCTGTCTAAGCTTAATCCTAACAAATATTCCAAATTCAGCACCACTAAATCAGAATGTAGTAACTAAGGAAGTATTGAAAAATTTTGCATCAGATACCTCTCTACCATGCACCAATCCAGTTTTGTTACAATTATACAATTATCCAAGCATTCAAAGTACAAAAATTGATGATTTTCAAGTTACATCAATTACAGTTAATTCCAACAGAACCAACCACTAAATAAGAAAGGTGCCAAGATCAAAGAGACAAAGCACCAATCCAAAAGCTCAAAAAAAGGGGGAGCTAGCCTTGCAAAAATAGACACTAGAGATGGGCAATTGAGAGCTAAATGAAGTCAATCTCCCAAAATGTCCTCCATCCTGAAGTACCATTCCATGCCCCTCCAGTCAACACAGATACGTGTGTTGGTGGCAGCTAGGAGAAACGTCTAGTTACGGGTGATATGTTCCATAGTCTTGAAAAATTAGAATAGGAAAAACTTCAACCAGCTTGTCCCAAACATTGAACTTGCTTCTTTTAGAGATGCAGAGATCATTATCAATATTCCATAAGACATCATCAAGTTCACAGAGAAAGGGAGCATTAAAAACAACCTTACAAAAATCCCTAAGCATCATTTTATCCTTATCCATGTGCAAAATGGTAGCTATGAACATAGCTACAATGTCAGATTTATGCTTAGGCCTACCAACTAAAGCAAAAAATTCCCTACCCAAAATGATCTTGATGGCTTAAAGAACCAGATAGTCCTTGGATTTGACCATCTTGCTAATACTAAGGACGGAGATTTCTACCCAAAAAACCATTTCTCTATGACCAAGCTTCATCTTAATTGACATGTCCATCCTAAAAACCTAAAAGTAAAAAAGCACAAAAGACCTCTATCTAATCGCAACAACACACTATAATTTCACTTGTGGATTCATAGACCAACCTTAAGGTTCTTGAATAGACAAGGCATCATCATTAAGGGATACCTTCCCTTTGGGAGATCATGCCAAAAATTTGGAAAATCTTGCAACAAGATATCCTTAATCAATCATTACATTGATATGTCCTTGCCAAGTGTGTTGTCCATAATTTGAGAGCTTGCAGTTAATGGTGAACAAAAAACTAAATTGAAAGTGATCAGAGGAACATGTGGAAGAATTTTCCAAATGGAGAGGAAGCCGCAAGTTTCCATGATTAAGTCCAACATGAGTGTCAAGCAACAAGTTAAGGAAATAATTATGTTTCCACAATTTACATATGTTACAGATGATAAAAACATATAACAACGAGGTAGAAGAGGAGAAAGAGTTGACAAAGAAACCCAAAGAACAAGAGGCTATTCAATTTCTTATAAAATTTTCGAGTTTTGTGCCAATGAAGACATTTACTATTACACTTGTACAATAGATAATATCAACTCCACGAGAGCAAACACCTAGATCAAGTGCAAAGGGAAAACAATTGTAGATATCAAAACCTAGTGATAACACCCCTCGATCACAGATAGTGCCATAGAAATAGGTTATGCCAAAGGAGATATTGAGTTTAGAATAGGTCATCACACTTCATATATATGACCTAAATAACATGATTCTAGAACAGATTCAAGAATTGTAAACTTTGCTAAGTTGCAAGACAAAGTAAGAATAGTTGAGAAGAGAACACAAGAAAAAGAAGGTATTACATAATATCAAGGATATTATTGTTGATGCTTTTGAGATTGCTAATGTTAATGAGAAACATAAAATTTTGGATCAAATAGTGTATATAGTTGATAAGGTTCAAATGGATGATATAGAGACCAATGAAAAATTGATGAGGTGGTCTGAAAAAAAAATTGAGCACAAAATTTTGGAGAAAGTTTCAACTAAACTTGCAATCAAGCAGGTTGAGCTTTCTAACCTTACCACTAGTTTGGAAGGAATTTTGAAAGTAATTCATTCTTTGTATATGAAACTTTGTGATGTTGAGTTCTTTACATTAGAGAATCAACATTCTATTGATCTGATATGAGTAGATATGAAGGCTTGTACAATTTCTTTGAGCAAGAATGCAAGTTCAAGCTCACAATCTTACAATAAATTGGCATTTGATCATGGAAGATTAGTCGAGTTAATGGCTAGAGATAATAACATTTGGAAAATATTTATTTCTATTCAATTTATGTTATTACCACATTTAGAGATAATTCAGAAGGAATTATAAGAGGCTCAAGATTTCACAAAGAGAGATCCACATCTTTCAACAGCAGAGAGTGTAATTCATCTAGTTGCCCAGCTAGAAATTCACATTCAAGTCATGGAATCAGCAAGAGACAAATAGCATCAAGGACTTGAAGCAATTTTGGACAGTCATCAAATATTTTTGGACAAATACAAATCGACCCTTGCAAACCCTAAGCCATAAGTATCAAAAACAAGGGGGAAATATCTTCATGACATAAATTAAGGGGGAAGTCTACTTATTATTGGAACAAGGAGTCAACAAAGGGAGAGACAGAAATCCATAAATTAAGGGGGAAATCTACTTATTATGGGAACAATGAGTCAACAAATGGAGAGATGGAAATCATTTCTACACAAGAAAAAGTCAGAATATCAGAAATGGAGTTATCAGATGAGTTAGCATCAGAGTTTACAAACATGTCTATTTTGTATAGCAGAGATAAGTTTTGAAGACCGAATTACAGTCTCAAGGGGAGAGCTATTTTTTATTTTTTATGGATTGCTAAGTCATGACAAAGTATTTTTTCCACTAATGTCACAAAGGGGGAGATTGTTGATCTCTAAGCCCAAGTTGTGTATTAGTGTCCAATGCTTAGTCATTTCCAAGGAAGCATTGGTCGGTCATCATTATGATTGAACCATCCAAAGAAGGTCAAGCTACAAAGCACTTGTTTATACTTCATCACATGTCAAACAAGTCAAAGGTTGTCGAGCACCCCAGTAAAGACTGAGTCATCATACATGCCAAGTAAAACAATGGAGACTGAGCAATGTAAAGTTAATTAATGTCAAGTGAATCAGTATATGTCAAGCCTATAGAGGTTGAGTGACATCATGAATGTTAGTTATGACCGAGCATCAGAATATTCAATTGCTGAGTAAACCAATTTTGACATATGAGTTTGTAATGGCAAAAAAACTTATGTAAATCATTTTATCTGACTTCTATGTGACATTTAAAGAGTGTAGAGATAGTTAAGGAGCAGATTACGCATTTTTCAGAAGGCATCAATCCCAAGAAAAGTAGATTAACCAATCAAAAAATTAGAAGGGTTAAACGACAAAAGGATGAAATATGGATTGTTAATTAAGATCTAGAACTTTCTATGATTATCTATTTAAGGAAGGAATCTAATCGTAAAATTATATGGATTATGGAATGATGCAAATGGAAGTGATTAGAAGTGTGAAGATGTGAAGGAGTGAACAAGCTTAGAATAGAGAAAGGAAGGCTAAGTCAGATAGGAGATCAGATAGAGCAACCTAGCAGTGAAGAACATGATAGAGAATATTAGATAAGGAGATCAGTTTGAGATATTGAAGAGAGGAGATCCATAAACATATTTTAGAGAAAATTAAACGATAAGGTACTGAGATGTTTTAGTAGATAAATTAGGGCAAATCTCTTAACATAGTGATTTTGACAGACCTTATTTAAATCTCCTAACATATTCCTTACTTTATTGTAAGTGTAAAATCCTTTAATTATTTTATCTGACTTCTATGTGACATTTAAAGAGTGTAGAGATAGTTAAGGAGCAGATTACGCATTTTTCAGAAGGCATCAATCCCAAGAAAAGTAGATTAACCAATCAAAAAATTAGAAGGGTTAAACGACAAAAGGATGAAATATGGATTGTTAATTAAGATCTAGAACTTTCTATGATTATCTATTTAAGGAAGGAATCTAATCGTAAAATTATATGGATTATGGAATGATGCAAATGGAAGTGATTAGAAGTGTGCAGATGTGAAGGAGTGGACAAGCTTAGAATAGAGAAAGGAAGGCTAAGTCAGATAGGAGATCAGATAGAGCAACCTAGCAGTGAAGAACATGATAGAGAATATTAGATAAGGAGATCAGTTTGAGATATTGAAGAGAGGAGATCCATAAACATATTTTAGAGAAAATTGAATGATCAGGTACTAAGATATTTTAGTAGATAAATTAGGGCAAATCTCTTAACATAATGATTTTGACAGACCTTATTTAAATCTCCTAACATATTCCTTACTTTATTGTAAGTGTAAAATCCTTTAATTAAGGTAAGACCTAATAGTCTTGTAAAGCTTTTAACATAGTAGACCCCTCATAGGGTAGATCATCATAAGTGATCAAATTGTAGCCCTAACAGGCAAACTTTTTTGTTGTAGCAATAAAGATTTGTGGGTTTCATCCCTACCCCAGTTTTACCTTCACCTTGAAGTGTTTCTGGGTTACCAAATTCTTTTTGTTGTGTTTTTATGTTTTCATGGATGTTATGCTTAGTAGATTTCATTTCAACATTACAAGCTTATGATTATATGGTATGAAATCTAAGATATGAAATGGATTAGGAATGAATATAGTTAAATTGAGACATTATTTTAATAGCGAAAAGTTTTATAGGTCTTGATTCACCACAAAACCCCCCTCAGTATCTTGTTTCCCAATAAGACTTCCAATAGACAGTGCTCAAATCAGAAGGTAAAACAAGGAAAACCAACTAAAATAAAAAAAATACAAATGGAATATGGTACTTTATCTCAGTGTATTTGCAAGAATGCATAAAATAGATGTCTGCAAAGACCAGAAGAGACATAAGGCTGATATAATAGATAGTACAACCCATGAAGAATCATCTAAAGCAACAAAATTGATCCCTAGACCTAAAACAATAATCAAGATATCCACCAAAATGCAAAAATGAAAAAGAATTTTAAAAAATATTCCTAGAGGAAAATCTGGAAAACTAACCAACATTAGTGGAAAGAACTAGGAAAGATCTTTCAAATGATATATAGAATTCCCAAATCGGAGATTGGATGCTCAAGATATGTCTCTCGGAGTGCAAACAATAACTCCTTATTTTGACAACAAAAAAATCTATAAAAAAAGCATCAAAATAGAAAAATACATATACCATCGGGATGGGCTCAGAACCATCTTTCCTCTAACATTTTTTAGGGAAATCAAAGTACGCATGCCCACAATATGAGCAAAAAATTGAAGGTAGGTCCAAAAAGAGCCAAGAGGGCAAAGAGGGTGATGATGCAATGCTAATGTTGGCATGTGGTAGGCAAGAATTTGACGATCAAATGGTCATCAAGGAAAAAAATACCTGAAAAATGTCCCCCTCGCCAAAAAAAAACTTGCTAAAAAAAACAATCGCCAAAAACAATAGGGGTCGGTGTCGGAAAAGAAATCAGTGGCCATAAAAAAATTGGCATGTGTCAAAAATCAATTTCCAAAAATTGGAAGTCCGCCAAAAAATTATGCAAGCTATTTGGAAGTAGATATCATTGATAAAAAAAGCCAACCCACCATGCGATAAACTACTTGTATAAAAGGCTATCTAACCATAGCAAAAAATCCCTGAGTTCAAAGAGGCCCAAACCACCATGGTATGGCAAAGCACTTGAATGTGCCAAAAAAAAGCAGGTCCCAGCAAAATCCAAAGTCACCCACCACAAATCAAAATCAAATTTTTGAAAGGCATAAAGGTGTCATTGAATGCACAAGTTGCCTCGAGCCGAAAAAGGTCAACAGTGAGGGAGCAGCAGACATAGATCCAAGAAGCAGACTCCGCCAAATAACCCCACCAAACAAGAACGTTGACTATAAGTGTTGATTGGAAGCAGTACTCACGGCTTCCCACTTTTGTTGGTTCAATATGTGCTAACCAAGGAGAAGTCTCATTCTCCAATCACATTCGCTTCCCACAAAAACTCATGCCCAATCACATGAGTGAACTAATGCTTCATCAATGCATGCCAAAATAAAAGGTAGATCAGGGGTCAAAATCGTAGGTACAGGCCTACATATGTATGCATGGCAAGTAGCAGATGCTCCCCTCAAAAACAAAATTGCCCCAACCAAAGATTTTGCTCCCCCAAAAAATATGGCGCAAACTTCAAGAACAAATGACGCCCATCCAAGTGCATGTCAAGGAATCAAGAAGTTAAAGCGTAGGAGAATGATGAGGTTGAAAGGAGCAGATTCAAAAGGTGCACATGGGCCAAAATGTATGTGCCCACCACATGTAAAGATGGTTGCTCACAGCTCGAGCCGTAAGTGCAGCGTAGAGCCTGAGATAAAAAGTGCCCCCCCCAAAATAAGGTCATTGATCCCCTAAAAATTAAGTATTGTGTCATGTGTAGGGCTTGGAAGAAAAAATGTTGCCCACTAAAATTTCATGCATGAAAAACATGTGGTCCAAAATGACCATATGCCCAGAAAATTGTGTCATGCAGCAGCGGGGGGGCAAGGCAAGGACCTACGCAATAAATGGACCCACTATTTTTTTTTTTAACATTTCTCCTCCTAGAGAATATGCAGTGCTTAAAGCAAGTCACCCTATAATATGCATGACTTGATTTTTTAAATGTAAAAATGTCATTGTTTGTAATTTTAAAAAATTAAAATTAAAATTTTCATCTCGTTTTGCATGTCGAAGTCAATATGATCTAGGTGCAAAAAACATTTGCCTCAGATTTCAAAAGTGTCCAAACTACACATATTTTATATGAAAATGGGGGTTTTGAGATGCTCTGAGCACAATAGTGATGTTTGTTTGGGCTCAAAGTGCTCTGAAAAATAGGTCCCCTAGATCCAATACAAAACACTTTTGAAAACTAAAACCCTCAAAAAGAAAAAAGAATCACATATCTGAGAAAAAAGCCAAACCTCTCATAAAAAGAATAGGGGCATGAAGAATTGAAGTTTTGGTACCATGTTGAAGGTGATGAAAGATCAACCCCATCACTTCCAAGAATCACATGCATGCAAACACCTATTACAGAAATAGAGAAACAAAAGCTATGAAGGCTATAATTCCCAAATCCATAGAGGAGACATTCTTGATGAGCAAAAAAAAAAAAAATTGCTATTAAAAGTGAATAAATTGCAAAGATAGATCAATCCTTATAGAAGGAGATCAAAACCTTAAAAGGTAAAACTTAGGTTGCATGATAATAATTAATAAAAGAATTAATTATTAGATGTCTAAAGTTTAGCTTAGGTAAAATACAGTTAATTAGTAGGCAAGAGCCTACAACACAATGGTAAATTGTGAGCCTCTTATCGAAGAGGTCTTGAGTTCAAATCTACTCATGATTGATAATTAATAATAATAATTAATCACAACACATGATAATTAATCTTAGCTTCAGCCTCTTACCGATAAAAAAAATACAATTAATTAGTAAATATCTAATCACTCTAACATTATATTTAGAAGAATGAACAATTAAATAAATTGAAAAACAATTTAATTAGAATACATAATTAACTAATTTATTAATTAAAATAATTATTTAGTTATATAAAATTAGAGTAAAAATTAAATAAATAAATAATTTAATTCGCATGCATGTGAGAAATAAATATAATAAAAAATCTATTTAATATTAGATAATAATTGAGAAATATCAATAATTGATGGGATAAATAAATTGTATTTTATCATCAAAAAACATGAAAGGTTGATGAATATATTTATTATCATTTGAAGTAAAGACAATTGTTATTTTATCTCAATAAATAAATGGTACAACAATCTCCTTGCCTCTATTAACTTTGGATATAAAAGTAAGATAATGATTCACGAGTTTCTTGGACCTCATGGAACATTGTGTTCCTGGATACAACACGATGCGGGTTTCTATATAACGATAACATTCTCTCTTTTTTGGATAAGAATTTGTATAAAGGCCCCCCCTTTTATAAAATGACATGGCTTAGGTCTTTTGTTTGGGGTCAAATGCAGCAAATATCTTCAGAGTGTTGAAAGGGAATGACCAAAACAATATATTACAAGAAATGACAACAACGTCAGCAATTGGCACTTAGCTAGCAGAGCCACGTGTAGAAGAATGATGTGAGTGGAACATTTGTGAGAGGCATGCAGCATGCCACGAAAATCATCTAATGGGAATACACATCACGCAACTTGGATATTGTCGGGGGTATAGGTGTCTCAAACACTTGGTACTTGTGGCTATTAAACTTGTGTAGTTTGCGTAATTGCAATAGAACAATTTCTCCCTCACATGAAATGGGTTTGTAGTAGACACTATTTGTGTGGAGTAACTTCCTAACTAGACATGTACGGTTTGTACAACTCCAATCATGTGAGTTAGCAACAAATGCATATAAATGATTCCAGAATGTTATTCGACTTCTTGGATGAGGATTGGACTAACATCCTCTCCAAGGGGAAGGATGACAAGAAGTCCAATTAGAGTCGTTTCCTCTTTTTTCCTTATGTTTATCATTTGTTGGTTTATGAACTTTGATAATTTTAAGGCAATTGCGACTTTGTTTAAAAACTTTTATAATTTATGTTGTTATGGTACAGGGAATCGTAGTTTAATGCCTTGCTAAATATCTTATTTTCTTCTACCTGGTTAATGCTTTTGTGATTGTAAACATTAGGAGATAATTTTGTCTAGTGGTTATCGACTAGGTGTTGTCTAATTTGACTATTGTAAGGACCAACCCCCTTGTTTGGTTGCTTTATAATTCAAAAACAAATGCATATAAATAGAGTCAATTCAAGTTAAACGTGTCTTTGAAATTCTTCCAATTAAAATAATGCAATTTATATTACCAAATACACCCTTTAAGACATTTGGAAAAAGATAAAGCAAATCTGAAAAGAAAAATAAAGAAAGAAAAGGAGCCAATAAGCGTTTAGAATATCTTTCAAGTCATGGATAAGACAAAATTGCAAATGACATTCTCATTGAATCTTTGTCCTACTAATAATAATAATAAAGATTTTTAATAATAACAAAAAGAGAAGACATACGTTTTAGTCCATCATAGGGGACAAGGTGTATATGAGTTGCAGATTTCTTATTGTGATGTGCGGCTTTTAACTGATGACCCATCAACAAAGGAAAAGGTATTTTTTGAAGATTCAATACCTTGGGGAGCCTTAAGTGTCCCTTGCAAAGCGAAACTCCTCAATTACATGGAGATAAATTCAAATGATCTTCACTCTAAAATAAATACAGGAAAATATCAAAATAAATATAGGAAGATAAATAGAAAAATACTTTATTTCCACTTGTAAAATGTAAAATTCATATGTACACAATAATTTAATATGAAATAGTTTTAAAATATAATTTCCATTTCATTATTTAGAGAGTTTTCTACTTGTAAAATGTTAATTTTAAATGTACACAATAATTTAACATGAAATAATTTGAAAATATAATTTTAATTTCATTATTTAGAGAGTTTTTCCACCTGTAAAATGTTAATTTTAGATGTACACAATAATTTAACATGAAATAGTTTTAAAGTAAAATTTTCATTTCATTATTTAGACAGTAAACAGATTACAATAATAAAAGAAAAATTATTATCAATTTGACTCACAAAAAATCAAGAGTATTTATCCTATAAACTATCATTTATCTCATTAAAAATCTAATTTAAATAAACTAAGTTGTTAGGTTCACTCTACCCTGTGACCCTATCTACAAGTTAGGTTCGATTCATACTAAAGTCTGGTTTTGTGTGACTTCGCCCCACATTGTCCATGAAGATTGAAATTCACTCCAAATTCTCTCAAATGGTCTCTAATAGAATTTGGAGTGAATTTGGAAGACTATGCTTCTCATTAGCTAAACCTAGGTTGTATTTGGTGTAAAAATTATTTTTGTTCATTTGTTTAACTTTATTTTAATTTCCTTTAACAAGATTCCTCTTTGGGTAAGGTTGTCGAATCTTCCCCTTCACTTATGGCTGGAGTCAGTCTTGGAGACTGTGGGGAGGTCTTCAGAGACTTCTTGCTAGTTGATACCGCATTGTCCAATGTGTATCGGATGACATATGCTTGCATTCTTGTGGAGGTTGACATCTCCAAGGGGCTCTCTGAAATGATTAAGTTGGCCTCTCCTAAAAGCTCTTGGATTCAACTTCTTGATTATGAGGGTATTCCCTTCAAATGTAAGAAATGCCATAAGATCGGTCATCTCATTGCATGATGCTCCTCTAAAAAGGTTAGATCGAAGAAATCACCTTCTTGGTGGTTGGGGGTTTCGGATGATCACTGCATGGTTGAGAAAGTTTCTTCTGTTGGGGATGGGTTGGCTGGCTCTTCTCAAGATTCTTTGGTGGAAGATTATGTTGTTGTCTCTGATGTTTCAAAAGATGTCCCTACGACGATGACCATGAATGTTCCTCAGATGTTGCAGCTATTGATTCAAATGTTGCCCCTCTTGTGGCTTTGTCTCGGGGCGGTGTTGTTGTCCCTTCTACTAATGTGGTTCAAAAATCATGTGGTGGTGTTGTTTCTTCTCCTACCATGAGGGTGTTGGAGTTGGTTGCGAAGCTATGACCTTGCGTGGTAGAAGGCTGCTGAGAAGGTGGAGGATGGATGGACAACAATTAAAGGAAAAAAAAGTCGAGCCCTCCAATCCATCGTTTGATATGTCTTTATGTTCTCAAGAGATGGGACTAAAATGTAACTCTTGAGGCTTGGTTTTCATAACTTGTTGCTCGCATGTTCTTTTAGAGGTTGTCCCTTTTTTGTTTGGCTCTCCTAGCCTTTTTGGCCCGTTGTTTTCTTTGTAGCTTGACATGGTTCAAGACTTATTTCTTTTGTAACCATGGGGTTTCAAGCCCCCATTTAAAACCTATTTTGGTGGCAGAAGTGTATTGTGTTATCTGTGAGGCCACCCTAGTTACCTAATTTTGGTTGGTGGCCTGTTTCTTCCTTGGGCTATTGTATCTTTTGTTCGGGCTCTATTGAATATATTTTGAAATGTAAAAAGTTTCAAGCACCCTTCAAAACTTGTTTTCCTTAATCAAAAGCTTTATTTTATTTTCCTAATTTGGCCTATTCAACCCTCCAACCATAAAAGTAGCCATTAAAATGCAAGAAACATATTTTAAATATGTAACTTGTGCATTTGTAAATGGAAAAGAGAATTTCTTGCCTAATTACTAAACTTTCTTGTTTGGTTTCCATTGCTCTTAACTTGTTTGTGACCTCTTATGTGGTTACTAGCGTCTAAAACTCTTTAAAGACAATGAAGAGGAAAATTAAAAAAAGGTACGATATGTTTATTTTGTTTGTTTGTTAATTTGTTTATTTTTATATTTTTATTACAAAATAAAATGACTCTCTAATTTTATTTTATTTTTCTGTCTTGGTCTGCAGTTTTGTATGTTGTATGCATATTTATAGAATGACAAGTGTTTCTAGCACCGATGATTCCTAATTCCAAACATACCATGCTTGTAGAAATATTTTTAAATGGTTCAAATGTCAGGCGAAGGAGGTTGTGTTTGGACTTGCAACCATTACAAATAGGAATTTAGAAGCTCTTTTAGTAGAGTTAAATCACACTTGTGTTTTATCCCTTAAATAATAAGTTTTCTATAAAGAAGTCAAGAGTTGATGTGCCACTACCTAAAGCCCTTCTTCTAAACCATATTGTGAACAAATAGAATCAAGAGAAAAAAACAAGCAAAGGACTAGCCAATAATGCACTTAATATCTTTTGCAAAACTCTAGAGGTAGGACTCAAAAAACATATATGGCTTCAATTTCCATTTCAAATGATCAACCTCTAAAGGGTCATCCAATTCTTTTGTGTTCCTTAAAACAAAAACAATAACAAATAATATCAAAGGTACCCTTTCAAATGTCATTTAAGAATGCAGTCAAGGACATTGCTAAGCAAGACATAGGGAGATGTACCTATGCAAATGGATTGACATTTAATGTTGTTCAATTGCTATATTGGCAACAAATGCTGAGATCAATTAATGAAACTACAAAAAGGTTCAAAGGTCTAGGTTATGAGAAGGTGCACACCACTTAATTAAACTGGCAAATTATTCATCTATAGGCTTCCATGTAACCCATCAAAGATTCATTGATTGGAATAGGACACAAGAAATTGCCCCTTGATTAGTGTTAATGCAATTTTCACAAGAGATGCAACATTTTTTAAGAAATATGGATAATGAAGGGATTTAGGGTTTAGGGTTAGTGAAAAACTATCCATTCATCCCAAACATTATCATCCAAGCCATTGAGCAAGTTGGCCCTCAAAATGTTGTTTAGATAATAACTCACAATACAAAAGTTGTAGACTTGTTGGGTCATTGGTTTAGAAGTACTTCAAATACATTTTTTTGGACATCATGTGTTTGCCCCCTCACTCAAACCTAATGCTGCAAGAAACTAGACATAAAATTGAGTAAATCAAAAAATGGTTTTAAGATGCACGAGATATCCAAATATTCATCACAAAACATTATATTACACAAGCCATACTTAAGACACTTCTCCAAATTGAAGCTCTTGAATACATGTTTTAATTATTTAAAATTTAAATATGTTTTAAACTATAACTTAGATATGTTTAAGACTATAGTATTCAATAACTAAGTTTATAATTTCAATTTTTCAATCAAAGTTATTTTAAATTATAAATAGGTTGTTGAAAATTGTTTTGCCTCCAACACTATTGTTTTGAGACGTCTTGTGAAGGTTTAAAGAAGCATTGTACGTAATGGTAGTCAAGGCTAATTCAATCACAAATGTACTTGTCGTTGAGACAATGAGACAATGATACTAGAGAGCTCTTGTGAGATCTTGTTGTTACACTCTTGCCTACATTGAGCATAATTTGATACAATGCGATAGATAAACTTTACTTGGGTGACGGACATGATGAGGTATGTGATGACACAGGCACTCTAATTGAATATATTAAAAAGACTGTAAATAAGAAAGAGCGAGGTCTTACAAAAACATTCTTCAAGAACTTAAAAACGTCGTGGGAAAACTGTTTTAGTTGATTTGTTTAACAATTAAAGTAGGTATGATAAGAATAATACATATCGAACAGAATCTGCCAGAATTATTAACGTATATAAGAACAACACATATTGAACAGAATCTGTCAGAATTATTAACGTATAACCACAAGAAAAACATCATAAATCTAGTCTTATATTATAATCTAAATTATTAGAGTTAAAAGTAGGAGACATATAAGATACCTATACACTAATCTAAATAAACATATATAATAATTAGGAAGCAGTTACAAATAAAGTAGGAATAAAAAAAATATCCAATCTCATCTTCTAATCTAAATAAACATTAAAAAATTATTAGACAGTTCGAAGTAAATTAGGAATAATATAAGATTTTAAATAAATAAACATTTATAATAATCAGAAAGCAGTTGAGAGTAAAATTTGAGGTAAGACTACGCGGTTAGAAATAAAGTAGGAATTAAAAAAGCTATTCAATCTCATTTTCTAATCTAAATAAAATTTAATAATTACTAAACAGTTTGAAGTAAATTTGGAGTAATATAAGAGATCCAAACTCATAATCTAATCTAAATAAATAAACATTTAAAATAATCAGAAACCAGTTGAGCTTAAAATTGGGGGTAAGACTATCTTAGATGCAAAATAGAAGTCAAATAAGATATCCTACCTACTGTTCTAATCCAAATAAGATAATTTGTAGGCAATTAAGAGTAAAATAAGTAGTAAGATTTATGCTATTTGCTATCTTCAATTAAGGGAATTTCAAAAGGGGGAGTTTAAACTTGGACCCATAAAACTTTCACCATTCATGTATCTCATGCATTAATAAATTGAAACAACATATAAAACATATGCATCTATCATGTAAACATGTAATAAAACACATACATAGCACCAGATATGATTACCTAAACACCCTCCAAGTGAGGAAGTAAAACTGAGGTGGAGATGACACCCACAAATCTTCACTACTGCAGCTATAAACTGTATCTAATTAAAGTTACAACAATTTGACCATGAATCATGATCTGCCCTATGATTTATGCTAAGAAGTAAGATTTATGCTAAAAAAATAAGATTTATGCTAATTGCTATATTCAATTAAGGGAATTCCAAACGATAGCCCATAAAACTTTCTCCATATGGCACAAAACATTTTCAATGAAAACTTACGAGGTCCAAACATAGGGAAAGTTTATCTCCATCACAAAAAACAAAGTTCAAGCCAATTCATTTATAGGCTAATTGCATGTCCAAACAAATAACAATTTCTCCATAGTTCAAGCCAATTCACCTAGGCTAATTGCATGTCCAAATAACAATTTCTCCATACAACTACACATATATTATAGCAGCAAATACCGCAAAGGAACAGGTATTTGCAATACTGGCCAGATTAAGGCTACATAATATCGTATCATAGTTCTGCCAGAAATATCATCCTATTTAGTAAACAGGAGACTAGATTATTTGCAATTTATGACGGGGTAAATAAGCTCTAGTATATTGTCATGGCATAATTATATTACTGAAGCACAAGGCATCCTTCAGTCACCCGCAAGGGATCATTACGATTCTTCTCCACTGACTGGAGCACAGGAACCTCATCTTCCATCATGGGTTCTGCATCCTCCTCTTCTTCTTCTGGCACCTTTTCACTGCCTGCAGCTTCCAATATATAAGCTTTGACTTCTTCGAATCTTTCTTCTGACAGAGAGACTTCAGCGAGTAGTCTCCATGCATAGTCTTCAGAAGCCCTTTCAAAATCTTCCTTCCTCTTCAGAACCATGTGTCCGCTGATTTCCCACACAGCGGGATTTACTTGAGTATCTAATATCTCCGGGTTCACTTCGCCTAAAGCCTGCTTTTCTGCATAGCACTGCATACATAAACACAAACATAGAACATATATCACAACCATTCTATGAAGTTTGAACTACAGAAATCACAGACTATATACAATACTTTGAGGAAATGCATAATTAACCACTGCCAGAAATTTCACCGCTCCTGCATAACTTTACCTGAGGAAACATAAAAACTCGTTTGCCGCAATCTGCTATAAGTATGTTATAGGGAATATTGTTCTCTTGAAGGCAGATACAAGAGTTCGCAACAGCATCAGAAAGGTCCTCCAACTTATTACCTCCTTCAAAAACCAGACCCCTTACTGGATAATTGCAGAGCTCAAAAATCTTGACCCCACTGTTCTCAGACTTCCATGGAACTCTTTTTGTGGGTGCTTTCTCCACAGGGAAAGGCAGGGCCATGTAATAGGCCTGCCATAATATTCAATGTATCGAATTAATACAAATGACATACGATACTCTTGAATAATTTGCGCAGGACAAATTTCATAAACTATGTGTCTCATCATCTCGCTAATATAGATCAAATATCCATCTTAAACCCTGCTTTACTCCAAAAACTAATACCGTTTGATGATGCACTATAATGTTTAACAGTAAAAATGCTTATACCTGGAAATGCAGGTGATTGATGGTAGCAAAAGCCCCCAAACTGTTATAGCCAAGACGAAAAGCCGGGCTGCCTGCTTCAGCAGCCATGTGCATGGCTAAGAGAAAGCTATCTGGGTCGATGCGCTGAGGCAAGCAGTCCAGCACTCGGGGAACGAGGAGCACATGTCCATATTCAATTGGACTCACCTATGGTAGGACAAACATGATCGATTAAATTTTTCTTTCTAAATAGGGGACATTTACAAATCTCCATTAAATGAAAGAAATACTATATGTCCATTGATTAAGCTTACATTGATAGCAATGACATTGGGACTGTCCAAGACCGGGGCTTTGTCTAGATACTGAACTTTATCTTCTTCACTCTCTTCAAAACGGAAAAGCACCTCTTCCTGGCCTACTTTAGTGAAATTGAATTTCTTGGGATCAAAAGGCTGCAGCACCTTGTCCACTCGAAATTCAGTAGGACGCTTTTTAAGATGGCGCCCTTCATTCAACTGAGCAACGAAGCCACTCTTGCCAGGAATAACCTACAACAGAAGCATAAATTGGGTTCAGGTTGTTCACAAGAAAAGTCCATACCTACAGCATCGCACCATTTAGAAGAAATAAGACGACTTCTAACGTTCTATAGAGAAAATACTCAAAATTAAATTGAACTAATCATTTGAACGATCATCCAACCTTAGTTTCACAGGTGGTAACGTCATAGCGGAACAGCCCTTTGCTCATCCTGTCTTCCCACTGCATACACACAAGAAGAAATAGTCACCACCATGATTGACACAGACTAATATGATTATCACGAAGACTTCTAAAATGGATAACCTTCTGTCGTTTTATTCTTCAATTAAATATAATAAAACATGAAAGGCTCATTTTCTATCTTACCTGTCCAAGAAGCAGAGAATCAAGGAAGGAAACGTCTTCTCCTGGGACACTGTCCTCTGCATTCTTTTCACAAGTAGGAAAGGTGTTCCTTCTTTTGAAAGTATACAAGGGCAACTTTGACCCTGAAATCAACTCCAATTGTCAGACTAGAGCACTAAAATCAATCTCCAATTGTTAGACGAAAGCTCTCAGATTCAATCTGCAAAAACAAACTTTAAACTACATTCATCCAGTTTGGGAAAAGGTACAATTTTATGACTGAAATTACAAATAACCAAAAAATAAACACAATAGGATCTCAGAGCACCCAAAATTCCAAATAGAACAAAAACATGTAGCAAGGTTTACTCAGGAACAGAATTGTCCCCGTTACCAATTGAGTGGACCTTACACCAAAGAAGAAAGCAGAATCTGTTCTCAAGTAAAATTAAATTTGCAATTAGATCCAGAGGCAATATGCACAGGCGAAAGCCACTTTCAGACATTCACATTGAAATTGAAATTGTCCAACAAACTACCATACTTTGAACGGAGACGAAACCCTACCCTTGACTCCCATCAATATAGAAACCCAAGTCAAATCCAATCTTGAGACTAACATAACATGCAAAGGCAAGGAAGATGCCAGATTTTTTTTCTTGAAAACAAATTTAGCAAAACTGCCAAAATTCTAACACTCAATAACAGGTAACAGCTTTAGAATTTGGAAAAATCGTATCTCCAAAAAGGGGACTCATAACAAAATAAAACTGTCGCCACAAGTGACTAAAATACACCTAAAACCAGAACTGACACCAACTCGAAACTTTCTCAAAACTCCCCTTTACAAATCAAACCCTAACAGACACAGTCGAAGATAATACACAACTAAATTACACCCGCTTACATTTTTACGGAAGCAGCCCATTTCCCAAGACAAAACTTGCCGGCGAGAACAAGATTTTTTAGAAAATAAAAAAATAAAACCCCGAAACGAGAAAAGCCAGGAAGAAAAATACCTGGAACACAGCAGTGGCCTAAACAATTGCGGCCGCATCCAAGCCCTTCCGACCCCTCCTGGTGGAGCGAAACAACAGTCGGGCACCTCTTAATGGTCAACATGACGATGACGATTACGACGACGATAGCTTATATAGATGTACAAACAAGTATACAGATTTAACAAGCCCTACTTCTCCCAAATCCTTCTTCCCTGACAAGGAGGAAGAGTAGGGGCAAGGGAAAAGGAAAGGGAAAGGCCGCCGCCGGCGAGAAAGAGAAGATCGGAAGGGCTGCCGCCTTCAGAGGGCAGAGCTCCCCTCCCACCGTGCGCAGAAGGACTTCTCTCTAGTGCACCCGCTGCGTTCTTGCTTCGGATATTCCACCTGTCATCGAGACAGAATCGCAAAATACGTTTAATAGCCGTGATGCCACAACTTGACAGACCGGGTTTCTCCTTGAGTAGACTGATTTCCCGCTCTCCAACGCCCCAACCTCAACCAGATCCTTGCGAACCCCTCCAGAGCTGCTCTCTGCAAATCTCTCACGATCAATTCAATCCTCTCTCTCGCTGCAAATCCTTCCTTCTCTGATATAATGGACGCGATTCTCACGCAAAACACTCCCACTTACGCAGACAATTGTTGATAATCTCGATGAGCCTCCACTTACGCTTCGCCTCTATATATAGCCAGGGCAGCGCACCAGTTTAACCCCGGGGTAACTTGAGTTTGGGGAGGGGAAGTACGGCTGACGGAAGACGGTAAGCGGTCACTTAGTACGGCGAAAGAGGAAAGAGAGAGGAAACTTCCCAACGCCAATGAAGGGGATATCCCGTCCCTTCCGGTCAAACACTATGTGGCCCGTGATTTCGTCGTACAAAGCGCTTCTTTTCCGACCAGAATATTCCTGGATAATCCTCACGATTTTTCCTAGTCGTCTTTTGTCCTAATCCGCCGAGTGTCATGCTGGTCGGAGCGATGAATTATATGCCGCACCCACACCTCTACAGCGACAACCACAGGAGAGCCACAGGAGAACCACAACCAGAGGAGAGTCACAACCACAGGAGAGACGAAGTGACCGCGCAGCTGCGTAAAGAAAATGTATGGTGAATGGGTCCCCGGGCAAGCCTCACCAAGCTGATAAGCTTATCTTCCGTAGAGAGGAGGAAGGACGTATTTTGTCTCTTGTCAATCGGGAGTCGTGATTCTTGCACCACCACAAATGGACATGTGGATACGGAAGGGCCAAGCCCATCTGCTTCCTGCCTGCTTACACTTTCCACACTCGTGGGGGGCCACCACTACTAGGCTTTGGAATTGCATGGAGAAGCTCCTACTAGTGGAATAATCTCCTACTAGTGGGGTGGGTATGCACTCAGTCTTCTATGAATCTAGACCTTTTATTGTCTCATTATGTGAGTCCATGAGTCCTTTTAGTGATTGACTCGTGTTATGTGGGCTTGATCATTTTATATACCAATAAGGTGGCTATACTAGGGAAGAGTACTAATAATCCATAGAGGGTCTTTTCATTATGATGGCATTTCAATTATTAATATGAAAAAAGTTTTAAAAAGTATTTTTCATGTATCAATAGTTGATCACACATGCATCAATAGTTGATCACGCATGTACCAATAGTTGATCACTTTTTTTTTGTGAACCACTATTACATCTTTGCACCACTATTGGGACATTTCTACACGCATACCGAGATATTTATCCACAATTTTGATATTTTGAATGAATATCTATTTTTTTAGTCAACTATTATTGGTGCATCTTTGAGTGGGTATCAAGGAACACTTTGAAATGACCATTTTTTGATCCTTTGTTGGTCGATGATCTTCATAGAGAGATTTGTGAATACCCAGAAGTTGAAACCTTAGCTTTAAGTGCTTATGGAGACAACACAATAAATCACCAAAATGTTTAGTTTCTACGGAGAGTGAAGTTAGGGTGTGTGGGTCCCCTAATTGTTTTCCTTATGTGAGTGTTATGTTCTCCTTCATCTTTATTTATAAGGTGTGTTTTAGGGAGAAACATCATCACACATTATCATGAAATGCACAAAATACGAAAATGCCCATACTCAGTACAAAAAAAGGCTTGAAGTTGACAAAATGCACCAACTATTTGAGGAAGAAAAGATTAACCAAATGACCAAATTCATTATCCAAATTAATAGTGAAGGTGTGATATAAAAAGGAATGTGAAGATGAATTAAGGTTGTTTATTTTTCTTGTCTTATAAGTTGTTTGATCTTGTGGACATTATTAGAAGCCTTTCATTTCATAAAATGTGAGCTTCGTGAATGCCCTCCTACCTCTTGTATTGTTTATTGTGTGAGCTCCTTTAGTAAATACCCATCTACATTTCATATTAATTATTTTATTACTTAAGCCCCTTAGTGATGTCCTCCTATGTCTTATTGTGGGATGTCCTTGATTGTCTTATTATATGAGCTCCTTCTTATATTGTCTTAATGTGTGAACTCTTTTAGCAAAATCCCATTGGCAATTTATATTGATTGTCCTCTCGTGAGTTCTTTTATTGAACTACATCTTATATTGTCTTATTATGTGAACAAATAAGGTGGTGGATTTATAGATGGGAGCTTGAAGTATTGTGTCTTAAATTTTTTATAATCTTTCATAATTAAGTTATTTCGTGGATATTATAGCAACTAGTAAGTTCAAAGTATAGAAAGTTCTTGGTCTCACAATTTTTTTTAGTAACAATGAATGATTCTTGAAAAGGATAAAATCATCAAAAAAATTGTTAGAAATTTATAAATGAGTAATATGTCCAATTAAAATATCCTACATTAATGGGAGAAAATTCTAGCCCCATCATATAGACATTCCCTGAAAATATATAATTTACAAAGTATGGGCTCCCTTTTACTCAGATGAGATTCTAATTCCATATTATTATTTTTGTCTTATGAGACCCTATATAACTTTTGGAGTGAGTTGCATGTGACTATTTCTTAAGATTATAAATACATGTAAAGTGGGGCTAAGTTTTATCTTGGCTCCACTATTTGTTTATTTTGTTAGGTTGGGCCACTAACTTTGGGTACCAACCAAATAGTTTGCTTGCCTTCTCATATGAGTTCATTCCTTATTTCTATTGTGCTTATTTTAGCTATGTTTTAAGATATGTGTGTCTAGCATTTCTTTTGAATAAATTAGACACCAAACCTAGTATATCATGGAATTTCTCCCTCGGTTGATCATTGCATTGATCAACATTAATGTCTCCAATTTAACCATTCACAATTTATACTACATGCTCAATTGTTGAGTTTATTCATAATGATAAACATCTTAAGGTGATTTTGTTAATTATGATCAAATTGTAGTTATAATGGAAATGTGTTTTAAGAATAAATTAGTTTTGTTGAAAAGGAAAATAGAGACATGCTTGCTAAATGAAAGAAGTATTTCTTATTTATTGAGAGAAATACAAAATATTTTCATGTTTTTACAAAAGAGTGTTGTTATACAAGTGAGTTATGATACAAAAAATTAGGTTGTAGGTTCTTTTCTATTTTGAGAAATCAACTAATTTACAAATGAGAAGTGAAATCTGAGAAGAGATTTGCACAAGTCGTGGTTATGTCATTAGAATAATAAAATATTAAAAGTATAAAAGTCAAGAAAGAAAGGACAAGGTTACATTTGTTGATAAGCAAGGTCCACACCTCACAACTAGGGAGTAGGTGAATCAGTTGTGGAGAATCACAATATAATATAAACTTATAAAATTGATCACTAGCTAACAATATCCCAATGCACTATAATAAGAAAACCAACACCATATAAAAATGATTTATGTTCCTGAGGAAAACCCTTGATCAAAGGGGAAAACCCTAGTGGGGATGATATCCACTAGATATTGTAATAATATATTAATTGTTGTGAGTCAATTACAATGCATTTAGTACAAATGTCTATGTTAAAGTACCTAAACCTATATTCAAAGGTTTGCAACCCTATTAGGAGTTGATGAGAATAAAAGACTCACTGCCCGAGTGTAATCGCCCAAAAATGGTCACCTAGACCATTAGCCTCCTTCTTAGCATTTTTGCTAAATTATTAAATCATTTCTCTGGATCAAATCTTTGAAAACAATTTATTTCTTTTTATCCTATAGTTTTACCACTATATCCTAAAGTTCATATTTAATTAAAAGGAACATATCCCCCTTTAATTAAATAAAAAGACCCCTTTCACCACTTTCCTAAGGTGCACACATAAAGCATTTTCCCCAATTTAGAAATAAAATAAAAGACTTTTTGTCTCACATGGATATGCAAAAGTCAACTCTTTCTTATTGGTGGAAATGATCTTGCACATGGATCATGCAAAAGTCAACCCTCCACCCTTGATTAGATCTTCTTGCCTCGTGATCTCCATTGTCCATACTTCTTTAAAATGGAAAGATCTCTCCTCATCTAGCATCCATCTTCTTTGCATAAGTGTTATGTTGCGGTTTTTTCTATAGGTACTCTTGGAGCTCTTAAAGACTTTGTGGTTTGACACTCATTTCTTGCATAGCATTATAGTTAGTTTCATATAACATTAGCATAAATTCATTTATGCATTAGAATAACACACTTAGCTAATTAGAGGGTTGTAATATGTTCATATTGTTAACTCAATTTGCATTTCATATAATCTAGTTGCATTTTGCATAGCATTCCATGGTAGTTCTTGGACACTAAATTCTTTATTTTTTCTTTGAACCTCCCATTTCATTGTGTACTTGCAAGGGGTTGTATCTCTTAGGCTCAGCTGAGAACCCTTATATCCATATTAAGTATTCCTTTGCACTCCATGACTAGGGAACTCTAGGTCACCATTTGGGACTCTCAATCCATGAGATCTCTCAAATAGAAGGACCTAGAGAAGTGCACATTCTGGTGCGTACATTTTTGCCACCCACTATGGGATAAAACAACTTTGTTTTTCCTCTCCTTCACATTTTCGTCACTTATGCATTTGGTGTTTCATCCATTTTTTTTCCTTTTGTTGACAGAGTTATCATGCAATACTTTTCTAATATTGTATGATACTTTGTTCTATAGTCATGTGATACTTTACCAATTAAAAGTATCACATGATATTTGTGTAGTAGAAAAATATCGCTAGGTTCAGGGAAGAGGACTATTTCAAATTTTTTTTATTACCATTTTGAGTCCTTGCAACATTTTCTGCATTATTTGTTGTCCAACCAGTGCCTTTTAGGTTTATTACAAATTTTTGCTAACCCCTTGTTAATGTACTAACTCATTAGTTTTCTAGGGTTGCTTAGGTTGCTTGCAAAATTATGTCTTTAAAAGAATGCATGTCAAAAACAAATTGCTAAAAGGGGCTACTAACATTTTTGTAGGGCTACCCTAGAAAAAAAAAAAAGCCCAAGTGTGCTTGCTTTTATTTCATTTCCATGTGTGGCATAAACTAGTTGTTATTTTTTTCCTAGGCACATAAAACTTGCAAGTAGGTCTCTTTGTTGGTAGGAGAGTATTATCTTCACCCTTGTGGTGAATCACAAATCTTGACCCTTCATTGAGTCTCGAAAGTGAGTGGCGTATTCCACTTTTTAATGGTCTCAATTAACTTTCTTAGCATGTTTGAGGGAAGCACTTGGAATAGGAGAGTATTCTCTTCACCCTTTGGGTGAATTAGAAATCTTGACCTCTTGATGTGGATCCATTTTGTTTCTATCTCCTAGAGAGATATTACCTTTAGAGGGCCTGCTATTGGTGGAAAGATACCAATAGGAATGACCCAAAGTGGGAAAAAGCACAACCCAACTAACTCGACCCACTATAATCACAAACCCCTTGACAAAGGCTAAAGCCTTGGGGGGCATAGCACTTGTCTTTGTTTAGTAGAAGTACTTGTGGGATTGGGACCATGAGGAAAATACTAAGCAAGAATGCTTAAGGTACTCTTGTGGCCGCGAGGTCCATAACTTGCCTTTGACAAGGTGTTTTATTATTAGGTGCAAGAGGAGTGTTCTGAATGAGACCCTTTCTAAACACCTTAGGATTAGAAGCTACCCTTATTATTTTCTCAACATCTTGGTGCAAGGATAGATCCTAGTGGACTACCTAAGTCACCCCAAGATTTTTTATACTCACTATTTATGTCCCTTTGTTTGTGTTGATGGCACCTCCATGACAAAGCTAACATCTATTATGGGAAACCACTTTGTGTGAGGCAAGGGGGCATCAAGTGTGGGCCAAGTTGTTGAGTAATGAGTTGTGACCTTTAGGTAGTTTTGCTTGATGTATTTTTTAATGTGATAAGACTCATGGAGACAATTTGGACATACACATGATGTTAGTGTTCATAAGGTTTTATTTTTGATATCCCAAGTGCTTGTGTTGACATAGTTTCTTTATTCCTTGTTCAATTGTTTGAAGACATGTTTGTATCCCCAATTGTTCTCAAACCATTGTGTCTACTACTGCAAATTGAAGTTTTATTCTGTTGTGATTATATTTTAGCCTCAAACACTCAAAAAATTGGACCAAAACATAGACGTTTTAAGTAGCAAGTTGCATACTGCAGATTTTATTGGCCCTTTATCACACATCTTTCTTGAGAAATATCATACAATACTTTGTATCTACACAAGTATTACAATGGTTCACAAACTTTATCGCACGACTATGCTATGTTTTATTGTTCAACTTGTCAAGAAATGTTATCTAATCAAAAAGTATTGCATGACTATTATATCAAATGTCACATGACATAATTTGTTGAACAAATATCATCTGCCTTGTTGTAAACTATCACTTGGTTCTTGTTGCTTGCATAATTGAATATAGATTGCATTTTAGTCAAATTAGGGGTGTTTTTGCCTAGTCTTACCATAGTTTGGTATGAAATCTTCATGTTTGGTATGGTCTAAAGCTAAAAAGATGGGTTTAGTCTCTCAGATATGAACTTGATGTCACTCTTATTCACTTGTCAAAAACTTAGTTACCTTATTCTTTGGCTACTTGCTATTGAGATTCTTTCTCAATTCTTAGCTAGAATCATTAGTGTTGTAAACTCTTGAGCACTTTTGACAAGCCACTTGCTCCATTCTATCTTTTGACAAGTGATCACTATGACTATACAAGCTTTAATCCCAAAAAGATCTATTTTGTTTTGCTAAGCTAAAGACTTATCCTTACATGTCAGTTGCGACTAGGCTCCAAGTTGGTCAAGGAAGTTATCCCTCATTCACTTTTTCACAATTAACTATTCCAACTAGACATCCTTGTAAGAAAACCTATGAGGAAGAACCTGTCCTTGATAGGTAGGAAGAGGCAAACACTACTACTTGGTATAACCCACTTTACTTCTTTGATAATTTATTTGATACCCCCTTCGACACCCCTAGGGCTATCGATAGTGTCTCGCTAACTATGAATCTTGAAGAGAGGAACTACCACCTAAAGGACCTTTTTGCACAAAAAGAGGAACAAGTTTAGTTAGATAGAGAAATTCTAGAAGAGGCTAGGTGAATATCTGCTAGAGATGTCTTATCCACACGCTGAGACTAGCACTCATGCACATGACATCAAGAACAAACATGCTCATGGTAGCTATAATAACCCCTTCATGAACAACCCATCTTGTGGCAACAATGGGAATACCATGCCACCAAGGTCTCCAAGAACACATGCTAGAGGATGTCCTGTTAGATTGTGGTGACTGATCAGGAAAGTACTGTACATACTTCATAAATAGTGGGCGAAATTTTTTTTTTGGGCAGTAGCCGACATGGTAGCCGACATATTATGGCCGACATATGGCTGACATGTTATAACCCTAAAGTGGTTTAATACTTGTATAAAAAGGGCTTAGGGTTGGGTATTTTTTATAATGTTGTGATACGAAATTGGTTCTTGCGGCGGTATTGAGCTGTAAGGGATTACGGATTTCAATCAGGTTGTAATCACTAGATTGTAATAAGATCGGACTTGCTGTTTGGTGGACGTAGCCCAGGGATTGGGTGAACCACGTTAAATCTTGGTGCCTTGTATTCATTTCTGTGTGTTATATTATTTTCTAGTTATTGGTTATATTTGCATGTAGTTTTTATTTCTGTCTGTGGTTTATCGTAACAAGTGGTATCAGAGCAAGGTTGTCTTTCAGTTATCCTCTGCAGGAAAGTCTCATGGTTAAGTGGGAGTCTCACAGTTGAGTGGGAGCGATGGCAGATGAGGGTAAGTTGAGGGTTGACAGGTTTAATGGGTAGAACTTCCAGTTATGGAAGATGCAAATGGAAGACTATTTATATCAGAAGGATTTATGGAAGCCGTTGGAAGGAAAAGCCAAGAATCAGGGAACTATGTTAGAGGCTAAATGGGATCTTTTGGATAGAAAGGCACTCGAAAGAATTTAGTTATGCTTGGCACCATCGGTGGCATTTAATATTACAAAAGCAAAGATGACAGAAGATTTGATGAAAACCCTAGCGACACTGTATGAAAAGCCCTCCGCTTCAAATAAGGTATTTCTCATGAAGCGTTTATTTAATATGAAAATGGCAGAAGGTGGATTTGTTGCAGATCATTTAAATGAGTTTAATACTATTACTAGTCAATTATCTTTTGTGGGTATCAATTTTGATGAAGAAATTAGGGCTCTCTTGATTTTGTGTTCTTTGCCTGAAAGCTGGAATGGCTTGGTAATGGCGGTGAGTAATTCTATTCCTGGATCTAGTACCCTAAAATATGATGATGTGATTGGTGTTATTTTAAGTGAGGAAACTTGTAGAAAATCCTCAGGTGGATCTACATCAGGAAGTGCTTTAAATGCACAAAGCAGGGGCAGAACGACTGAAAGAGGAAGTAACTCTGGAAATCGTGGGAAATCAAGAGGAAAGTCAAAGGGGAGGAGGTCTCAATCGAGAGGACCAAATGATTGTTGGTACTGTGGGAAACCAGGGCACAAAAAGAAAGATTGCTGGAATCGAAAGAAAAATGAAGGAGATAAATCAGATGGAGACAAGGAGGCAAATGTGGTAAGTAACAAATCCGAAGAGGATGCTTTGCTTCTGTCTTTAGAGAGTGTTGATGATTCATGGGTTTTAGATTCTGGTGCTTCATTTCATGCTACACCTCATAGAGGTTATTTCATTGATTATGTCCAAGGGGATTTTGGGCTTGTTTATTTGGGAGATAATGAACCCTGTCAGATTGTTGGAAAGGGAAAAATTAAGATTAAGTTGCAGAATGGGAATCATTGGCTACTACATGAGGTAAGACATGTTCCAAAACTAAGTAGAAATTTAATTTTAGCAGGGCAACTCGGTGATGAGGGTTGTGTAGTTACTTTTAATGATAAAAATTGGAAGGTTTCAAAAGGTTCCCTTGCAGTAGCAAAAGGTGTGAAAGTAGGCACCTTATATCTTTGTACAGGTCATATTGTTCCTTCTACTTTGATTGTTTCAAAGAAAAATGAATATTCAGGAACAATTACTGTAGTTGAGTAGGGAGAACAAATAGCTACTGTAGATTCTGATACAGCGCTATGGCACAATAGACTTGGGCACATAAGTGAGAAAGGTATGAAAGTACTTCATTCAAGGAAAGTTTTACCAAGTCTAAAATGTGTGAATATGGATTTCTGTGAAAGTTGTGTGTATGGAAAACAAAAGACAGTGAGTTTTGTAAAGACAGGGAAGGAAAACAAAAAGGAGAAATTAGAACTTGTGCATACAAATGTATGGGGACTAGCCCAGGTATCTTCCCTTGGTGGCTCTCATTATTATGTTACATTTATTGATGACGCAACTAGAAAAGTATGGGTTTATTTCCTTAGACAGAAATCTGATGTATTTCAAACTTTTAAGAAATGGAAATGCTTGGTTGAAAATGAGACTGGTAAGAAATTAAAATGTCTCAGATTTGATAATGGTGGTGAGTATTGCAGTCATGAATTTGAAGATTATTGATCCACTGATGGTATTCGTAGAAAAAAAAATGTTCCAAGGACTCCACAAGAAAATGGAGTGGCTGAACGCATGAACATGACTATAATGGAGCGCGCAAGGAGCATGAGGTTGCATGCTGGGTTGCCCTTACACATGTGGGCGGAGGTTGTCAATACTGCAGTATATTTGATTAATAGAGGTCCCTCTACTCCTTTGGGCTGTGGTATTCCAGAGGAAGCATGGACTGGTAAGAAGGTGAGTTATTCTTTTCTCAAGACCTTCGGTTGTGAAGCTTTTGCTCATATAGACTCTAAAAATAGAACCAAGCTAGAAGCTAAATTAAAGAAATGTGTCTTTATTGGATATGGCATTAATGAATTTGGTTATAGGCTTTGGGATTTTGAAAATCTTAAAATTATTCAAAGTCGGGATGTCATATTCAATGAGAAAGTGTTGTACAAAGATCTGTTGCAGCAACATGAGAAGAAAGAAGATGATTATGTAGTGTTGGATGATACTCCAAAAGCTGATGTTCCAGCCATTCCTCATGATGTGCAACAACTGCAACAACAAATACCACACACACCAGTGAATGTTAGATGGTCAACAAGGCAAATTAGACCTCCAAAAAGGTTTTCTCCCTCTTTGTATTCTATTTTACTTACTGATGCTGGTGAACCTGAAAGTTATGATGAAGCTATGTAGGTGGATACTAAGATTCAGTGGGAGTCTGCAATGAAAGATGAAATGGACTCTTTGCTGAAAAATAAGACATGGGATTTGTGCAAGTTGCCTGCAGGTAAAAAGGCTTTACAGAATAAATGGGTTTACAGGTTGAAAGAAGAGGAAGGAGGTAAGAAAAGATTTAAGGCCAGGTTAGTTGTAAAAGGATTTGCACAGAAAAAAGGAATTGATTTTGATGAGATATTTTCTCCTATTGTTAAAATGACTTCTATTTGTACTGTTTTAAGTCTTGTGGCTACTGAAGATTTGCATTTAGAGCAGATGGATGTTAAAACAGCCTTTCTTCATGGTGATTTGGATGAAGAAATATATATGGCTCAGCCACAGGGTTTTGAGGTCAAAGGTAAGGAGAACTTAGTGTGCAAATTGAAAAAAAGTTTATATGGCTTGAAGCAAGCACCTCGGCAATGGTATCTGAAATTTGACAGTTTTATGCACGAGCATGGATATAATAGGTGTCATTCAGATTACTGTGTTTATTTTAAGAGGTTGGATGATGATAGCTACATTATTTTATGTTTATATGTTGATGATATGCTTGTAGTTGGGTCTAACATGGATCATATTAAGGGGTTGAAATGCCAATTAGCACATACATTTGCTATGAAGGATTTGGGGGCAGCAAAACAAATCCTTGGTATGAAGATTTGCAGAGATAGGAAGAACAGAACATTGATGCTATCTCAAGTTGATTATGTTGAGAAGGTGTTGCAACGTTTCTCTATGGAGAATGCTAAAGCTGTCAGCACACCTTTACCTGGTCATTTGAAATTGACTAAGGAGATGTGTCCCAAGACACAGGAAGAGGAAGATAAGATGTCCAAGGTACCCTATGCTTCAGCTGTAGGAAGTTTGATGTATGCTATGGTATGCACTAGGCTAGATATTGCACATGCAGTGGGAGTCGTTAGCAGGTATATGAGTCATCCAGGATTTGAGCATTGGAAAGTTGTCAAGTGGATTCTCAGATATTTGAGAGGAACATCCAATAAGTGTTTACACTTTGGGGGCTCTACTACTGATTTACAGGGCTATGTTGACTCAGATTTGGCTAGGGATACTGATACCAGGCGGAGTACTACAGGTTATGTCTTTACTGTTGGTGGGGCAGCCGTGAGCTGGGTTTCTAGGTTACAGAAGATTAATGCTCTCTCCACTATAGAGGCAGAGTATGTTGCTGCTACAGAGGCAGCCAAAGAGATGATATGGCTTCAGTTCTTCTTGGAAGAATTGGGACATCCTCAGAAGGATAATTATTTGTTCACAGATAGTCAGAGTGCCATTCATCTTGCTAAGAATTCAGCTCTGCATTCTAAGACCAAACACATACAGTTGCGGTACCATTTCATTCGGTCAGTTTTGGAGGATGGACAGTTAAAGCTAGAGAAGATACATACCAATGACAATCCAACAGATATGTTGACAAAGGTTGTAACAAGGGAGAAGCTGAACTCCTCTTCAGCTTCGGTTGGTCTTTTAGACTGAACATGAATAAAAGAATAGTAGAGTCCAGGATGGTTTGATCCAGTGGGAGCCCCATGTGGTAGTGGTATTGCTATAGGATCAGTCTCCAAGTGGGAGATTTTTGTTTAGTGTGGAGCCTGATCAGTCCCCAAGTGGGAGATTGTTAGATTGTGGTGACTGATCAGGAAAGTACTGTACATACTTCATAAATAGTAGGGTTCAAAAAAAAATTTTTGGGCAGTAGCCGACATATTATGGCCGACATGTTATAACCCTAAAGCGGTTTAATACTTGTATAAAAAGGGCTTAGGGTTGGATATTTTTTAAAATGTTGTGATACAAAATTGGTTCTTGCGGCGGTATTGAGCTATAAGGGATTACAGATTGTAATCAGGTTGTAATCATTGGATTGTAATAAGATCGGACTTGCTGTTTGGTGGACGTAGCCCAAGGATTGGGTGAACCACGTTAAATCTTGGTGCCTTGTATTCATTTCTGTGTGTTCTATTATTTTCTGTTATTGGTTATATTTGCATGTAGTTTTTATTTTTGTCTATAGTTTATCCTAACATGTCCCTCACCACATAAACCCTCACAATCATACCATGAGAGTGAGGTAGATAATTAAGTTAATGGCGAAGACCTTATGATATTTCAACAAGATGAACTTATCCAAAATATCATGCTAAAGGCCTTAGAGCAAAATGGAGACCAATACTTTTAATACATGACCTCTAGGGGGTGGAAACTCCCTCATGACTATGACGTTCAAAGGATCACACAAAAAAGAAAACCAACTAAGGTTGAGATCCTAAAAAAGGAAATGCAAGAGCTAAAAAGTCGACTTGTTCAACTATAAATGGAAAAAGAACAACTCAAAACATCTTTTGTGGAATCTATATGTGCTCTTCCATTTGATAGAAGTTTTTACATGTGCCATTTCCTAGGGATATTGAGGTTCCCAAGTATGATAAATATGATAGAAATGGTGACCCACACGACCATGTATGTCACTTCTATGCTCTTGGCATGGACTTTATGCATGAGGACACATACTTCATGAGGTTATTTCCTAGAATCTTAAGGGGACAAGCCATGGAGTGGTTTACCAAATTGTCACTCCCCTCAAGTCATTTTATGAGCTCATACAATGATTTATTCAACAACACTCCTATAACATACAACATCCTATTACTATGTTGGATTTGTGCAAAATTGAACAAAAAAAGGGGGAGCTATTTGCTACATATTTGCAATGTTGGAGATCATTACACTCTAGGTACCTCCAAAAAATTCTTGAGATTGCAAAAATTGACATTTTCATCAATGGACTTGTGCCCGAGTTATACTATGATCTTAGGAAGTAACTATTTACCTCATTCAACAACATGGTTGAAAGTGATTATCTCATTTAGGATATTGATGTCAAAAAGGGTGACATTGTTCTCAATAAGGACAAAAATGGAAATGGTAATGACAAAGATAAGGGTAAACCTTGGAATAAAAACAAATATGTAGTTAATGATGGAGTTGTAGACATTCCTAAGACTAAGAAATAAGCCTTCAACCGATTTAATGCCATATATGCTACTAAACAACAAGAGACCTCAAAGACACAATCTTCTGACAAAGCTAAGAGGACCTCTAAACCAAGATGCACCTACACACCAATGGTCGAATAATATGAAGTGGTCTTGAAGACTTTGCTTGCTAACAAGCTCATCATGTTGCCCAATAATTCTCGACCTTGTGACCCACCCATGAAACCTAATTGTTGGAGGGATGATCAATATTTCAATTACCATAGGATTAAGGGTCATAACACTAACAATTTCTATAAGCTCAAATATGCCATCCAAGATCTCATTGATGAAGGAAAAGTTGTTGTGGATGGCTTAGTTAGGAATTCTCACCATAAGGTTTTCAAACAAAAATTACTAAATACAAAAAAGGAGAGAATTCAAAGCCAACAAAAAGGGTAATGACACCAAGATTAGGTATGCACATGACAACATAGATAATGTGATTAACATGATTGAGCCCACAAGTGAAAGCATTTACGTGATGTGCCCCAAATTTGATGAGGAACCCAATTATGACATTGATGATGAGAAGCCTAAGGTAGTCTTGAGAACACACAACTCCCATCAAAGCCTCAAAGACATTAAACCTAGGGTGGTGGATTCCTCCTCTTCACATGGTGAAACCTTGAATGCTATCATTAGAGGGCAATCTAAGGTTGTTCTCAAAGTGGCTAATGATCCTAAGAATGCCGCATCTCCCAAATAGGTGGCTCCACCTTCTATATCTAGTTATGACCTTGTGAGTCAATTGCAATGGACTCTTGCTCAAATCTCCATTTTTGAGTTACTGGAGTTGTCTCCTTTGCATAAGGAGATCCCAAAAAAAGCCTTACATACTGCTAATATTCCCACAAACATTGATGCTAAATGATTCTAAGCTATGGTTAACCATATTTCCTCACCTCATTATCTTACATTTTCTAAGAAGATGACAAATCTCTTTGTCATCCTCATAATCTTGCTCTCCATATCTAAGTATAGATCTACCACACCTAAGTTTGAAGATTCCTAATAAACAATGGTGTTGGGTTAAACATTACTTCCTTTAGCGTAATTCAACAATTGGGAATGTTAGAATTTGCAATTGACCCTAGAAAGAATATCACTATCAAAGCACATGATGAGGTTGAAAGGTCTGATTTTCCTTCCTATCCATGTAGATCATGTTGAGAAGGATGTGGTCTTCCAAGTGTTGGATATCCCACTTGCATACAATCTTTTTTTGGGTAGACCATAGATTTATGAAATGCAAGCCATACCATCTACATATCACCAATGTATCAAATTTCCATTCAATGGTGCAGAAATAGTGATGCTAGGAGACAATTCTATGTCCATCAACATGCTTATAGTTGCAGAGTCATTAGTATCCCATAATTGAACCTCTAGTGACATTAGACAATATCTTATAGAGTGTGAAAAGAAGCTAAAAATGATGAGTATTGGGATGGGGGAGTACACCTTGGGCTCTATTGCAATGTTACCTATTTCCTCACGGTCCTATGGGAAATAATATGAGAAAATGAAACCTTCCACTTCCTCTATGACCATCTTTGGTACTTTTGTTTAATCTTCAATCCCTTTAGAAGCTGAAAAAGATGACCAAGCTTAGAGATTGGATCTATAGAGAAGAAGAGGATAATAATGAGATTATTTTAACTACCCCCAATTTCTCCTAAGAGATATGGAAAGGGCTATAAATTTTGGGCAAAAATGGGTTATTGAGGTCAAGGACCTTTGAATGACAACAAGAATGCTCTTGCCAAACCCCTAAGTCACACCAAGGGACGAAAGAGTAAGGATACTATAGGCCTAGGGTATGGTGTCAAAGATGATTTACCACAATTTGATTTAGTAAATGTAATGTGTATCTTTCCATGTTAGCATTGAACATCATCATGTATCCTTCCAATATCAATCAATTCTACAAACCAGCTTGACATCATCAATAAATAATCTAATTGATTGTTATGTATTGTTCTTCATTACTGTCTTTGTCAATCATCAAAACCCAATAACTTCATTTATCAATTTTCTAGCAATGTGTGGCTGCAAAAAAATATCACTAACAATATCAAGAGCATATATCTTCAATCATACAACCTAATTGTATCCAAGTAGAGTACATTTCTCAAAATATATTCTTTATTCCTTCTCTTGTGTCCTACACTATGAACCATCTACTTGTATTCACAAACTTAACCATAACTTGCACTATTCCTCACATTCATGATGTATGATCATAGAGTTATACAAGCCATGTATAGATATCATTCCTATGATCACATAATATAATAAACATCAGAGCATGTACTGGTCTTGTTCTATCATGAATTCGTGACTCAAGGACTTAAACATTTAATACACAACTTAACCTAATTAACATCCTTAAATTTAACCTTGTTGTAATATCACACACACTTTTTATAACCTTTTTAACATAATCATGTTGCCAATAATGACACCACCATGACATGTCGACATCTCATCATCTTTATCAAATGCCAACATAGGGTTTCAATTTGTAGTCTTTTCTTTGGATCTTAGAATTTGGTATAGAGAAGGTAAGGGATGCCCTCATCCCTTAACTAATTTGTCCTTGACCTCCAAGTCATCCCTGTATAGTGACCCCTAGATTCATAGAATTTGAAAATGTCTATGGGTCCTAGATCAAAAAATGTTTTAGATTATGATAGTTTTTTATAACAATTTTGCATATATGATTTTTTCCTCCTCATTAGATTGCAACATTAGTTTTGTGCTTCATTTCATCATTTAATAATATTCATCACTTAGATTATATATGAGTATTGCACATTTTTAGTCGTTATACAAGTTCATTCACTACTTATATCTCATTTGGTCAATTTATTTGCACTTAACAAACACATAATTGAGTTCATCACTACAATACAATTAAAGGGAAATAATCTTATGTAGAAAGTAGTTCCTTGAGTATAGATCTCAAAAATAATTTATATTTAGCATTGACATCCCTTATATCTTCATTGGGTTGTGTGCATCTAATTTGAGTACTTTGAAGGGTTATTCTTAAGGGTCCTTCTTTCACTTTCCCTAATGTGACAAAAAAATAAGGGGTATAAATAAACACATCACATTGAATTTTATAATTGAGAACCTTCATCTTATTTTTATATTACAATAACAATGTGTTATTCTTCTTAGGGGTGTCATTGCAATTTATTTTCAATTTAGACCCCTCTCAATTTTAATGACTTTTCAAACCATTTTGGGAAATTATCACAGTGAATGGTTTGTCACCTCAATTGGAGTTCTTGTGATTTTGACACATAGAAATCATATTGCATCAAAATAGTAACAACTAGTAGACATCCTTAATTTCTTTAGTTTTAAAAGCATGAGATGTGCAAACACATGTTTTAGATGACTTGTTTTCATTTTGGGCTTGATTTTGTTAGTCCCTCACAATGTTGATACAATCTTTTCAAATATTTGGATATTGTTGGCATTAAGTTAGTATTGCCACTAGTGACAACACTTATCCATATAAGTATAGGTACCGAGCTCAACACTTAATTCTTTACTCTCACCAAGCATTCTAGTGTTAACCAAGCTTTGAAGAGTTCAACAGTTTACACCGAGTAGACAGTGGCTACCGAGCGAATACATGCTATATGAAGATCAACAGTGTCTACCAAGCTTCACAATGTCTATCGAGTAGTAAGCTTGTGTCATGCAGATTCTGTGTAAATCAAGCATTGGAAGAATTAGTGTTTACCGAGTGAAGCAAGGTAAACTCAGTATTTACCGAGTGACACTACATCTACTGAGTCACCAGTGGTCACCGAGTTCAGAACTATATTGAGTGATTAGTATGGACCAAGCCTTCACTTCTATCGAGTGCATGACAATGTCGAGTAATGCAATGAACGTTGTATATTAGAAGGTCACCGAGTCAATTCAGTGAACCTGAGTTATTTACTATTGGGCTGACTTTGTAATGTATTTGTTCACTTATGTTTTGGCCTACCTTGGAGATTTATAAATTTGAAAGGTATATATGTCAGATGTATTGTAAGATATCAAATGCAATGAAAGCAATAACGAAGTAATGAGAAGTATATGTGAAAGATTATCAGCAGCAGTTCAAGGAATACAGGAAGGTCAATACAGAGGCAGAAAAGTCATATCTATCACATAAGGTGATCAATGCATAAAGGATCTTATCAACAATCAATTGTAAGCAGATCCATTGCTTCATCTTAACAAGTGAATCAGTTTTATAAATCCTCTAACAAAGTAGACTTAATAGTCTTTGTACAAATCTCTTAACCGAGTGCATACTTTATTGTATGTTTGCAAATCCTCTAACAAGGTGGACCTAGCAGTCCTTTGTGCTCTTAATAGGGTAGATCACCAAAAGTGGTTAGTGTAAGCCTTAATAGGCCAACTTTATGCTGCAATATTGAAGTTTTGTGGGTATCATCCCCACCCTAGTTTTACTTTCTATTTGGAAGGTTTTTGGGTCACCAAAATATTGTGTTCTTTTATGTGATGAATTTTTTAATATTCAGTATTAATGCAAACAATAGCATAGATTGGTTTGTGACTAATTCAAAAGAATATTTATAGTTACTGATTCATCCCTCCCCTCTCAATAATCTATCATATATTGAATATTTCCAACAATTGGTATTAGAGCATTGTGGTTCTCAGGACAAAAGTTTGACAGCTTGAGCAAAGATCTAAGGATAAATGGAGATATTCAGACTTGATATGGCAATTGAAAATGAAAAGCTGGATCTGGAGATGGCCATAGCTCAACTCAAAGAAGCAAAGGAGCACCTTTCCCAATCCCTAAAAATAAGGAAGGAACTTGCAAAACAAATGGTTGATCATCGGTATGTTGAAGTAAAGATTGAAGACTTTTTCCCATCAAGCAGCTCAGATGAAGCTAATGAAGCAATCAAAGAACTCCTAGCAAAGAATGGCTCTCTACAAGAAGAAGTAAGGAAACTTAAAAGAGAACAAGAAATCCAATCAATCAGGCTATGTGAAATTTTGGAACAAAGGAATAAGGCAAATGAAGACTTGGAGGCAAGGAATAAGAAGAACAAAATCAATCCAATCAGCATGAAGACCTCATTGATCAAATCATTGGAGCAAATGAAGAAATCAAGATTCTCAAAACATAGAATGAAAGAATAAGAAGTGACTTAAATTATGAAAGGGAAATTAATGAAAGAATAATGAGAGAACTGAGATGTGAAAAGCAAATTGTTGAAAAATTGAAGAATGACCTAAATGCTGAAAAACAAATCAATGAGAGAATGCTAAAATCATAAGAAGACATGAATCAATTGAATCAGCAAAATGAGCAGAATCTTCATAGGCAAAAGGGTAAAGCAGGACTAGGATACAATGAAGAACAAGGTGAATCTTCCAAGAAAGGTGCAAAAAGGAATCTAAAACCCTCATGCAATCATTGTGGGAAAATTAGTCATACATCAAACAAATGCTGGAGCAATGGAAAAGGAAAATTCAATGGAAAGTGCTATAACTACAATCAGCATGGTCACAAAGCCACTGAATGCAAGGAGAAACCAAAATTTGAAGGTAAATGTCACAAATGCAAAAAGCATGGTCACAAGGCATCTCAATGTAGATAAATATCATTCAATCTAGCTGAACAATTAGTAAAGGTAATATTTGGATGGGACTACAATACCTAGTGCAGATGTCATTATTGTGGAGAATATGGACACACTGGCATAAATTGTGCAAGGCATCACCTAAGAAAGAAAGATACTACTATTAGGTGTTACACATGCACTAAACTCGGTCATATAGCTAAAAATTGCATGAATATAAGCAAAGTTGAAGATGAAAAGAAAGTAAGGGCTAACAATATAAGGAAACAAATGAGGTAGCAATGGATTCCTAAATCTACTAAGGATACAAGCTTGAATCATGGTAGTGAAATCACTCAAGAAGTGGGTGACTCCATCCCCTCAAACTAAATTCCTAAGAATGAGTTGGAGTTGTACTCAGCAAGAAAATCATAAGCAATTCCAAGAAATATGAGGAATGCAAATGATCCAAACAGTGTTCCAAATACACCAGGAATCATAGAAAGGTTATCCTTCACCAAGTTACATCAGACTCCACCAATAAGTTGGTTATAGACCTCACCGAGCGAGGTCGAGAGTAAAGGAAATTTGGTTTGTTCACCGAGTTGATACTCTTGCCGAGTTAGGTCAGTGGATGATAGTCTGTCACACACTATGTCATAATGGCGTCGAGCATTTATGAAAATTTCTCAACAAAAGGGGCAATTTCAACTTCATTTTTCATCGCATCCATAACATTCGAAGAGCAGAGTGATTTGGAAGAGCATTATAGTGTTTTCGAGTGATTCAACAGCAAGATCTTCACAAATTTCATCATCTACCGAGTAGTGATGGCATCTACCAGTGGAAACAACACTAAACCAAAGAAGGGTTTTGAAATGTTGGTTAAGGGTGTCGAATGGAAAGTACCAAACTTCAAAATCATTCCAACTATTGCTGAGTCACTTGATCCATATGGAGCTCAATCACAAATCCCGCCCAAGGTAATCCTAATTAATGACATACGAACTCACTTTAAATGTTCTATTCAAGAATTAGGAACATTAGAAATGGATACTGCCCTAGTCGAAATGTTTGTTGACAAAGTTTTGAAACCTAAGCATAAACATTTGGAAGTTAAAGGATTAACTCATATCCCTCACATGCCTCAAAATTTCCAAGTGAAGTGGATAAGATACATATTGAGTTAGTTTCACAATGGTCAATTATGGTTGGAACAACCAATTCTAATTACAAAGAAGATGATACACAAGGTTATGGGTCTGCCAATACTAAGCAAGGCCAAATCAACCAAAACCCTAGGTCGGGAGGAACTACAAAAGAAAACCCTAGCTGAATGGGACGGTAGAGGTTTGAAACTAAACAATATCACTGACATATAGCTTAGGTTTGGCATCCATATCATTGCACATAAAATCTATAGCTCGAGTCAGTCGAACAACATTCCTTGTGAGGCAGTTGACCTAGCATACCAGGTTATAAAGAAGAACCTTGAATTTGATTTGTCAGATGTACTACTAAAGCAATTGAACAAAAACATTGAAAGTGTGAAGACTTCCAAGAACAATTCCTTCAAGTTCAGTTCATTGCTTACCTGTTTATTGTTTTATGTTAAAAAATTCTTTCCATCTAAGGGCACAGTCGTATGGAGAAAAGAAACCCTTACTCTCTATTAGATAAATGAATTTATTGAAGAAATGGGTGAAAACTTTGAAAGGGTGTTGGATAATTACTTTGAGGCATTCAAAGAGAAAATGAATAACAGATTCTGAATCCCACCCAAACTTATGGAAGACTAAAAGGATGACATATGCTTCATGGTGGACTGTGACAAAGTGTACATACAAGTAGTCATACCAAGAGTGACATGGGTAAAACCATTGCCTTATGAAATTAACATTGAAGAAGCTAGAGACATCATTGAGGCTTTAGTAAATGAGCCAACCAATCCAAATCTTCCTGCATTTGGCACTTATGAGGAAGCCAAGAAGAGGATATAACTCAATATCAAGATTCCTCAAGCTATCAATAGAGGCAAGAAGAGGATTGCAAAATTGAAAAAAGATGAAGGTCCTCTAATGCTTATTAAGGGCAAGGGTGAGAATCAGAGAAAGAGGAACCAGCAAGGAAGAAAGGTAGAGTGATTATCACTAAACCTTAGAAGAAACCTACTGTAGTGTTCTCCAGGAGAGGTAGGAAAGTTAAAACTGAACTAGTATTCATTTTCTCTCCACCTACATTTGAGGAAAGGATGAAACAACTAAGAGTTGGAGCAGGAATATGTAACTTCAAAGTTCTCAAGTATGAGACTCAAACTCTAGCTGAGCAGAAATAGATTGAGGACTTAGTCATGGAGAAGATGGGTATTTGGAAATACTCCCCTGCTCAGATGCAACCTCAAATCCATGCAGATCTCTTTGCCAAAATTCAAGTGAGATGGGAGAACACATTGCAAACTATCAAAGACATCTTTGAAAAATAGCTAAAATAGTTAGTACCTAATCTGACTAATGCTGAAGTAAAGAAGGCAATGAAACAACATGAAGACAGAATGATTCTAAAGCTTAACTCATGTTTTATATTAATTAATAACATAGAATCAATAGTTAAGCATGCCTCAGATGTTTGGAGAGATGTATATCATCCCAACAAGCCATTAGAAGAAACCATTATAATTAAAGATGATGATACTGATAATGATGATGATGACAACACTCCTTCCATCACAATTATTGAAGGTGAATTGCATGCTCTAGTAGAGGAGAAGGAAGAATAGGAGGAGGAAATAGAAGAAATGGATGAAGAAGGAGAGGAGGAAGAAGTAGAAGAGGAAGAAAAGGATGAAGATGATCCAATCAAAATTGCAGCAGAAGCTATTGCATCTCTTCCTCACACTCCACCACATACTATCACATCTGTCGAGATAGCTTCTACTAGTGAAATTGTGAGCACAACAACATCAATTTCTCAACCTTCACCAGTCACCTCCCAGCTCCAAGTATCAAGAACTTCATCTACAGAGCTAACTGCTACCTCTTCAACTACCAAGTTAGCTCCCTCTATATTTGCATCTTCAGTTTGTGCATTAGTAAGTTCTACAATTTTGTCTTCATCAATTCTAGTAAGCTCTACAGTTTTGTTTTCATTTGCATTGTCTGCATCTACCTCAATTCCAATTAGTTCAGACACTTCTATGAGTATTCTATCGAGTGTGGCACCATTTTTGGGAAGTGTTTTAGTTTTTGGTCCACTTAATACCTCTATTGGCATTCAATCCTTAAGCTCTATTCCATTTTTCACTGCTAGCCCTTCTATCTCTACTATTGTGTCTGTTCTAAAGGTCAAACCAGTCATCACTGAAGTAAAACCAAGGCAACCATTGAAACTTCTAATCACTGAAAAGGAAATTGAAGAAGACATTGACTTAGCCACAGAGATAATAATACCTAAGATTGACTATGAGACTGCTACTATTGAAGAAATGAGGTTAGCCAGTCAACTCATAGAGAAGAAAGCTACGCAGAAGCAGCTAAGGTCAGAAAGGGATAAGGAGTACATAATAATTGAAAATGCCAAAAATATAATTACAAATGCTATAGGTAGTGAAGTGGGTTCCACTCAACATATTTTGATTCAGTTAGAAGAGGTTGTATGAAAATATAATGAGGACTCCTCTGGACAAGAGAAGCTAATTGAAAAGGCTGAAAGGAAGTTTGATACCAAGATGCTAGAGCATATTGCTCAGCAGATTGCAATCAAACAAGTGGAGTTGTCCACATTTTTGGGCAATTTCAAAAATTCCTTTAATAATGCAGCATCACTTTTTGCAAAAATTTGTGATATGTCTGGTTTTACCAATGAAATAAAGGAGAAGCTAAATAAGATTGATGCTAATATGAAATCTAGTGCATCAAAGTTGTAGGCTGACCCTCTTCCGGCTCCTCTTATTACACTAAGGTGAAATATCTAGAAGAAGTGCAAGCAAAACTTCTAAGAGAAGAAGCAAGAATAAAAGCAACCTTGATTGATATTCAAAACATGATCTTGCCAATAATGGATATAATATAGAAACATATTTCTCATTGCAAGACATTAGTTCAGGATCTGAACTTCTCAGTGGCTAATCAAATTATCAGTAGAAGTTCAGATTGCTCTCTCCACCTGCAAAATTTTGCAAAAGAATTGGGATACTTCATTCACCCTCATTCTTAAGGTACATCAAGAATTTATCTCTCATTTTGGTGTAACTATATAGATAGTACACGTAGCCCTTTGGCGTTACTGTCAAAAAGGGGGAGAGAGTATCAGCTTTAGCAAAAAGGGAAATTCTGTATATAAGGAGAGATATCAGTATAAGTGAAAGGGGGAGATAACACTCAATAGAGTCAGCATGTATATGTGTATAGCTATTTACATAAGTATCTTTGTATATACATTATATGTCATCAAAGAGATATATGTAGAAATGTATATGCAACAGCTTTACAAAGATCAATTTTGAAAAACCAAAACTTAGTGAGTTAGTTTATATACATATGTTTTGGCTTATAAGTGTTTTGTCACTAATGCCAAAGGGAGAGATTGTTGGCATTAAGTTAGTATTTTCATTAGTGACAACACTTATCCATATAAGTATAGGTACCGAGTTCAGCACTTAATTCTCTACTCTTACCGAGCATTCCAGTGTTAACCAAGCTTTGAAGAGTTCAGCAGTTTACACAGAGAAAACAATGGCTACTGAGCAAATATAGGCAATATAAAGATCAACAGTGTCTACCAAGCTTCACAATGTCTACCAAGTAGTAAGCTTGTGTCATGCAGATTCTATGTAAACTGAGCATTGGAAGAATTAGTGTTTACTGAGTGAAGCAAGGTAAACTCAGTATCTACTGAGTGACACTACATCTACTGAGTCACTAGTGGTCACCAAGTTCAGAACTACATCGAGTGATTAGTATGGACTGAGCCTTCACTTCTACTGAGTGCATGACGATGCCGAGTAATGTAGTGAATGTCATATATCAGAAGGTCACCAAGTTAGTTTAGTGAACTCGAGTTATTTACTATTGGGCCGACTTTGTAATGTATTTGTTCACTTATGTTTTGGCTGACCTTACATATTTGTAAATTTGAAAGGTATATATGTAAGATGTATTGTAAGATGTCAAATGCATGAAAGCAATAGTGAAGTAATGAGAAGTATATGCGAAAGATTATCAGTAGCAGTTCAAGGAATACAATAAGGTCAATACAAAGGCAGAAAAGTCATATCTATCACATAAGGTGATTAGTACATAAAGGATCTTATCAACAATCAGTTGTAAGCAGATCCACTGTTTCATCTTAATAGGTGAATCAGTTTTATAAATCCTCTAACAAGGTAGACTTAACAGTCTTTCTACAAATCTCTTAACCGAGTGCATACTTTATTGTATGTTTGCAAATCCTCTAACAAGGTGGACCTAGCAGTCCTTTGTGCTCCTAACAGGGTAGATCACCAAAAGTGGTCAATGTAAGCCTTAACAGGCCAACTTTATGTTGTAGTATTGAAGTTTTGTGGGTATCATCCCCATCCCAATTTTACTTTCTATTTGGAAGGTTTCTGGGTCACCAAAATATTACGTTCTTTTGTGTGATGAATGTTTTAATATTTAGTATTAATGCAAACAGTAGCATAGATTGGTTTGTGACTAATTCAAAAAAATATTTATAGTTACTGATTCACCCCTCCCCTCTCAGTAACCTATCATATATTGAATATTTCCAATAGGATATATCTTTATCAAATTCTCTCATTAATTCCATCATTTCAAATGTCTTCCATTTCTTTCAAACGATACAATTTTTTGTATGCCTCCTTTACATTTCATCATTGTTCAACTTTTACGTGTTTTAAAACAGAGAAGGTTTTCCATCTATTATATTTTTGCTTTAAGGAAACCACAAAAAGATTTAATTATATTTTTAAGTGAATTTTTTCTGGGTCTTTAAAAGGCTATAATGTGATCAAATATATTTCACTATATTATCTATTAAAATATTTCTTTCATTTTTATTTTCTGCAATTCATTCTATCATAGTTTCCTCTCCCATGAAAATGTGAATTTATGTTCTTGTTAAGAAATGAGAGAGGCTTACATCAAGTCCTTTACTAATTTCATTGTGGAGATTTTTTAAGTGGGATAATTTGATCCAAGAGCATCTTGGGTTTGGAGCAATATTGTATTAATGAAACAATTTTATTTCCAATTTTCTAGTATGTTGATGATTTCAATGATCCTTGATTTGTTCAAGTCAACACTAGCGATGTTCAAAGTATGATCTAGACCTAGTCTAGTTCCTAATCCTAGGTTCACAACTCATTTGGATATATGTTTCAAGAGTTTTAATTCTTTATCTCTAGGATAGCATGTTCTTTCTAGCTTTCATGACTGTTGGTGGATATTGATCTTGTAGTGGAAATCTATAATCCTGGATATTCCATGACACATCTTTTAATGTTCTTGGATAATAGGAGGACCTAAATATGAAATTGCAAGACTTCAAATGGTTTATGCAACTTGTTCCTTATGATTTGGGACCAGACCTATTTGTTGTAATATATTTCCTATTCTTGGGAGTTTTTTTGGATCCTAAAGTTGACCTGCATGTTGTGATATCTATATATTGTAAATTGATGTATCGCATGATGAATCAGTTCCTTATTAAGGATTATAGATCATTAGAGTTAGATCTAAGGTCTTTGATTCAATATTGTATGCAAGTAGACATGTATGAGCCTAACATGTAGGAAGACACATCTTTGAGCCCCTATGCATATGATCTTGTATAAAAAAATGTTGATACTACATTGTTCTTTCCATATACACGTGGTTTGCATTGTGTTTACTCTAGCTTCACAATTGGACCAATCTCCTTGAGGTCTCTCCAACTAAGGACCGCGTCATAATTTTATTACTAAGAGTGCAATTTAGACTATTATTAAGGAGGGTGTTGTTATTCCCAACTCATCTAGGATTATATTCTCTTCTTAGACACTAATGGGTTTTATCTCAAATGCTTTTGACTTTCCATAAAATAAACCTATATTGGACAATTTTATTTCAAAATTTATAAGAGAGAAATTTCTAGAAGGTTTTTTAAAGAAAAAAGTGTATAATTATAATGTATTTCTAGAAAAGGCCATGATTGGAGGATTATTTATCTCTAACTATGTGAAAAAGAAGCCCCTATATGCCAAACTATAAATAATTTTTAAATAATAGTACGATGCTTCACTATTATCCACACATCACTGGTATAAACATATACTAAAACCATTGAGAATTCAATGAATAAAATGCATAGAATTATGAAAAGAAAATAGATCAAGAGTTTAAAAACACTAATTAATTTCTTCTGAGAAAAAATATGATATTTTGTAATCAATACAAGTTTTCGTGGGCTTGAAATCCTTTAGGCTAAGTTCCAAGGATATATATACAGACATTCTATGTGGAAGAAAAATGACCATTCCCTAAAAAAATCTTAAAAGAAAAAGTACACACAAATACACAAAATCATTGAATTAGTTTTCACATTTGGTTTCTTCAATATATTATATTCAAAACTTGAATTGCATATCCAAATTACAAACTATAACAAGAGATGCATTGCATCATATTTTTTGTTATTTGTGTAGTCTACGTATCACTGTGGAGGCAAGAAGAGGAGAGTTGGTGTTAAATAACAATTGTACAAGTTGGACGATTTTGAAATGTAGTTAAGGAATGGTTTTAATCTGCTAATGCAATTATTGGATGTTAGATCAATTATCTATACATTATTTTGGAGTTTTTGGATTCATGAAATGTTTTGAGTCAATTGGTGAATTCATGAAATATATAGAATGCTTCTTTGTGACATGTAATGTGGAGCTACGTTGTTCTCTTCTTTAGATATGGTACCTATAAAAAATTTAACATTTTTAGGGTATGTGCAATAGCATTTGAGAAGAGAGGATTAAGTATTTGATTTATGTATAAAAACAGTAAAAAAAATATGCTTGAGAAATATGCCCCCAAAAAATAATTTACGACCCTACCTACACTTAGTACAAAGATATGAAAAGAAAGTGCATGAGGTTTACAGTTAAATGCAATACAACTAGTATGATTAGATAGGGATGTGAGATGCTTCTAGATTACTATGATGATTGTTGCTTAAATTGATGTGATGAATAATTTAATTTATATTATGGACATCCTGAAATTTTAAAGCAACAAATCATTCCAAATTGGACTTGAGAGGTTTGATTAAGGAATTAAAAACTTACCTCTTGCTTTGGTGTTTGCAACAAACTTTGTATCTCTTATTTGTACAGTCAATTATTTTAAATTCACAATTGATATCTAGTTTCTCTAGAAGATGAATATACACACACACGCATACTCACATACATATATAGATGTATGCATATATATATGTATGTATATGCATATATATGTATGTATGTATGTATATATGTATATGTATATGTATATATATGTATATTTATATGTATACATATGTATGTATGTATATTGTATATGTATGTATATATATGTGTGTGTATGTATGCATATGTATATATGTATAGATATATGTATGTATGTAGATATGCATATGTATATATGTATAGATATATGTATGTATGTAGATATGCATATATATATATATATATATATATATACATATATATATATATATACATATATATATATATATATATATATACATATATACATATATATATATATATACATATATACATATATACATATATATATATATATACATATATATATATATATATATATGTATATATATATATATACACATACATACATATATACATATACATACATATACATATATATATATACACATTTACATATGTATATATATGTTACATATATATATATATATATATACATATATATATATATATACATATACATTTATACATGTATGTATATGTATATCTATATATATATATATATGTATATATATATATATATATGTATATATATATATATATATATGTATATATATATATATATATGTATATATATATATATATATATGTATATATATATATATATATATGTATATATATATATATATATATATATATATATATATATATATATTGATGCAGGAGCATCCAGAGGCATAAGGGCAATCTTGTGTCACCCAAAAAAAAATGTACTTACACTTAGTTTCTATTTTATGTCTTTACATTTTTGGATACCCATTTGGCTCAAATAAAGGTTCCAACTCTCATAGTTCAACTATCAGTGCATTTGAAAATCCCGAAAAAATAGGAGCATGCAATTTGACCATCATTTTGGTGACCTAGAAGGTGTGACTTGGCCAGATGAATGTAATCGAGATTTAGAGCATTCCAAAAAAAGAATCAGGTCAAAAGGCCCCACGGTCTGAAAGTTATTGCAGTTTTTCGAGTTTTGGAGACCCCCTAAGAATGCTTCAAAGTCAGGTTTGGGGCATTAAATGACCTCGAAAAGGGTCGAAAAATGGGGGACGAGCAAAGCTATCCATAGGGCTATAGAGCGCTTCAAGAGCTTTCCGAAAATGTAAACGGTTCATCAATCGGAGTTACGGTTCAAAAGTTATGCCTCCCGGAAGTTCGGCTACCGTTTCTGGATTCTTCTAGAATTGCACCGACTTCTAACGCAGCTTCCGGAACCTTCTATTTTGTTGGTGGATGCCTACTAGCACTTTCTAGAATGTACTCCTAGTCCTTAACCCTTCGGGGTCTATTTAAGGAGATTTTTGGCATTGTAAAAGGCAGTTCGGATTGGAGCTTGAGAGGAGGTGCTAAAAAGAGAAATATTCTCCAAATTTATGCTATTGTAAGCCCGCAGGGCATGTTTTGAGTTTATTTTCTCTGCACTGTTTGTACCAGCTTATTTTCTCAGTTAATATAATTTCCCCTTTCTATTGTGTCTATTCTGGTTGTTGGGTTGTGTCCCCATCAAGTGGTATCAGAGCGGGTTTTCCTGAGTGTGTAGACAGAGCGCCGACTGTGAGGCAGTTTGCACCAGGACTGTGTGGTTGTGGGTTCGAGTTAGAAGATGCCTCCATGAAGAGAGCGTGGTGGAAGGGCCAGAGCTGTTGATCCTGAGGAGGTTAGAGCCCTCCAGAGACAGGTACAAGCATTGCAAGAGGAGCTTCGTAGAGGAGCAAATATTGCCGCAGATGACAATAGTGAGGATGACAATGAAGAGGAAGTAATGGAAGTTGATGGGGAAGTTCTGAATCCTGTAGAGGAAAGGCTTTTTAGGGCCATTTCTAGGTTTGGGAAAAGACCTACAATTGAAGTGGGTATATTTTCGGGAAATTTGAAACCAGATGAGTTGATCGATTGGATCAATGAACTGGACGAATACTTTGAGTATGAGGATATAAGGGACCCAGATAGGGTTAAGTTTGCAAAGGCCAAACTAAAAGGCCATGCCAAAATCTGGTGGCAAGAGATTCAACTGGAAAGACTTAGAAGAGGAAAGGAGAAGATCACAAGATGGGATCGCATGGTGGACAAATTGAAGAAGCAGTTCATTCCTGTGGACTACGAGCTTGATCTGTTTAAGAAGATGCATGGGTTAAAGCAAGCAGGAAGATCAGTCCAAGAATATACAGAGGATTTTTACCGACTCCTGATTAGAGCGGGGCATGCAAAAGAAAATAAGGAGAAGGTTGCTCGTTATATCAGTGGGTTGGGACCTAGCATCCAGGAGGAATTAAGTCTGGTAAGAATGACCAGCGTTGAAGAAGCATACCAGTTTGCCCTACGAGTTGAAGAGAAGCTGAGTAAAAGGTTTGAAGGAAGACAAAGAGGGTGCAGTCAAGGAGGAAGGGGAAGCGGTAGACCATCTGGAGGCCGCAATGAAACTCAAAAGAAAAATGAAGATGAGGGTACTAGCAAGAACCAGAGGAATGAGGGTTTCAATCGCTCCCGTGATCAAGATTTTGGAAATCAAAGAGGAAGAGGTAGAGGACATGGGCAAGGAAGAGGAGGCTTCCGTGGTACCTGTTTCCATTGCAATGAAGAAGGTCATCATGCCTTTGAATGCCCTCAATGACAAGGAAGGACAGATAGGAGAGCTGAGGGCCAAGCTAGGGTTGCTCATGTGGATGAGGATGCACAATCATCACATTCAGAGGATGCAGAAAGAGGAGAGACCTTGGTAAATGAAAGAGTCCTACTAAGTGGTGAAAATGAACCAGGACAACGGAGGAGTTTGTTCCGTACCAGATGCAAGTGTGAGGATAAATGTTGTGATGTGATCATTGATGGTGGTAGCACTGATAACTTGGTATCCGAAGAGATGGTCTCTAAGCTGAAGCTCAAGAGGGAGAAACATCCCCAGCCCTATCGGATTTCTTGGGTAAAAGATGATCATAAGGTCCTGGTAAGTGAACAATGTTTAGTAAAATTCAAAATTGGGAGTTACCATGATGAAGTTCTTTGTGATGTTATTTCGATGGATGTTTGCCATCTATTGTTGGGTAGACCATGGCAGTTTGATAGACATGCAATACATGATGGACATGCAAACACATACTCTCTGATAAAGGATGGAGTTCGCCACAAGTTGAAGCCCATGAAAAAGGAAGGTGAAAAGGTATGTAGCAGTGCTAGGATTTGTCTTGTTAATGGAAGGAAGTTTTTAGATGGCATGAAACATCAGCGCATGTGCTATGCTTTGATTCCTAGAAAAGATAAAGAAGGTAGTAGTGAAATACCATTTGAAGTTTCAGATTTACTAGGAGAATTTGGAGATATTATCTCTGATAATGTTCCAGATGGATTGCCACCAGTAAGGCAAATCAGTCATCAAATAGATCTGATTCCAGGAGCTAGTTTTCCTAACAAGGCTGCTCATAGGATGACTCCTACTGAAATAGAGGAGCTAAATAGACAGGTTCAGGAGCTGTTGAGGAAGGGCTTGATTCGAGAGAGCCTGAGTCCATGTGCAGTACCTGCAGTACTTGCACCAAAGAAGGATGGAGAGTGGAGGATGTGTACAGATTCTCGAGCTATAAATAGGATAACCATCAAGTACCGATTTCCTTTACCAAGGATGGATGATCTTATGGACTGCTTGAGTGGAGCTCAATACTTCACAAAGATAGATCTGAAGAGTGGCTATCATCAGATACGGATTCGAGAAGGAGATGAGTGGAAAACAGCCTTCAAGACCAAGGAGGGTCTTTATGAGTGGTTAGTCATGCCCTTTGGATTGACAAACGCCCCAAGCACCTTCATGCGGCTCATGAATGAGGTACTTAAGAAGTTCTTGGGAAAATTTGTTATTGTCTATTTGGATGATATTTTAATTTTCAGCAAGACTTTGGAAGAACATTTACTGCATATTCGTAGTGTCCTTGAACGACTAAGGGAAGAGAAACTGTTAATTAATCTAAAGAAGTGTGTCTTTGCAAAAAGGGAGTTAGTCTATTTGGGATTTGTTATATCACCTGAAGGTCTCAAAATGGATCCAGAGAAGGTAAAAGCCATCTTGGAATGGCCTACTCCAAGGTCTGCTACTAAGGTAAGATCATTTCATGGTCTGGTTAGTTTTTACAGGAAGTTTACTAAGAATTTCAGTGGCATATGTGCACCTCTAACTGATACAATAAGAGGGGATAGAAAAGAGTTCAAATGGACTACAGCAGCTGCGAGAAGTTTTGAATTGCTGAAGAAGAAGGTGACTGAACAGCCTGTGTTGGCACTTCCAGATTTTAGAAAAGTATTCCAGGTGGATTGTGATGCTAGTGGTAGCGCTATTGGGGCTGTATTAAGCCAAGAATGTAAGCCTATTGCATATTTTAGTGAAAAATTGAATGATGCAAAGAAGAAGTATTCTGTTTATGATCAAGAATTCTATGCAATAGTTCAGGCCTTAAAGAAATGGAGGCATTATTTATTGCCAAAGGAATTTGTTTTGTATACTGATCATCAGGCATTACAGTACCTAAATAGCCAAGGTAAATTGAATCAGAGGCATATGAAGTGGGTAGAATTCTTGCAGAGTTATACATTTGTGTTGAAGCATAGAAGTGGAAAATCTAACAGGGTTGCAGATGCATTAAGTAGGAGACAGTTGTTGCTTACAACAATGCAGGTTGAAGTAGTTGGGTTTGAAGAACTCAAGAATTTGTACCCCGAGGATCCTGATTTTGCTGAAGCATGGAAAGCTTGTAAAGAACTTGTTGCTGTAGATAGAACCAAGTGGTTAGACTATTTGATTCAGGATGGCATGTTGTTCAAAGGTAGTCAATTGTGCATTCCAAGGAGTTCCATGAGGGAAAATCTGATTAAGGAGAAACACAGTGGATGGATGGCAGGACATTTTGGTCGGGATAAGACCATTTCCATTCTTAGAGAACATTATTTTTGGCCTCAAATTACACAGGATGTGAAGAAGTTTGTACAGAGTTGCCAGGTTTGTCAAGTTGCCAAGGGGTTTAGTCAAAATACTGGCCTATATCAGCCATTGCCTGTTCCATCAAGGCCATGGGAGGACATAAGTATGGATTTTGTTCTTGGATTGCCAAGGACACAAAGGGGTAATGACTCAGTATTCGTGGTGGTTGATAGGTTCTCCAAAACGGCACATTTCATTCCATGCCACAAAACTCATGATGCTGTCCATATTGCAGACTTGTTTTTCAAAGAGGTGGTAAGACTACATGGTCTTCCAAGAAGTATAGTTTCTGACCGAGATACTAAATTTGTGGGGTATTTCTGGAGGACATTGTGGAAGAAGTTGAGAACAGACTTGAAATTCAGTTCCACGCATCACCCACAGACTGATGGCCAAACAGAAGTGGTAAATAGAAGTTTGGGCAATTTGCTGAGATGTTTAGTTGGAGATAAGCCCAAGGGATGGGATTTGATTCTACCACAGGCAGAGTTTGCTTATAATAACTCTATAAATAGGAGTACTGGAAAATCACCATTTCAAATTGTATATGGGAATAGCCCAAGGACTGCACCAGAATTGAGGAAGATAGAACAAGGGGAGAGAACAAGTGCTGAAGCTGAGGAATTTGCTGAACTCATCAAGCATCTACATGAGGAGGTTCAAGCACACATTATCAAGATGAATCAAGAGTATAAAGCTAGGGCTGATGCAAGGAGAAGACATAAGGAATTCCAAGTAGGGGATCTAGTCATGGTGCACTTACGAAAAGAAAGATTTCCAGTTGGTACTTACAACAAGCTGAAAATGAAGAAATTTGGCCCCTGCAAGGTTTTGAAGAAACATAACTCAGGAAATGCATATGAGGTGGAGCTGCCAGATGGTATTCACATTTCTCCCATTTTCAACATTGCAGATTTAACAGAGTATCATGATGATGGTGCAGATGAGGAGCTGGTTTTAGAGCCATGCTCAATTCCTGCTTCTAAGAAGGAGGAGATAGAAGACATTCTAGATCATCGTGTGGGTAGGAGTACCAGAAACAGGCAGTATGAAGAGTATTTGGTCAAATGGAAAGGACGACCGATCGAAGACTCAACTTGGATTTCAGCAGCTGAGGTTTCCCATTTGGGATTTCCTCTACCATCCATAAAGTGACAGGGTCACTTTTCAATCTACCTTGGGTGTCTGATGCAGGAGCATCCAGAGGTATAAGGGCAATCCTGTGTCACCCAAAAAAAATGTACTTAGACTTAGTTTCTATTTTATGTCTTTACATTTTTGGATACCCATTTGGCTCAAATAAAGGTTCCAACTCTCATAGTTCAACTATCAGTGCATTTGAAAATCCCAAAAAAATAGGAGCATGCAATTTGACCATCATTTTGGTGACCTAGAAGGTGTGACTTGGCCAGATGAATGTAATCGAGATTTAGAGCATTCCAGAAAAAGAATCAGGTCAAAAGGCCCCACGGTTTGAAAGTTATTGCAGTTTTTCGAGTTTTGGAGACCCCCTAAGAATGCTTCAAAGTCAGGTTTGGGGCATTAAATGACCTCGAAAAGGGTCGAAAAATGGGGGATGAGCGAAGCTGGTCCATCGGGCTATAGAGCGCTTCGAGAGCTTTCCGAAAATGTAAACGGTTCGTCAATCAGAGTTACGGTTCAAAAGTTATGCCTCCCGAAAGTTCGGCTACCGTTTCTAGATTCTTCTAGAATTGCACCGACTTCTAACGCAGCTTCCGGAACCTTCTATTTTGTCGGTGGATGCCTACTAGAACTTTCTAGAATGTACTCCTAGTCCTTAACCCTCCGGGGTCTATTTAAGGAGATTTTTGGCATTGTAAAAGGCAGTTCGGATTGGAGCTTGAGAGGAGGTGCTAAAAAGAGAAATATTCTCCAGATTTATGCTATTGTAAGCCCGCAGGGCATGTTTTGAGTTTATTTTCTCTGCACTGTTTGTACCAGCTTATTTTCTCAGTTAATATAATTTCCCCTTTCTATTGTGTCTATTCTGGTTGTTGGGTTGTGTCCCCATCATATATGTATATATATATATATATATATATATATATATATATATATATATATATATATATATATATATATATATATATATATATATATATATATATATATATATATATATATATATATATATATATATAGTGGTCAGTTGTAGATAGCTAAAAAATTGTAGTGCTTGTTAGAGATTAGATTAAATTTATGTAAGAAAATAGAACTGAAATATGGTAATTTAGTCACTATTGTAAAGAGCATAAGAATTTAAAGAAAGAAAGCATTCTAAATTAAAGAATGACTATTACACCTAAGGTTCCTTGGAAATTTGCAGAAAAGGAACCCCATTTTACGTGTAAAATCATAGCAAAAGTCAAAATTATTTATAAAATATTATTATGTCACTAAAAATGAGAGTCTAGTATTAAAACTATGACTTGGCCTTTATTATCAGAAATACAGTTTAATATTATTATTTCTATAAAACTGTATTTATATATAATTCTATTTGTCCCCCAGGGTTTGGTTTAAGGCTAACAATATACTCTATAGTTTGTAAATGGTATGTGCCCTACCTATGCATACAAAGCTTTAAGAATATATTTGTATATTTTCTAGGTAGACCAAAATTCACCAAATTTTTTGGCAGAATTGAAAGATAAGCCCATTAAGCCCCTCTACTACTTCCAGTGGATTTTGAGAATTTGATAATCTTTTGTGTGTAGTTTTCATTCATTATTGTCATTAATTGCATTAACACACTATCCATTCAAATGTAAAGCTAAGTCTCACTTAGGTTGTGGTTACAGGGACACTAGTTTTGGTGTATGAGATGCGCTTGTGGAACCCCTCAATTCATTTGTGATGTATAAAAAACAAATTTTTTATGAATATTTCCCTGTCTACAATCAGATTAAGTAGTTGGAATTTTGTTGTGCGGATTTGTTACTGTAACAAGGAAGAGGGGTTGCCCAATTTGGGTTTTACTTAAAAAAATAGATGTGTTGTTGGAAATGGAAGAGTTTGAGGTCTGGTCAATATATTTAAGAGAATGCGTGTTGTAATTGTCATGTGCCACTTTTAGATGATTAATACATAGTAAAAAAAACTAAGAAAGCTACAAAGAATACAAGCATTAAGCATAAAAATATCAGAAATAGAAAACTACAAGACAATTTTTTTTTCAAAACTATTGAGCTTATTTGTAAAATCATTTGGATTTGGGTTTTATGGCACTTGAAGGCATACCCAAAATGACCACCCAAAAAAACTTGCAAAATTATTTGGGTTAGGGCTTTATGGTGCTTGAATGCATGCCCAAAAGGATAGCCCAAAGAACTCTTGGGTCTGCGTGCTTGAAGCACTTGGAAATTAAAGCAAAAAATAGGCAACAAATTAGGGTTTGAAGGAACTAGAACTTATGGGAAAATATTTAGGCAAAAAATTATGAAACTTCATATGCGCTTAATCTACTTGGCAATGCTAGGTGGTTATTTTCCTTCTTTAAACTCTTTTCTTCTGCCAACTATGCCAAGAGTGTTCTTGGAGACTTTTGCATGCCCTAAATTGAACTTGGTAAATAGTTGAACAAAAATGCAGAGAAATGGTAGAACATAAATAATACAACTATTTTTGTGTAAGAGAATGCTCCAGGAAAAGTTGAGTATTAATGAGCATTCAAATCAACATTTAAGTCAGAAGTATATGCATTGAGTATGTCAGTAGAAATGTATTTCAAACAACAAGATCTTTTAATTTCCACCCAATTTTTTTTGGGAAAAAATATTTTTCTCCTTGTCTAAATTTACCACAACCAATAAAATGTGAAATAAATAGAATTTTACCCATTTGAAAAATATGTTATTAAAAGAAAACATTTAAACAAATCTAAGAAGTGAAAAAATACTTTAATTTCATTGGTCAAATGAATAAAACTAATAACATCTACATGGATGCACTAGTAATACCTACCTATGGTAGAACTAATAAACTTGTTTGGGGCCATATCTTATAAATATACATTAAAACTTTCATTTTATACGAACTCAATATATTTCATACTAGATCTATCTTCTCTTTTAACATCACAATCTTGACTTAAAGAACAAGCCACTTAATTATAACTCATTTCTTTTAGTGATTTGGCTCCTTATGACATATTCAATGTAGATCAAATTCTACCATACTTTGTCAACTTGCTTTCTTTGTTTGTAGTACAAAATCTTGTGTTATCAATATCAAAGCATCAAATTTATTTAAATAAAAAGTAACAACTAATTAAGTCAATTGAAGTTTATCCATTGATGAATTTTTTCATGTAAATCATTCCTTATCACAATATATGATTCTAAGATTTTGCCAATTAACAATTCTATGAATTGCATCTCAAACATAATCCACTTCTCTTATTTATGATTTTTTACTATATTCACTTGTGACCCAAGTGAGGCTATTTTGCTTTGGTATCATCTTCAATATCTTAAAAAATCCAAATTAGACCAAATGATCCAAATCCACTACCTTAGGGTTTTCTTTTGGTTAAAACTTTTGCATGGACTCTTAAGAAGGTGTCAGCATTCTTCATGACCTCATAACTAAGCATAAAATCTCTATCTTTAGGAGAACCTCTAATAATTGGTTGAAACTCCAAACAACTTTCTCAGGTAGACCATTGTTGGGAAAACAAGAGAGTCAAATAGAGGCATTGGAATCACTTAATCATTACATATATGTTTGTTCTAATACTTCATATGTAATACTTGGTTTTTCAAGTTTTAATCTATTTTTATTTAATTTGTGCACATCCAAAAATTATAGCATTTTATGAGGTCATTTTTTTCAAACACCATATGTATTTTTAAAGCATTTTCACAATCTATTAGATTCATGTGTGCAAACTTTTCATTTAGATTATATTTATTTTTTAGTTCAACATTTTAAATAATGCATAATATTCTATTATGAAGAAGATGTAAATGTAGAATTAAAGCAAAATAATAGTCTTAAAATAATAAGGGAGAGATGTAAAATAACCTTATTAAATTTGATCATATTCTTTGCACCCATTGTCCTACTTTTTAAGACTACTACCATATATTGTATTTTTTATGTTACACTAAAGCATTAATGCATATAATTATTTAAATTGTTAAATAAGAAAAAACATAAAACCACATGAACCAAAAGCTTGAACCAAAGGTATTTTGTCAATTAGTTCACACATCATGTATTTGAGTAGTTCCCATCACCTAAGGTGTTTCGGTAGAATACCACTTCTCGAAATCTGTGTTACACTACACTTTTGTTTGGCAAATTTCTCTGAGGCATTTAAATGAAATCCTAATTGTACTTTTTGGGAGTTGAATTTTTTATTAGACCTTTAAATCTCCTCCCCTATTTAGGAAAATGTTTGGGTGACTTCAAAAGTGTGGCTAACATTGATTGGATTTCAAAATGAAAGAAAAACATACTTCTAATATAAAAACAAATGAAATGTTAGACATGTGGGTTCACTTTAAATCATGGTGGATATTACTATTGATTGGACATAATACAAGACTTTCCAACATAAAGATAAATGAAATGTTAAATATGTTCATTCATTTCAAATTATGGTGAATAATTACGAAAGATTATTATTATTAGTCCTGCCTAACTATAGGTGGAGACTATAGTTTTCATATCACTTTTTGCATATTAATCCTTTCTTTGGTAATCGTGCAAGTAGTTATAATCTATGGTTTGAAAGAATTATTTCATTAAACTAATTTCTTTTCATTTTTCTTCAATTTTTTGATTGGACAACAATTTTTTGTTGGTAGTCTATTTCATTTTCCATCATCAAAAATAAGGAAAAGATTCTTAATCTCCATCTGTCAATGTTGTGTGGTGACAGTTTTAATCCTTCAAATTATCATTTTGTTTGTGCTATCTATTACTCCACTGCCAAGGACTATAATGCAACCACACACTTGCCAAATGCCAACTCTTCTATCTTCTATAAATCTTTTATTTTATACTTTCTCCATAACAAAATCTAAAATGTTTTTTATATAAAATTTGTAGAGTATTTGATGTGGCATTTTGCATGCAAGCATTACCATCAATGTGTTGCATTTTATTTATGTCCAAAAACTAGGTGTATTTTGTAGTAAATGTTTTTTTTGGTATGTTTCACCTGTCCACTCTTACTCATTATAAGTGCTATTACAAGACAAGATGACAATAGCAAGAGGCTGAGGTTTTCCTATTCTAATGTTTGTTGTTTAGATCTGCAATTCATCCACAACCATGAATTAAATGAAATTGTCAATTCTAATTTTTTTAATCAATTCTATTCTATTTAATTTATTTCATACTTTTTCTTTTTCCTCAAGGTTGTTAGGGTTTTCTTAAACTGGAATAAAATTTCCAATACAATTCAAAATGCTATGTGAAGAGGTCTAATGGAGTTTTGCATAATTTTTTTATGTTTGTATGATTTATTTTCATTTGTAGAAGTCTAGGTAGTTTTCAGTGGGAAATCTAAGCTTCTTTAGTGCTATGCAATTTGGGTTTTGGGTTGATGACAATGTAATTTAGATACTTGAATTGAAGAGAAAGCAACAAAGAAAAGGTTATGCATTGAATCTATGGTGTTGCTATTACAATTTACTTTTCCCTCCTAAGAATCATAGCAATAAAGATGTTTCGTGTAATTTCTCATTTGATTTCTTCTTATTTGAAGGTGTGGTGGAGGATTAAACAATCAAATGAAACTCAAGGATTGTAATGACTATTGAATAGCATTTGGATTTGTTATTGGTTTTTCTTTGCCATAGGTTTCATTTACAAATGTATATATTTTGTAGCTTTTCATATTGAAATATAAAGGAACTAAATTAAAATAATGATTATTATTTTCTTTAATTTGTGATTGGTCAATCTAACCCAAAATGTTTGAGTCTAGCCTTATTGGATCATTCGTAGGTGGGCTTGAATCTATGTTATTATTTGCACGACTACTCTTTGTTACTTCTAGAACTTGGTTCATAGAACATTTAGTCTTTTCTAGTTAGCATGTTTTCTTGGGGTGTGGTTAATTTGTGGCTTTTGTATTTCTTTTTTATTGGTTGACACTTTAAATTTCCATCTACATTGATGATGCCCAATTCAATTAATCTCGCCTCTGAAGATGAAGGTATGCCAGACTCAACTACATATTATTTCATATTCTTCATTATTATTTTGGAATTGTAAATTAGATAGATTTATCACTACTTTCGATTCTCAAATTCAATTTTCTACTTCAGCTGATATCTCCAACAAAACTCTATATTGTTGTAGCATTTGATAATATGGGCGGAACTAACAACTACTTCAACTTTGCCCTCTTTTCTCAGCAAGTTCCTCAATAGTATTATAATTATGTGTAATTAATTTAACTAACATTTTATATTTTAAAAGGGAATTAAAATTAAGTTAGAATTATAAATTATAAATTTTATAATTTTGAATTCAAATGTTTAGTACCTAGAAAGCAAGTTTAGAAGTTATTTTCAAAAAAAAAAAAAAAAAACGTTCTACCTATTTCTCAAGAATTAAGCTATTTTATCTTCAATTACATTCAGTGTTTATGATAAAATTAATTTTACTCAACCAAATTGAAACAAAGATTAAAACAAAATGATTTAAGAACAAAAGCTTACCTGGACATTTTTTTCGAAAGAATTTAAAGTTAATTTCCTCAATCTTGCTTATTTTTAGGCAGGATTCTAGCTATGCAGAGCTCTTGTTATTTTTATTATTATTTTACTAATAGATTCATTCCAAAAAAAAATTGATTAAACTAACCAATTAAATTGTAGAATTAAACAAATTTCTATTGTTTAAATTTATTCTTTATTTTACATGATTATATAAATCACAATTTTCTACGATTCTATTGGACAATAAGGGGTAAAATTATCTTCTATCACAAAAAAATCAGATTTTTCAAAGCCTTATCTTATTGTACCCTATGCTCTAGTCTTGTGATTGTCAATTTTTTTGGTTTTTAGATAATTTAAGAGATCATTTTAAATTAAAATATTTTATAAATGAAAATAATAAATTATTATGAATAATATGTGTAAAATTCTTAATGAATATCTTAAAATTATAAATTAGTAATATATACAAAAATCTCAAATAAAAGAAGTTTTTAAGTTCATGTTAATTTAAGAGATTTTTTAATTAATAAAATTATGTAATAAGTGATATAAAAATACATAAAAATAAGTTTTTAAAATTCATTATATTCTTATTTCAACAAAGATTTTGAATTAATATAAATATGCAATCATCAAAATAGAAACACATGTAAAACTAGCATTGCATGTTTTTGTACATGCAACGAGTGTGCCGATAGGACATGTGATTTAAAATAAAAAATAAAATAAGCATCAATAATGCAAACATAAATCTTATTTAAAATAAAAATAAAAATAAAGCATTGAGATGAATTTTAAAATATTTTAGGAAATATAAATATTAATTTAGAAACATGTTTGAGATTTTTACAAATATTACTAATTTATGTCATGTTTTATTCTAAGTAGAGTACTTTTATTGTGAAATATTTTTCCATTTTAACTCAGACCATTTTCCTTATGCAACCCACTAAACTTACAATGCCCAAATATAAAATCATGGATAGCTCCATCAGCTAAACTGAGATGGTTGAGAAGCCCACATTGTTATACTTCTGGCCATACATTTTGATTAATTCCATCAAGTAAAAGAGATATGTAGCACAAATGCAATAAAATATTGCTCATAACTTCATTGCAAAGTGTATCAATTGATGTACAAATGCAAGAACCTTGCACAAAGTAATGAACATCAGACTTCCCATAATTACCTTGGGAAAGTATTTTCCTTACACATCATCATCATTTATAGACTGTGTACATAAAACCATAAGCAGTGAATGCAAAGCTATAACAAACCACTAAACTGTTGACAAACACAAACATCAATTTTTTCTTTGTGGTAAGTTGTGGGCTCATTTCCCACATTATGCAAACAAAGAGAGAGAGAGAAAGAAGGCTATGCAGTAGAAAATAATGAAAAGTTTAAAATAGGTGATGGATATAAGAAGAGGGAAAGGCAAGGAAGTTTCCCAACACATTTAGAGTAAGAAGAGGAAAGTTTCCCAAATTTATTTTGGTAACAACTAAATTCATATAGAATTTTCCCATTTTAATAGCTTATCCACTAGTTATAGTTTTTAAAAAGTGTAAGATTAAATTGCAAAAGAAAATATTATATTTTTTTTTATAAAAAAAAGGTGAGGACTAACCAGAAAATATAATTATGAAGGAAGAGTCTTACAACTTTTTTGACAACAAAATATATTTTTATCATGCATATATATTATACATATTATAAAATCATATTTTGGTATTTTATTAAATATAATACTAAGTTACCTATAACAAATATTGATGGTTTACTAATAAATTTATTTGTCATATTGACGGTTCTCTAAAACTTTAGCTGACTTTACAAATTTTCGGCCTGTCATATATGGTTTAAAAGTGCAAAAACAACCAATACGACCATCAAATTCTAGGTCTGGCATAGGTTAATCTCCAGACAAAATGCACCAAAGACAAAAAAGAAGAAGTCAAACATGATTCTTTTTCAGATTTATGAAAACACAGTGAAATTTTCTCATAAATTTGTTTATTTTAATCACAGAATATACAAATCATGAAGATCAAATGTTGAATACTTCAAAAAAATAAATTGTGTTTCTGTATTTTATTTTTATAGATTTAGTCAATGGTGCAATTTGTAGGGAGGATAGCCACATCCAATTCAAATTGAGTCTTCAAACTGCCATGGATGATGTATAGAGTGAGACATTTTGGTCAAAATCCCAAGCAAAGCAACGATCAATCACATGACGAGTCCACAATTATATTAATGAATAAAGACTATTAGCGTTGAAGACCACAAATTTATTTGAATAATTAGTTTATTTATAATTTTAGTTATATGAATAATTAAATAAGTTTCTCTTGTGTAATAAGATTGTTGTAATATAAATTAAAATTCTTTATTTAAAAAATAATAATTCAAATTTTATAAGATAAAATATTTATTTAAATTTTAAATTATTAATCTAATCAATAAATTTAATTATAGATATATATGATATTGTGAAACTTTTACTTTATCATTTTAAAATAAATTAATTTTAAATATTATAAAAATATAGATTCATCTTTTTCAAAAAAAAAATTCCTTTGAATGTGCAAGAAAAGATATTTACATAGTTAAAAAGATATTTACATAGTTAAATGGAATATTTCAGAAATTATTAGCATATTAAAAAATACAATTTCATACAATTTTATTTATTTACTCTCTCATTAATTACGAAATATATTTTTAGTTCCAACTTTTAATAGGTGACTAAACTATACAATTTTATCCAATCAAACTTCATCAAATTTTTATATATATAATTTTCATATTTGGTAAATTAAGTTGCAATTTTTTTAACGTAACAATTATCAAAAACAATTTTTTCAAATCTAATTGGCTAATTTTTTTTAGTGATATGAACCCTTTTTGCAGAAGCCTTATAATAGAAAAATATTGGAAATAGAAAGACTTAATAATTCAAAGTCAATGTGAATAGTCTTTTTAATTTTTAATAGCTAACAATAATTATTATTATCATATATTACATTAGATATATTTGTAATGTTTAAATATTATAATTTACTCCAATCAAATATATTACAAGGTTAAGTAATTTGATGAATCTTAATAGTTTTATATTTCATAAATTAGCAAATACATTTTTTGAAGAATTTTATAAGATTATTTTTCACCAAGAAACTTTGTACAAAAAGCTTATGATCTTTTAATATTTATCAACATCTAATATTTTTTAACATATTTATTTGTAGCCTTGTTTAAATAGAATTTGATGAGTCATAAATTCATATATATTAAATATAATAATGAAAGAATAAATAAAAAAACTAAAAATATAATCATGTTTGTCCTCATATTTTTCCTCTTTCTACTCTTTCATCATTATTTACTCTTTCATCATTAACAATAGGTAAGAAAATATTTTTCAATATAAGTTTAAAAATTTATAAAAATAATGTCTATCTAAATAATATATGAGAAAAATGAAATTAGTTTATTTTTAAAAATATATCTTGTTAGAAAGGTTTAACAATATTTACAAAAAAGTGGATAAAACATTATTTACTTTTTAACATGTAAAATAAGAAAATTAATTGATTCTTGTTTATTTTAAACTTATATAGTATCTTTATTTCTACTATAAATATAAAAATATATAAAGAAGAATGTTAAATATTGATGATTTGATATTTTTTTTACTAACAATTCTAATAAAGAATTACTGTTTAATATATTATATAATAAAATCCTTGCTTCTCAATATTGTCTTTTAAATAGAAAAAAAAATCCCTCAAAAACATATATTATTCTACTTTAGGGTATGTGCAGGATCATGGTGTACCAAACTATGGTCTTAAGTGGCAGTGAAAAATCAACAAATCAGGGTTATGTCAACTTGACACATAATTTTAAAGTGGTTATGGACTTTATATCAAAAAGTTGTAAGAAAATAATATGTAGGAAATTGAATTTAGTTTTTAAACTACTAGGCCTTATCAGGGGAAGAAAATAATTGATTGGTCAAAAGTTTGGATTTTAATGCAGTACTACAAAAATTTCAGGGCGGAAATAAAAAGTAGGTATATGTCTAACCACATTAATCAAAATCAAATGATAATATTTTTTTAATATAATCATAGATATAAAAAGTAGATTTGTGCCCAGATGTGACACATATTTTTCGGTAATTTTATTCCAAATAAATAATTAAATATGAATTTTCTACCAAAACATTTTCGAAAAAAAAAAACTCCCATGTCTGACCACCTTAACTAATAGAAAATTTTACCAAATTTTATTTTTATTTTATTTTTCTTATACTAGGCGAAGCATAGAATGTGACATAACTTTTAGATTTAAAAAATGGTATACCGTTTGAAAGTTATAGCTATTTTTCAATCAGTATGTCAATCAACACTTTAAAATAATCTTCCTTGATAATTAACTAATAAATAATTATCGAACTCAGAATTTGACAGCAATAATATTGATGGAATCTCAAGATTGATATTAAAAAACCCTTTTTGTTTCATTAAAGTTCAATCAAAATAACATTGTCAGATGGCTACTCGAAGTCTGAGCGTCACTAAAACCCTCCTCAAACACGTTTTTTGGGTTGACCGGGTAGGGTTGGTAAATACCAGGTCTAATCGGATATCCGATCTCAAATTGGATATCTGGTTTGAGATTGGATATCCGATATGGCTCGATGACTTCCCATCCCTTGTTGGTGGGAAATTTCAAAAGGCAAGTTTTTTTAAATTTTAACTATGGAGGGAAACAAATTTAAAGGGAAATAAACATAAAACAATAACTTTAGACAATTTTAGAAGAAATTATATATTTCATGTGTAAACATTAATATTATAATAATTATTACATTATATTAATATATATGATTATTATTATTAAATATAATATAGTGAAATATATGATATATATTATTATTATTAAATATATATAATAGTATTATATGACAAAATTATTCTATATAATAATATATATTGTTATTATTATTATTAAATCTATAATCTAGTAACATATATGATTATTATTCTTATATAATCTAATAATATATAATTATTATATTAAAATATATAATATAATATAATTATTAAATATAATATTGACATGTAATGGGTCGAAGGGGGTCATAGGTCACCCTATGACCCCCTTTGACTCATAAGAACGATTCTAATATGTCCCTAGTGGTCCTAGGACCCCTAGGGACATATGTCATCATGTAATGGGTTGAACGGGGTCATAGGTCAACCTATGATCCCCTTTGACCCATATGAACGATTCTAATATAGGGACATATGTCGTCATGTAATGGGTTGAAGGGGGTCATAGGTCACCCTATGACCCCCTTTGACCCATAAAAATGATTCTAATATGTCCTTAGGGGTCCTAGGACCCCTAGAAAAGTATGTCATCATGTAATGGGTTGAAGGGGGTCATAGGTCACCCTATGACCCCCTTTGACCCTTAAGAACGATTCTAATATGTCCCAAGGGGTCCTAGGACCTTTAGAGACAAATGTCATCATATAATGGGTCGAAGGGGGTCATAGGTCAACCTATGACCCCCTTTGACCCATAAGAATGATTCTAATATGTCCCTAGGGGTCCTAGGACCCCTAGGGACATATGTTGTCATGTAATGGGTCAAAGGACCTATGACCCCCTTTGACCCATAAGAACGATTCTAATATGTCCTTAGGGGTCCTCGGACCCCTAGGGACATATGTCGTCATGCAATGGGTCGAAGGGGGTCATAGATCAACCTATGACCCCCTTTGACCCATATGAAGCATTCTAATATGTCCCTAGGGGTCCTAGGACCCCTAGGGACATATGTCATCGTGTAATGGGTCGAAGGGGGTCATAGGTCACCCTATGACACCCTTCAACCCATATGAAGCATTCTAATATGTCCCTAGGGGTCCTAGGACCTCTAGGGACATATGTCATCATCTAATGGGTCAAAGGGGGTCATAGGTCACCCTATGACCCCCTTTGACCCATAAGAATGATTCTAATTGTTAACCTCATAATGGTTTTTGACAATTGAGTGCCAACACACTTAATTACATTCTACATTGGAGCCGAGTAATCTTTAGGTGCCGAGCAGCTTTCAGGTGTCGAGTGAAGATCAGGTGCCGAGTGAGTATAGGTGCCGAGCATGATCCAAGTACCGAGCATCATTTAGGTGTCAAATCTTAAAGGATGGTGAGCAAGATAGGAGCAGGTATAGAAGCTGAGTTATAGAAGGTGCCGAGCATCAGGAAGCAGTAAGTGCTGAGTAACACAGAATCAACATATGAGTTTGAAACTTCACAAACTCAGATGTAAAATGTTTTCATAGCTGACATAATACAAATCTCGAAGGATCTAAGTGATAAGATCAAATCATTTATATTTTCTATGCAATCTACATGCAGCCAATAAGAAAAATGGAGAAGGCATGCAACCAATAAGAGATGTGCAAGGAATAAGCAAAAATCAAAGATTAAATATGGATTGTAGATCCATACCTAACCCTAATTCTTTGAGTGTCTTTATAAGGAAGATGAAATTAGATTGAGAAGATAGAGAGCATGAAAAAAAGGTGTATAAGGAAGTCTAATATTAGAGAGAAGAGAATCGGATCATAGAGGATCAAGATCAGAGAGAGCAGATCAAGTGCCTATATTTAGCAATCAAAGGATTGTAAACCATTAGGTTTATCATACCTAATACTCTTTAACCATTGTATTAGGAAGTAAACCCTATGATGATAGATTAGCTTACCAGCTATTTTGTAAATCCTTTCAATAGGTGATTAAATCCTTTAACAGGGTAATGCTTCATGTAAAGTGTTTGAAATCCTTTAACTAGGTCACTATTGATACAATGTAAAGCCTTTGATAGGGCAGGCCTTTAACAGGGCAGACCATCAGAAGTGGTTAAACATTATTACTATAGTGATTTTGTGGGTATCATCCCCACCCCAGTTTTACCTTCTTATTTTTGGAGGGTTTCTGTGTTACCAAATCTTAAGTATTATGTGGTGATGCATATTTGTTTCTTATGATTGCTTAAAGTTTATATGCATGCATGCTCATTTCAAAAATATGTTATTAAGGATTGGAAACAGTTAAAAAGGCTAGTGCTTTTGATTCACCCCCCCCCCCCCTCCCTCTCAAAAGCATTCTTTCCAACAAGACAATCCAACAATTGGTATTAGAGCTTAGTTTCTCTCAAAGAGAAGCCTAACAGCTTGGAGGAAAAGATATAAGGATGGAAGTCTTCAAACTTGGAAAGATCATTGAAGACCAGGTGATAGATGTGCATCTCGCTCTACAAAAGGTAGAGGAAGCTAGAGTGGAATTAAGAACAATTTTAAAAAGAAGAAAGGAGATAGCCATAGCTGAAAATGACATACACTACAAGGAGATTGAAACCACACAAGTGTTTTCCAATGGAGACACTAAAGAATTTGATGCAACAATAGCAGAACTGATGGAGAAAAACAAAGATCAAGCAAATGAGATAAGATCTCTCAAGATGGAACATGAATCATAGGCCATAATGTTATGTGAAATTACTGAACAAAAGAAAAGAGCAGTTGAGGACAAAGTCATGATGGAAGATGACAAAAAAAATCTTGCAAATAGACTGAAAGAAAAGAGTACTGAATTAACAAGGATCTCAAACATGCAGATGGATACACTTGCTCAAATGATGAACCTTCATCATGAACTTAATATGAAAGATATTGAGATCTCTACTTTGAGGATGCAGAATGAACAATTACAGAATGAACTAAATAGAGAAAAGGAGATAGAAGAAAATCTCAACAAGTCAAGCGAAGCCATAAAGTACTTTGAACAGTTACTGAAATTTCCAACATCAACCCATGATACATTAGGACTTGGATACAACAACACTGAAGTTGGAGAATCATCAAAGAGTATTGAGCAAAGAAGTGACAAAGGTAAGGAGTCTAAACCCACTTGTCATTTATGTAATAAAAAGGGACATACTGCTAATATTTGCAGGAGTAAAAGAATCAATCAATATAACACACATAAAAGCAAGAGTTACTGTCACAAGTGCAAAATGCAAGGACATATGACATAAGACTGTAGATTCAAAATCCCAAGAACACAAAGATTTGATGGACATTGTCATAACTGCAATAAATATGGACATAGGGCATTTGAATGCAGATCAAAGCCCATGTGGACATCATATCAACCAGCAAAAGGGAATGAAAGTCACTACTATTGGGATTACAATACCAGGTACAATTGTCACTATTGCCAGGAATATGGACATACACTCCAAAATTGCATAAGAACACATTTCAAGGGAAACTATAAAAGATGGTTGAGTCAAACTACATGTTTCAGTTTCTTGAAAACTGGTAATACCAGCAAAAATTTTCCAACAAAGTCCAAAGCACCAAATATTGATGACAACAAAGGAAAAGAAAAGATTGATGTCATAAGAGGACAAATGAACAAGACTTGGAAGAAGAAAGATGAGTGCAGTACATCAAGCAAAGGGATCACTTCACCTAATGGGTCAAGTGATCACACTTCATCAAACTAAACATAAGGGAGATGTATGGGACTAATATACAAAGTTATATCATACATCAGTCCCAAGACAAAGAAGAACTGAAAAGAAGAATTAAGCATAAGATAAGATGCTAAGACTAAAGTCGAACAATGATATCGAGTCATCTTTGGATGCCGAGTGAAACTGCTTTGGATGCTGAGTTATCAACAAAGTTAGTAGATGTTGAGTAAGCATAGCTGCCGAGTGGATGCCGAGTTGAAGAACATTTGGAAGTCGAGTGACAGGTGTAGGTACTAAAATGCATTAAATGCAAAAGTTTCTTCTGTCGTTTAAAAGTAAAATTTGATTCATTCCTAAAACATTCAAATGAAGAGAAATTATTTTTTGCACATCTAAGCAATTTTCAAGCTTTCAACCAGTGATTAGCAACAATTTAGAATCTACCCAAGTGATCAAATTATCTATCTAGGTATTTCCTTCAAGTGCCGAGTTTTACAGTTTGAAAAGTTTTTCTTTAAAATTGTTAAAACCCTAGTTCGGATACAAATGGTGACAAGCTCAAAAATGAACCAAGAGAAAATGAGTCATGAAATTCAACTTGTCAGCAACGAAGTTAAGCAACCTGAGTTTAGACCAATACCAGAGGTTGCATACAAAAATGATCCTGCTAGTGCCCTGTCCGCCATTCTTGAAAAAGTCGTTATGGTTCAGGATATGCAAAAATGCTACAATTGTAAAATAGGAGCAATAGGAGATTTGGAAATCTTCAATGCCTATGAAAAACTTTGCAAAAATGGTATTTTGAAAGATGAGTTTTCTATCATAGAAAAGAAGGGTTTAACCAAAGCCCTAGTTTTCCCAATCGTATTAAAAAATGAGTGGATACGCATTATACTTAGTAGAATCCATGATGGATCATTCTAGTTAGAACAAGGGCAAGTTAAGATTACTAAGAAAATGGTTCATAGGGTTACTGGTTTTCCAACCCTAGATCGGCCAAAAACATTGAGGAGCGAAAAGAAGGAAACAATTGAGAAAAATACAGGTGCAAAATGGAACAACAGAGTAATGACCATAGATACTGTTACTGATCCTCTTTTAGATTTTGTTGTAAGGATCATATCACATAAGTTCTACCAATCCAGTAGGTTAATAGTGTACCTTGCATAGCAGTTGATGTGGCATACAAAATTGTAAAGAAAGACCACGCTTATGATCTTGCAGAACTCCTGTTGCAACAGATTAATGAAAATCTTGGAGCTATTAGAAAATCCAAGGGAGCATAGTGCAAATTTGGTTTAGTGTTGGTTTGCATGTTCTTCTATGTAATGAAGGAATTCCCTTCATTTGGCAAAGTCAACTAGAGTCAAAATAAAACAATTGTTGATCAAATTAATGATTTCATTGCACAAATGGGAGATAGCTTTGATGATCAAATGTCTATCTATTTTGAGGATTTCAAAAATGCAATGAAGAATAGAATGAGAATACCAATCTCACTGGTAGAAAAGCATATAAATGACATATGTTTTCTTGTTGATATTGATTACACCTACATACAAGCAGTCCTTCCTAGAACAAGATGGCTAAGACCATTAGGATATGAGCTTGATGTTGACCAAGCTTCTGCAGCCATCACAACTTTACTTGTAGAGGAAATGGACAAATCTGCCAAGGCATTTGGGACATATGACACTATAAAATCAAAAGCTGTGATAGAACTCAAGACAGTGTCAGCAGTAAAGAAAAAGGACAAGCTAGTAAAGCAGATAAAGAAGAAACTAGGTATTGAAGAATCAAGTGCAGTAGATGAAGAAGAAGAGATTAGTGAAGGAGAAGAAGAAGGTGAGCCAGAACAAGAGCCACTTGAAATGCCTCAAAGACAAGGAGAAGAAAAAGATGAGAGTGTCGAGGAAAGAAAAACCAAGGAAGCACCCATAAGAGGCATAGTCATTAAAAGGAAAACAAAGACCTCTCCTGCTTCTTAGCCCCCACCAAAGAAAGCTACTGTGCAAACATCAAAGAAGCCAACAACCAGAGCTACAACAAGGGCCTCTACCTAGAAGGCTAAAGAGGAAGCCACATAGAAGAAAAACACAAAGGCACAGGAAGAGCTAAAGAAAAGGAAAAGATATGTGGCCCAACCTGATACTGATGAAGAAGATCAAATTGAAGAGGTAAGTCCTCCTAAATCTTCAATTGATATATTATGTAAGAATATTAGGAATGGAGACATAAATGAAATGAAAAAGATTGATTACAATAAGTTCAGTAAAGAGGAACAAAATAGCATAGAAGAATCAGTCTATGCATTTATGGCACAATTCAAGTATACACCTCTTGAACTAGATGGACAATTGCCAAAGGAATTGTCTAAAATTATAGAAGACAAATGACATTTTTGTCTAATGATGGAGAAAGAGATGAGGGAATAAACCCTAGCAAACTTACTGCCTAATTTGACAAAAGAACAGGTAACTCAAGCAGTCAAAAGGCATAATAAAAGGTTTACACCCAAATATAGGGCATTCTCCATCCTGCAAAACAAAATTGAAGAAGTTGTGCAGAGAATAACAAGAGTACGGAAAAACTTGTACAAAACATTTGAAGATGTTCTTGAAGAGATATACAAAGAAGAAGCTGCTACCAAACTTGAAGAAAGGAGGAAGAGGAGAGAAGAGAAAACTAAAGAAGAGAAAAAGGTTGAAGAAGAGGAAAATAAGAAAGAAAGAGAGGAGGAAAGGAAAGATGAAGAAAAAGGAACTGATGAACAACAAAGTGTGCAAGACACACATCCTTCACCTCCTAGCTTGCCTCACTCACCTACCACACCTACAGAAATCATAAAGATTAAGGATGTTGTTGACACCGCTTGTCAAAACATCAATCCACTAACTACAATGGATCTTACCAAGATCCTTGACCAAATGAATCTACAAGCACAATTATGTACAAATCCCATATTGGTCAGTGTGGATAATCTTCAAAAGTTAGTAGAAAAACTCAAAGAGGTCAAGGTGCCATCACAACAACCACCTCAGATCATTCAAACTACTGGACTTACATTTCTACCACCTCTGTCACCACCAAGATTAGGCACTCAAACTCATCAGGAGCTGAGTGCAACAATAGAGGTTATCATAGGGACAATAGCTTAGACAGTGAGTAGACCCCCAACAGTAGTAACACATCAAGAAGAAGACAAGCAAGAAGAAGAGGAGAAGGAAGAAACCCAAAATAAAGAGGAGTTTGCAATACAAACTTTGGTTGAATTACCAAAAATAGCAACTCCCACAAAACCCAGTCATGAGCAGAGTACTGAAAAGATAATTTTATATGCTAGTACACCAAGTTCAAGTTCTACAAGGGTAGCTAGGACCATCCATTATGGTATTCTTGAGCTTGATGAAGAAATCAAAATACCCTATTATGATTCAAGCACTCTCAATGAGGAAAAGATGAATGAAATATAGAGTGCATTGGATAAGAGGAGGAGACAAGAGGCAATGAGAAGAGATTAAAAATACAAGTAGGAAATGAATGAAAATAAAAGATATATTCATGGATGCTTTTAGTCTTCAACCTCCAGATGCAAACAGGCCAATACTTGAGCAATTATTTGATATAGTTGATCAAGTAAATAATAAAGACCATGATACTAATGCAAAACTATTGTAATGGTAAAAAAATAAGTTTTTGGGCAAAGTCAACAAGAAAATAGCTAATAACATAATTTTGGGATAGGTTGACCTAGCCAAGAAATTAGAAAATGTTAAAAGTGTATTAGGGGACATATTCTCCCTTTACAGTAAATTGTGTGATTTTTTCAGGTTCACACACGAAATAAATCAGAAAATTTTGAATCTTGAGAGTAAATTAAAACTCTTCAGCATGCAACTACCCTCCGATCCTGCATAGAGTGAAAAGAAATTTGCTCATACTTTACACACTCAGAGGGAATTAGCTGCATTATCAACAGAAGAGGCCATTATCAAAGAAAAGCTGATGCAAATTCAAGCCTCCATAACTCCTCACTTAGAAGTATTGCACAAGGAGCAATTGTATGTAGAAATAGTCTTGAAGAAGGATCCCAATATTTCGACACATGAAGGACTTGTTGATCTCACAGCAGAGCTTGCAATCCAACAAAAGTCATTGGATATTGCCTTAAATAACTGGGATGCAACTCTCCAAATACTCCTTGAGGTAAACAAGAAATTTTTGTTCAAACATGGCATTACTATTTAGGACCCTTTGACATAAGTGTCAAAAAAGGGGGAGAAAAGATATAATGAAGGGGATATAGATATTATACATAGGGGGAAATAATGAGTTAATGAAGGAGCATAATACACAGCACAAGATAACACAGATACTGGCACAATCAACTCAGGGGGAGTTACATAAATTTTGAGGTATATATACATTTTGCAATTTTGAGTAAGGTTTTTCAACCTCTGTATATACCGAGTAAGTTTAGTACATGTACTCATAAGGTCAGTTAAGTTTTTTTGTCACTCATGTCAAAGGGGGAGATTGTTAACCTCATAATGGTTTTTGACAATTGAGTGCCAACACACTTAATTACATTCTACATTGGAGCCGAGTAATCTTCAGGTGTCGAGCAGCTTTTAGGTGCCGAGTGAAGATCAGGTGCTGAGTGAGTACAAGTGCTGAGCATGATCCAAGTACTGGGCATCATTCAGGTGCCGAATCTTAAAGGATGCCGAGCAAGATAGGAGCATGTACAGAAGCTGAGTTACAGAAGGTGCCGAGCATCAGGAAGCAGTAAGTGCCGAGTAACACAAAATCAACATATGAGTTTGAAACTTCACAAACTCAGATGTAAAATGTTTTCATAGCTGACATAAGAAAAATCTCGAAGTATCTAAGTGATAAGATCAAATCATTTATATTTTCTATGCAATCTACATGCAGCCAATAAGAAAAATGGAGAAGGCATGCAACCAATAAGAGATGTGCAAGGAATAACCAAAAATCAGAGATTAAATATGGATCGTAGATCCATACCTAACCCTAAGTTTTTGAGTGTCTTTATGAGGAAGATGAAATTAGATTGAGAAGATAGAGAGCATGAAAAAAAAGTGTATCAGGAAGTCTAATATCAGAGAGAAGAGAATCAAATCATACAGGATCAAGATCAGAGAGAGCAGATCAAGTGCTTGTATTCAACAATCGAAGGATTGTAAGCCATCAGGTTTATCATACCTAATACTCTTTAACCATTGTATTAGAAAGTAAACCCTATGATGATAGGTTAGCTTAGCAGCTATTTTGTAAATCCTTTCAATAGGTGATTAAATCCTTTAACAAGGTAACACTTCATTTAAAGTGTTTGAAATCCTTTAACCAGGTCACTATTGATACAGTGTAAAGCCTTTGACAGGGCAGGCCTTTAACAGGGTAGACCATCAGAAGTGGTTAAACATTATTACTACAGTGATTTTGTGGGTATCATCCCCACCCCATTTTTACCTTCTTATTTCTGGAGGGTTTCTGGGTTACCAAATCTTAAGTGTTATGTGGTGATGCATATTTGTTTCTTATGATTGCTTAAAGTTTATATGCATGCATGCTCATTTCAAAAATATGTTATTAAGGATTAGAAACAGTTAAAAAGGCTAGTGCTTCTGATTCACCACCCCCCCCGCCCCGCCCCCCTCTTAGAAGCATTCTTTCCAACAAGACAATCCAACACTAATATCTCCCTAGGGGTCCTAGGACCCCTAGGGACATATGTCATCATGTAATGGGTTGAAGGGTTTTGACCCATAAGAACGATTCTAATATGTCCCTAGCGACCCCTAGGGACATATGTCGTCGTGTAATGGGTCAAAGGGGGTCATAGGTCACCCTATGAGCTCCTTTGACCTGTAAGAATGATTCTAATATGTCCCTAGGGGTCTTAGGACCCCTAGGGACATATGTCATCATGTAATGGGTCGAAGGGGGTCATAGGTCAACCTATGACCCCCTTTGACCCATATGAAGCATTCTAATATGTCCCTAGGGGTCCTAGAACCCCTAGGGACATATGTTGTCATGTAATGGATCAAACGACCCATAAGAATGATTCTAATTTGTCATCATGTAATGGGTCGAATGGGGTCATAGGTCACCCTATGACAGCCTTTGACCCGCAAGAACGATTCTAATATGTTCCTAGGGGTCCTAGGACTCCTAAGGACATATATCATCATGTAATGGGTCAAAGGGGGTCATAGGTCAACCTATGACCCCCTTTGACCCATAAGAAATATTCTGATATGTCCCTAGCGGTCCTAGGACCCCTAGGGACATATGTCATCATGTAACGGGTTGAAGGGGACCTATGACCCCCTTTGACCCATAAGAACGATTCTAATATGTCCCTAGGGGTCCTAGGACACCTAGGGAAATATGTCATTATGTAATGGGTCGAAGGGGGTCATAGGTCAACCTATGACCCCCTTTGATCCATAAGAACGATTCTAATATGTTCCTAAGGGTCCTAGGACCCCTAGGGACATATGTCATCATGTAATGGGTCGAAGGGGGTGATAGGTCCCTTTGACCCATAAGAATGATTCTAATATGTCCCTAGGGGTCCTCGGACCCCTAGGGACTTATGTCATCATTTAATGGGTTGAAAGGGGTGATAGGTCCACCTATGACCCACTTTGACCCATACGAATGATTCTAATATGTCCCTAGGGGTCCTAGGACCCCTAGGGACATATGTCATTATGTAATGGGTCAAAGGGGGTCATAGGTCAACCTATGATCCCCTTTGCCCCATATGAACGATTCTAATATGTTCCTAGGGGTCCAAGGACCCCTAGAGACATATGGCATCATTTAATGGGTTGAAGGGGGTCATAGGTCAACCTATGACACCCTTTGACCCATAAGAACAATTCTAATATGGCCCCTAGGGACATATGCCATCATGTAATGGGTTGAAGGGGATCATAGGTCACCCTATGACCCCCTTTGACCCATATGAAACATTCTAATATGTCCTTAGGGGTCCTAGGACCCCTAGGGACATATGTCATCACGTAATGGGTCAAAAGGGGTCATAGGTCACCCTATGACCCCCTTTGACCCATATGAATGATTCTAATATGTCCGTAGGGGTCCTAAGACCCCTAGCGACATATGTCATCATGTAATGGGTCGAAGGGTGTCATAGGTCACCTTATGACACCCTTTGACCCATAACAACAATTTTAATATGTCCCTAGGGGTCCTAAGACCCCTAGGGACATATGCCATCATTTAATGGGTCGAAGGGGGTCATAGGTCAACCTATGACCCCATTCTACCCATATGAAGCATTCTAATGTGTCCTTAGGGGCCTTAGGACCCCTAGGGACATATGCCATCATGTAATGGGTCGAAGGGGGTCATAGGTCACCCTATGACCCCTTTTGACCCATAACAATGATTCTAATACGTCCCTAGGGGTCCTAAGATCGCTAGGGACATATGTCATCATGTACTGGGTCGAAGACCTATGACCCCCTTGGACCCATAAGAACGATTCTAATATGTCCCTAGGGGTCCTAGGACCCCTAGGGACATGTCATTATTTAATGGGTCGACGGGGGTCATAGGTCAACCTATGACCCCCTTTGACCCATATGAATGATTTTAATATGTTGTTAGGGGTCCTAGGACCCCTAGGGACATATGTCATCATGTAATGGGTCGAAGGAGGTCATAGGTCACCCTATGACCTATGACCCCCTTTGACCCATAAGAACGATTCTAATATGTCCCTAGGGGTCCTAAGACCCCTAGGGACATATGTCATCATTTAATGGGTTGAAGGGTGTCATAGGTCAAACTATGACCCTGTTCGACCCATATGAAGCATTCTAATATGTCCCTAGGGGCCTTAGGACCCCTAAGGACATATGTTGTCATGTAATGGGTCAAAGGGACCTATGACCCCCTTTGACCCATAAGAATGATTCTAATATGTCTCTAGGGGTCTTAGGACTACTAGGGACATGTCATCATGTAAATGGTCGAAGGGTGTCATAAGTCAACCTATAACCTCCTTGGACCCATAAGAACCCCCCTAGGGACATATGTCATCATTTAATGAGTTGAAGGGGGTCATAAGTCAACCTATAACCCCCTTTGACCCATATGAATGATTCTAATATGTCCCTAGGGGTTATAGGACCCCTAGGGACATATGTCATCATGTAGTGGGTCAAAGGGGGTCATAGGTCACCCTATGACACCCTTTGACCCATAAGAACGATTCTAATATGTCCCTAGGGGTCTTAGGACTCCTAGGGACATATGTCATCATGTAATGGGTTGAAGGAGGTCATATGTCAACCTATGACCCTCTTTGACCCATAAGAACAATTCTAATATGTCCCCTAGGACCACTAGGGACATATGTCATCATGTAATGGGTCGAAGGGGGTCATAGATCAACTTATGACCACCTTTAACCCATAAGAATGATTCTAATAGACACCTAGGGACATATTTCATCATGTAATGGGTCGAAGGGGGTCATAGGTTGAACCTATAAGAATGATTCTAATATGTCCCTAGAGGTCCTAGGACCCTGAGGGGCATATGTCATCATGTAATGGGTCGAAGGGGATCATAGGTCAACCTATGACCCCCTTCAACCCATATGAAGCATTCTAATATGTCCCTAGGGGTCCTAGGACATATGTCATCATTTAATGGGTCGAAGGGGGTCATAGTCAACCTATGACCCCCTTTGAACCATAAGAATGATTCTAATATGGGGCATATGTCATCATTTAATTGATCAAATGAAGCATTCTAATATGTTCTTAGGGGCCTTAGGACCCTTAGGGACATATGTAATGGGTCGAACCTATGACCCCCTTTGACCCATAAGAATGATTCTAATATGTCCCTAGGGGTCTTTAGACTGCTAGGGACATATGTTGTCATGTAATGGGTCGAAAGGGGTCATAGGTCAACCTATGACCCCCTTGGATCCATAAGAACCATTCTAAGATCCTACACAAAAATAATACAGACCAAGAAAAATGGGTAAAGTTCGCAAGAAAGTTTACAAAAACATATCATAGCAAATATCTTCATATATTCAAAGATAACTTTTTAAAGGTGCATATTACATATAATCTACACCATAGAAAAAATGATCCAACTGCATACATATTCCAAAATCCAAATAATAAAACAATAAAACTCACTCAACCCATGCTAAGTGACTTACCCCAAGATCCTGCACAAAAATAATGTAGACCACAAAAAGGGGGCAAAGTTTGCAAGAAATTTTACAAAAACATATCATAGTAGATATCTTTATATATTCAAAGAGAACTTTTTAAAGGTGCTTATTACATATTATGTACACAATAGAAAAAATGATCAAGCTACATACATATTCCAAAATCCAAATAATAAAATAATAAAACTCACTCAACCTGTGCTAAGTGAGTTACCTCAAGATCTTGCACAAAAATAATGTAGACCTCAAAAAATGGGCAAAGTTCGCAAGAAATTTTACAAAAGCATATCATAGCAGATATCTTTATATATTCAGAGATAACTTTTTAAAGGTGCTTATTACATATTATCTACACAAAAGAAAAAATGATCCGACTGCATACATATTCCAAAATACAAATAATAAAACAATAAAACTCACTCAACTTGTGCTAAGTGACTTACCTCAAGGTTCTGCACAAAAATAATGCAAAACATGAAACAATAAGCAGATTTTGCAAGAAATTTTACAAAAACATATCATAATAGATATTACAAAATACACAAAATGATTTTTTTAACCATAAAAACTCTTCCTATTTTGTTGAATAGAAAAATAAATAGAGTTTAAAGCATGAGCTATACAATATTAGCTCAATTTTATTAACCCTAAACTATTTTCTTAGCTCCACCAAACACTAGGTGATCTTCTACTTCTAAGATATACTCCATTTTATTTTCTTAAGCCTTTGATTCTATCGATTGTTTTGGGGTATGAATGAGTTTTTACTCTCTAGCTTATTGATGATGATCAAGAAACACATTCACTCTAATAGTTTCCTTTGTACTCATAAAAACCAGATTCCACCATTAATAAAAAGAATTGCAATGATCTTAACACTAAATCTAATTGATTCTTGAAAGGCATGTGGGAATTAAGTCTTTTTTCTGATTTAATCAAAGGAGAAATAGAATGTACCTAGCTAACATCTGGAATAAGATAATGGTTAGAGTGCTCATGGGTTGAGCACCATAACCCAAATTCTTATATGATTATCTAAAACATAGAGATCTAATGGTAGCAACTTTTGAATTGGGTGTGCATGAATATCCACTAGGTCTATGAACAACAATTCTAGGAGTTATTTGTGCTTGTCCTGATACTACTTAGATAGAAAACATGGTATGCTCAATTCAAGGGGTTTACTTCCCAAATTAAAAAGAAAAAAGAAAAAAGGTTATTGACTAAAAAAAAGTTTGTATAGTAAAAACAAGGTTATTGATTTTGGTGCATACTAACAAAATAAATAGAATGATATTACATTGTAAATAGGGTTGTATTTGATATTATGTTTAATTCATAATTATAGTTAGATACTATATGACTCTCTAACTCTCTACTTGAAGTTTGTTCCCTCTATTTTTTACTGAAATTTTATGTACCAAGATCTTACTTTGTGCATACTTTGATTGTTATAAGTATATGATGATTAGTTGATTTAGTATTTCATTAAATAGCATAGGACAGACAAATTATCTATTTAATTGAACTCCTTTTTTAGTTCTTTATTCATATATTTGTAACCACTTTCCTTAGTGTTATCCTAAGATGATATGGACTTTTCTATGCATCATAAAAACATGGAGAAAGGAATTGAAAATCTATTATAGAATATGTAACAATAGAGAAACAATATAGATGGGAGAAGCAAGCATTTAGGTTACTTGAAGATGGAGAAATAAATTTTCAATTGAAAATAATTTAAGCAATCAATTGTTCCCAACTAGTAGTTTAAAATACAATTTTTCAAGGTGATAAAATTGTATATGCAGATGCATCACTTGCATGTCAGGCATGAAGTGCATTCCCCAACTTATAACGAAAGGTTGGATATAAAGGCTCCATATGCTGGTCTAAAAATGCAAGCCAAGGATTTAACCCTTTTATTTATTATTGCAGAGAACCAACCTTTGCAAAGGACATCAAGTGCATGTCCATGGGTGAAAAGAAATATCGATGACAACATGGATATTCCTATGCAACAATATAGGGAAGGAGAAAAAAAGAAAAAAAGAAAAAAGAAAAGATTCATGTGAACTTATGTAACTTAATGTGAAGTTATGTGAACTTATGTAACTTTACTTTGCAGAACTTGCCAACTTATGCTTTAAGCCTCTTCTCTATTCCTTCAAAGGTGGCTGATACTTTGGAATCCATTCAGAGAAATTTCATGTGGGCTGGTATTGATGGCAATAAGAAGTATCTGTTGGTGGCTTGGGAGACCATCTATAGACTAAAAAAGTAGGGGGGACTAGGGATTAGGAAGTTGAAACAGTTCAATAGAGCCCTCCAAGCTAAACAGATATGGAGGATTTTCAACACCACTGGGGAATGAAAGGATATTTTGAAGGTCAAGTATGCCACTAATATCAATTTCACACAATTCATTAGTAGGTACCTTGACCCTAGAGGATCTAACATCTGGAATGACATTATGAGGATGAAGAGTATAACATTTGAGAAAGAAAAATGGAAATTGGGTAATGGTGAAAACATAAATTTTTGGCATGATGACTGGCTAAGACAAGGGCCATTATGGAACATAGAGCCATTTAATAGATGGGCTAACTCTTGTATGGAAATATTTGGGTGCAAAGTAAGTGACTATAGGGATAATGATGAGTGGGTTAATTTGACCTAGATTTCCTTGGAACTTAAGCCATTGATGGACATGGTTAGGCATATACCTTTGTCCCACAATAAGGACACCATTATATGGGGGGAGAAAAATAATGGAAACTACATCGTAGCCTTTTGCTACGAGACCATTCAAAATGATGGAATTACCCCTATTTGGGCCAATGCATGGTATCCAAGTCTTATCCCCAAAATCAACATTTTTTTTCTGGATTATGCTCCAAAATTGTATTTTGATGGTGGATAACCTCACCAAGAGGGAAAATATGATGCCTAATAGATGCATTATGTGTAAAAATCATAGTGAGTGTGTGGATCATATCTTTATCCATTGCCAATTCACTAGAGATATCTGGTCTTATTTCCTATCTTTTTTCAATATGACTTGATGTTTTCCTATCAACACTACTGATCTCTTTGAACAGTGGCACCATGGGTTGTATGGGGATGGGAACAAGGACTTGTGGAAATGGACCTTGCCTCATGTCTATTAGGGTGTGGAAAGAGTAGAACAACAAATTTTTTAGGGAGAAGGAAACAAATACTAAAATTGTCTTCCACAAAAGCCTTAATGCTTTATTAGAAAACTACTCAACCATTAAAGGTCTTAACCCCCTTCTTAGCACAAAGGTTATGGATCCTAATAAGAGGAAAGAATGCATATGGACTCTCTTTCCTGAGGGTTGGCACAAAGCAAATTTTGATGAAGCCACCAAAGGCAATCTGAGATTGGCTGGGGTGGGAGGTATCATAAAAAATGCACATGAAAAAAGGATTGCTGCTGTGTCACACCTTAGGGCATGCAAACTAACCATTATGTGAAGGCGAAAATGACTCATCAAACAATCAAACTAGTTCAGGACATGGGAGTAATTTTTTCTTGGCTGGAATGAGACTCAAAGAATATTATAGACAGTCTTAATGAGAAGAATGAGCCTATGTGGATGATCATGAATATCATTGAAGAGTACATTCAACACCTTAAGACTTTTGATAATACTTATGTGGCTCACGAGTATAAGGAATCCAATCAAGTGGCTAACAGGTTGGCCAACTAGGTAGTCAAGAATAATGAAGTGGCAAAGTGGATGAATGAGCATACTTTTCCATTGGATATCCTTGAGCTAATAGAAAGGGAAAGGATCCCAAGTAGATTAGGAATCATAAAAGGCACATTATGCTAGTTTATGATTTATGGAAAATGTGTAGAATTATGATGTGTAAGTACAAAAGTAATTGTACTTTTCACATCAATAATATCCATCATCTCACTTTGAGGATTGATTTTGGGCATAAAGTACACAAGGTGAAAAGAAGTTTCATGAAAATGACTAGTGTTTACGATAATCTAGCTTTGAAGATTATCAATACCAAAAGAAAAGTTTGTAGAGAGGAAGAAATCATGGTGGGGGGAAGACATAGGAGCGAACATGTGGAAAAAGCTTAGAAGTGGTGTAGACACTCTAAGGTGTGGAGCATCTTGAAAAAAGGTGAAGTTACCAATTTCATTGAATGACTTCATGGGTGAAAAACTTTTGTTATGCGAAGTTGATGGAGGATTTTATCTTTGCATTGAATGTCATACCCATCATGGGGAAGAAATTCTACAGAGATAGAAAGATTTCTGGGCAGACTGTGGTTGACTTCACCAAAGATTTGGCAGAAAAGAAGGCCTTGGTGAAGAAGGGTACCTACTACTTGTCGATCTCTATTAAGCCACTATGGAGGCTTGTGTTGAGGGTTATAATCAAGTACATTTCCCTCAACATGAGATTCAATCACCTCCCATTAGTTCATGCTTCTTGACCATTTCAAGTATGGGGCAAAGATATCCATTCATTTTTTCCTTTACTCATCTATTAATGAAAATATTAATGAATATAAGGAGAAGCACTCAAGTAATCTAGCCTTCCATGAAGGGCTCTTGTTGTTAATCTACGCTTTTTTTAAGGCTAGATCTATAGGGAAACAAATTAAAAATAGGAAGGTGGGGAAGAAGGGTAGAGATGATTCAGATGAGTCAGGAGAGGACTATACTCCTTCAGATATTGAGTATAGCTAAGACATGTACTTAGACACAGAGGAGGATGCTATCCCACAGTACAATATTGGTAAAAAAAAAGTACCAAAATGGAGAGAAAGGAGAAAAGAGTGAATACTGAACCTAAATAGGGCTTTGAGATTTTATCTAATAGGGACTACAATGAAAGGGCACAGGGCATGGACATGGAGGGCAAAAATGCTGATGGAGAAGAGGAGACCAATCTTAGAGAATGGGAGGACAAAAAGAGGACGGGTGGTAAGAGAAACATTACCATAAAAATGCAGGCCAATAGAGAGGAAGATTATGAGGAAAAGACTTTTAGGGGTGGGAAAAGAGGGAGAGATTTTAAATCCAATGAGGAAACCCAGGAGGTGGGAAAGGATAGTGATGAGGATGATAAGAAATAGGGGTGTGGGGAAGAGCACGAGCAGGATTATGAGCAATTGGGATCCAACCATTACAATTGCATGATTACGGGAAAAGATAGGAATGTGGTGTGGAGGAATTTTGATATTGTTTATGCAAGGATGGGGATCAATAGAGAAATGATTAGAACCACAGTCAAGAAGAATAAAGAGGTCAAAATTCAATTGGAGGAGCTAATTGATCCAACTCTTGTGATTTTAAGTGATATCATAAAGGAAAACCCTCATATGGATGTGCTTAACAACACAAAAAATAGTGCAGTGGATAGCTATCAAACCACTAAATGGATTTTCCATGAAATTTAGGAGCTCAAATATAAAGTGAGTAGTTTGGAGAGGGAGAATTACAATTTGTAGAATAGGAAAACAAAGGAGGAAAAGGACACGGATAATAGAGTGGAGGAAGTGAAGAGTAGGGTTCAAACCATGGAGGGCTCTATGCAAAATATTGCTGAGCAAAGCTACAACATCCTTAAAGAGGCTAATGAGAACATAAAGGTGCTCATCAACAAAATTGAAGAACACAAGGTTAACAAAGAGGATGATCATTCTCCTAATAGTGCCAAAGATAGGTCTCCTGAGGATGGCTCAAGGAAGAGAACTAGATCCAACACAAAGAATGAGGATACCCAGGAACCTGATAAATATTTTTCTGACATGAAAGAGGTGGCTAGAAGAAAGTCAGAGCTAGAAATTCATGTTGCAGAAACACTCAGAGAAATAACCTGAACAACCTTCTTGGCTTTTGGGCCTCTCCTGGTTTTTTGTTCTGCTCCCTTGTTTTTGTCTAGTTTATATCTTGTTTCCTTGTGGGGGGTTGTTTCAGAATGTTTCTTTTAGTTTGTCTGATACTTTAAGCATTTTATCTATGTTTTACTTTTAGAAGTGTAAGGGTTTTAGGGCCCCATTAAAACCTAATTTCCTTAATCAAAAACTTATTTATGTAACTTATTTGATAGACTGATGTTAATGTATAGATGTTTTATTTATGTTCTATTGAATGTTCATGTGAATGTTCTAATGAATCTTATGTTTCAATGTTTTTGATTAGGTAAAATAGGTTTTATAGGGATCTTGAAACCCAAAGTTTTACAAAAAAAAGAGCGAGATGAAACAGACTAAACAAACAAAAATTTGCCACAAAAGGCCGGAGACAAAAGAAGGCCCAAAGCCAAAGAACAAAGGCCAGAGACAGAAAAGAAAAGCCAGGCAAATAGGCTAGTGGCCGTCCGTTTCCATGGCCTGTAGGGTTTTTGCAGCATCATTGTCCTTCTGACTGGTCATGCCCTCTTGAATCTTGGTCGAAGTGTTCATATGGTTCCCCTGATTCACCTAGTCACTGGCCTCTTTCTGAAATTCATCCCAGTTGAATCCTTGCTTTGTGTTATACTCTACATCCCTTTCAAGGCCAGTTGTAGTCAGATAGTCCCCCAGATTGACAATATTCTCATTCAAGGTGTGAAGGGTGTCCACTATCTGTTTGGTGATTATTTGGTGGACAAAATCCAGCCTTTGGACCTTTTGCTCAAGTTGGGTGAGCATGTCATCCTGATGGTCTCTAGAGACCTTACCTCTATCTTTCTCCTAGCTACCCACCTGGTCATTGCTTCCTCTGGCTTCTTGGTCCTTGTTAGTACCCTTGTTGTTGGGCTGGTTTCTACTATCCTTCAGAGCCTCAATTTCTTGAAAAAGCCACTTGATGGAATGAAAGTTGTTAATTAGACTATTCTTTGCATTGTTCAGGAAGTTGAAGCCAATTTCTCGCATATTGTCAGAGATAACCAAAAGAGCTGGGTCAATGAGCTCGTCGTAGTGGGTACTTCTGTCAAGGTCCTCCAGCACCTAGATTTTAGCAGGTTCTCTAACAATACCCAAACTAACATTGTCCCCATAGAAGTTCCTCTAGGCCCTCCTCTTGTTCTTTCTGATTACCTCCCCCCCTTTTTCAACCATGATTTCAATCATCTCCTTCGGGGGCGAAATGGGAACCTCCTGAGGCAAATTGGGTGAGGTGGGGCTGGGGGGCACATCAACATGGTCATTGGGGTGTTTTTGGGGTAGGGCCTGGTTAACTTTTCTTTTCTTGAGGTTAACCTTGGGGTCCATAGGGGTCACCACCTCCTTGTCATTTTCTCTCCCCTTATCTTCTTCCATATCTCTGAGTCCTCCTCCTTAGACTCCATATCAAACTCCACATCATCATCACTGGCCTCTTTCACCTCCTTAGGATGAGGAGAGGGAGGGATAGGGGGAAGACATCTAGGGCTCTTCCTGCTAGGGATGCGAGGATCATGGGTAACAAGGATTGCTTTGCTTGGGGTGTCAATTTTCTCTGATTTCACTACAAGCTCATCCCCAAAATCAGAACTGGCAGTGTCGTCTGAGGCACTACCTGAATCCCCAATGGTTTTACCTCTAGTATGGGTTTCAAGAACTCATAAATCAGAAGTAGGAGACCGTTATGGAGGGCAAGATTTTTGATAGGACATTTCTTGAAACCCTCTATATTCTTGGCCATGGAGGTGAAAATGTAAAAAGGAAAAGAAATTTTCACTTTGTGTCTAAAATGATTTAATAGAACAAAATGATGAGTCCTGATTCTATCAAACCTGGGGTCAAGAGTGACATATTCAATGATAATCCTAAGAACATACCTCTAGAAATTTTTGATGGAATCAATGTCATAGTAGGTGTCAATCTTGACCAGTTTGCTTTTCTCCTTATCATCCTTGACAAAGTCATTGACAACATTGGCAGACATCTTCTTGTCCCTGTAGAAGTTCAAGCCATCTTGAGAAAAGCTAGTCACCTCCGCAATAAGACCCTCAGTGATTTGGTGGGAAACACCATCAATTTTGACCCTACCATTTTGCTAGGAATCAACCATAGCTTTAGTAACCCCTGCATCAAATCCATGAAGCTTCTCCATGAATTTGGTTATACTGCCCTTGTAGAGCTTTCTCCAGACCTTCCTCTTCTCTTTCCTTCTCTCTGATTCACCCCATGGCTCTCTTTTGATCCTTTCTCCCACCATTGCAGTTTTTAGCTCAACTAACCCTAAACCACTAGCAGCATTGTCGAGTTCAGAGTAGCAAAAGGCACTGAGAGCGAAAATAATATTGCACATGTTTATGGGTTTATTTCTAGCTTCCTTCAGCTTGTGTCTTCTGTACACGTGATTATGGAGTAGAGGGGGTTCCACATAACTCCAAATAATTCCCTTTTTGAAGTACAATTTTTCAAATCGTATCATCATTAAAAAGACGTTAAGTTGGTGCCGTGGATTTGCTCCTTTCGGATTAGCTCAATCACCATCGCCGAAAAAACATTGTTGCTTCCCCATGTCATCACCGAGTTGCTAGCAACCACTTCATTGGCGAACCAGTCAGCGACCGTGTTTTCTTCACAATAAACATGGCTGACGTGGTAGTTTTAAAATTTCCTTAAGTCTGATTTTAGGTCCTCAATAATGCTTTCGATGGTCCAGGAGGGTTTAGTGACTCCTAAAATGCAATTTATTATATTTAAGGAGTCACCTTCAAGCCACGATTTCTCAATCCCTGAGGCTAGGGCCAACTTAACAGTGAACCTAGCAGCACTGGCTTTAGATAGATGATTGGTTTGGTGGCCAATAGGGGAAGAGATAGCAGCAATGCCACCTCCTAAACTATTTCTTATGATACCTCCACATCCAGCTGGACCTGGATTCCCCTTGGCTACCCCATCAAAATTAGCTTTATGCTAGTTCTTAGGGGGAAAAGACCAAATAGCCTCCTCTCTTCTTTTGATCCTGTCTTCTTTCCTGGCTTTACTATTCCCTCCAACCTTTATGTCTCCTTCTCTGGTTATGGCATAGTTCTCTATCATAAGGCTTTCAATTTTCTCACCTATTATACCCTCAAGGGCTTCTCTGTCTCTGAATATCCTGTTGTTGCACTCCTTCCAAATTCCCTAGCAGAAGTGTGGGAGGATCTAGGAGCTCAATAACTAAGATTTCAATCCTTGGTGGTGGCTTCTCCACTGACTAAAGAAATCCTAGATGCAAGCTGGAGGGCACCAGTTGAAGTCTAGGTTAGTAGTCAGATGGCTCCACACCTTGGATGAGAAGGGGTAGTGGATGAAATATGATTAACCGTTTCTAGATCTTGCTTACAGAGGCAACATCTATTAGGTAAGACTTGGCCTCTCTTGGCTAAATTATCTTGGGTGAGGATTTTATCTTGTAAGAGGAGCCAGAAGAAAATTTTTATCTTAGGCATAAGCCTAGGGATCCAGGCTTTGGCCTAGATAGGTTTCTCCTCTTTACTCACAACGGATAGATAGCCAGAGGCCACAGAGTAAAGGCCCCTTGAAGAATCTCCCCAAACTAAAGAGTTACCATTCTAGTTGATGAAGATGGCATTTAGAGAGGACATTAAAGGCTTGAGGTCTTGTGAAAGTTCAGCCAGATTGTGCCATTCATTACCATTTTTGTAGTTCCTTACCATCAAACTGTATCTACCAATACACTGATCTGCCCACCTACCAAATATGGGGTGATTAATGAGGGGTTCCTGACATAGCCAGCTATCCTACCAAAAAAGGATTTTGTCTCCCATTCCATCTTTCCATTTAGCCCTAGATTTAGCAAGGGGGAGGGCCTTCAAGATCCCATTCCAAATGTGGGATCCTGTCGGCAGCTCAGCCCCTTGAAATATGGAGTTAAGAGATAGTCTACCCAGATATTTCTCAGCCAGAATATCCCTCCAAACACCTATGCTTTGGAAGATGTGCCAAGGATGTTTAGCTAAAAGAGATTGATTGAGGTGAGAAATTTTTCTAATACCAAGACCTCCCTGGCTTTTGGGCTGGCAGACTAAGTCCTAGGCAACCAGGTGGTATCTCTTGTGGTCATAAGTCTCTGTCTAGAGAAAATCCCTCTGAATCCTCTCCATTCTTTTCACAAACTTAACCAAAATCCTAAAAATACTAAGGGCATAGGTAGGGAGGTTCTGGAGAATAGATTTAACCAGAGAACATTTGTCAGCTTGACTGAGGGTGGCCCCTTTCCAACTTGCAAATATCCTGTTGAAATTGTCTATAATGCTGAACCAAAAGGAATCTGAAGGTTTCGTTCCAAGAGGTAGCCCAAGATAAGTCACTGCTAGGGACTCGATGCCACATCCCAAGATGCGAGCAATTTTACTCTACCTCTCCAAAGGGGTATTGAGGAAGAAAACCAAACTCTTATCCAAATTGATAGCCTATCCTGAGCCCCTGGTGTAGGAGTTCAAAATGCTTTTGAAAGTCCTGGCCTCCCGGATAGAGGCTTCACCCCCCAAGATAGTGTCATCCACAAATTTTTGGTGGGTGAAAGTAGAGGGTCTTGAAGAAGGCCTTAGACCTTTCAAACTCCTATCTCGGAGCTTCTTTTGGATGATTCTGCCCAGGCATTCTGCCAAGATGAAAAAAAGGATAGGAGAAATGGGATCACCCTGCCTTAAACCCCTTGAGGGGGAGAAGAAAGGAGTCGGGAGACCATTAACTAGAACAAACAAAGAGGGAGAAGAGATGAGCTAAGAGATGAGCTTGCATACCTGAGCATCGAGACCAAAGGCTCGTAGGACAGCAAAGAGGAAATTCTAGTCGACCTTGTTGTAAGCTTTAGACAAGTCCAATTTGAGAAGGAAACCTTCCTTATTGCCCGCCTCAAGAGAGTGGATGAATTCATGAACTGAGATGATGGAATCAAGGATCTGCCTGCCAGGGACAAAGCTAGTTTGCTAGGGTGAGATGATCAGGGGAAGAATGCTGAGGAGTTTGGAAGTGAGAACCTTGGAAATGATCTTGTAGAATGAATTGCAGAGGCTAATGGGCCTAAATTTGTCCAAAGAGTCAGCTCCTAGAATCTTGGGGATGAGGACTAGAAAAGTAGCATTAAGTTCTTCCAGCAAATTCCAAGCCCTGAAGAATTCTTGAACCACCTTTACCACATCCTTCTTAACCACATTCCAATAAGTCTAAAAGAAGAAGGTAGGGAAACCATCCAGGCTCGAAGCTTTATCCCCCAGGAGGGAAAAGAGGGCTTGGTGAATTTCCTCCAGGGTGGGGATAGATTTCAGCAAGGAATTATGATGATCTTGCAGTAGGGGGGGATGGCTACCAAGATATCCTCTTGATCAGATGTAGAGAGGGAGGGATCAGCTATGAGGAAAGAGGAGAAGTAGCAAACAACTTCCTTTGCTATCTCTTCTTCCTTAGAAACCAGTACCTGATCCTTTTTGATATTAGATATCCTATTGTTAGCCCAATGCTTAAGGGTGGTCAAGTGAAAAAATCTGGTGTTACGATCTCCTTCTTTCAACCAGCTGACTCTAGATCTTTGTTTCCAATAAAGCTCTTCCTTAGATATGATGTTATGCAAATCCAAGAGGATAACCTTTTTCTCGTGCCTGTTGTAAGAGTTATATTCGAAGAGCTAGATTTCTTCCTAGATAGAATTGAGCTGATCAGTTTTCTCATCTTTCTCCTGGAAAATGTGGCCATAGTCAATTTTGTTCCAAGATTTAATGTTCCTTTTCACATTTTTCAGCTTCTGGGAAACTCTATACATAGCAGTATCATCTATCTTAAAGTTCCACCAAGAAGAGATTTTTCCTTCCAGCACTGGATGGGAAAGCCACATTTTCTCAAAGAAAAAAGGGAAGGCCCTTTTGCTAGACAGGGGGGAGATAGAGAGAGAAATTGGGGAGTGATCGGAACCCACCCTAGGGAGGAGGGATAATCTGCAAGAATGGGAAAGAAGCCATTTAGGAGATATGAGGGCTTTTTTGAGGCGAACCTGAATGCTATCTCCCCCAACTCTCCTGTTAGACCAAGTGAAACTTCCCCCTTGAAGGTCCATATCCAAGAAGGCAAGATTCTGAATGAACAAAATGAGGTCACACTTACTGTCTTGATCCGGGGCAAGACCCCCCCATTTGTCAGCATCAGAGAGAGGCGAGTTGAAGTCCCCCATGATAATCCCTTTGTTAAAATTGCAATTGGAAAGAATGTCGAGGAGCTTGACCCAAAAAAAATTCCTTTCCTTCTTGGTGTTGGGGGTGTACAGGTTTAGGATTAGCCAGGAATCATTGCTATGGATGTGAGATGCCTCACACAGAAGAGCATTGTAAGTGCTGAAAAGAGTAGATAACTTGAAGGCCCTAGAGTTATACAGGATTAGTACTCCTCCAGAAGCACCTTTCAAATCTGAGGCTTCACAGCTAAAAGCTTTATTGAAGGATATCCTTTTAACCAGGTCCCTTTTCATCTTAGTCTCCTGTATCATCAGAAAATTGGGTCTATGGTCTCTAATCATATTAATGACTAGATCTTGTTTATGAGCCCCATTTAGGCCCTTTATATTCCATGAAATGACTTTCATTTCTTACTTCCTAAGAAATCCTTGATGGTTCTTTGGCTCCCATCTGCCAGATTCCTTTTTGTTTCTTCTTGTAGAAGCTAATTTGAGTTCTTTCTTCCTGCTCCCTTGGGGGTTATCCCAATGTCAGCTTTGACCCTACTTCTGGTAGACACTGGAGATAAAGGAGGCAAGACATTGTTCTAGTTCTTCTGGTTCTTCTTTTTCTTCTTTACCATGCACTAGTCATCTAGGCTTACCGTTGCACTGCTTTCTAATCGACCTTCCCACTGGGCGATCTAGTCTGGATCATGTTTTTAATGAGAAGATGGAGCTTGGCCTCTAGCCCTTTGGGAGCAGAAGTTTATTTCCCCTTCAACCCTAAAGGGGTTTGGGTATCAGTGAGCTTATGGGAAAGAATCTTATCCTAGCTCTCCTTTGCTTTTGGAATAATTTGGGCCAGGGCTTCTTGCCCCAAACTAAGCTGCTCTATTGCTTCCAAAAGTGGAGCTTGCTCCTCTATGGAACTAAGCTGCTCTAATGCATCCAAAGGTGGAGCTTGCTCCTCTGTAGGTCCCATGGATTGGGAGTGGGGAGTTTCCTCCATCTTTAGAGCCTCCATTGAGGCTGAGATTGGCATCTCCAAGGTAGGACCCTTCTCAAGGGGGTTAGCACTTGCCTGCTCCTTGGGAATGTCTTTCTTAGGAATATCTTTCAAGGCTTTATCCTTCTGGCTGACGGCCTTCCCCCCTTGCGCCATAGAAAGTTTGTGCCTTGAAATGTCTCTTTCTCTAATTTTTTATGATATTTACAACCTCTAATCATATTTTCAATATCAAACAACTAATATCACAAAGATCCACCAAATTTCTCAAGAAACCCCAAATCGGGTATGCCAGAAATTGTGCCAAAAGCTTCACAGCTTCACCTATTATTAATAAATCTGAAAGTGGACATTTTTAGAGAAATTTCAGGAGCATAAATACCTACAAAATGACATTTCTAGATCCTTATAGCCTTTACAGAATAGTTCTCAAATGTAGGACAAAAACTATGCTCAGCGGGCTCCCGAAATTAACACAAAAATGCCCGAAAACACCACAAAAACACTAATAATCTATCTCAGAAGTTTAATCACATCACAATACATATATTCAGCTCTATTTTAACACCTTAAAGTCTGAAATACAGCAGAAACCAAAACTGATATGAAATACTCAACTGAGAACACCAAACTCATACAAAAAACACACCCGAAAACCCACAAATCTGCAGTGTTCAGCACAAAGGCAAACTCTGTATGAGCGTGCACATGGAATGGCTTCAAAATACCATCCTTAGCCTTCCTAGAAACCTACAAACTCCAATTCTTGGGTCTCCTTCTCCACAGGTTTGGCAGCCTCTGAAGAATAACAAAGAATGAGCAAAAATCAAGTTATGGAATCAGCCCAAAATGCCTCCAAACCACTTAAAAGAGGGCATAACCGTAACTCACATCCAAGAGAGGTTAATGAAACATATTCTAATAATAATTTTCATTTATTAGTCCAATAGTTTCCAAAGATTAACCTCCTTTTTCTGAAACTTCACTTTCTTGGGCCTGCCTGCCTTAGCAAAGATTATTATTTTTTAATTATTTGAAAAGGGGACATGACAAGTTCTCCCCTCCCAAAAATTGCTTGTCCTCAAGCAATGGCTGAAAAATAAACCAATCAATCCACCTGGATCCCAAATGTAGTCATGAACTATACTACTACCAATTAATACAGGCTTCTGCAATATCCTCTGCAATATGACCAAGAGGAATCCATAATCAAACTGACAATTATAGCTCAACCAAACTCCAAAATCACAACTACCACAGTAAAAAACCCATGAGACACAAACTCTTAGAACATCAAAACCCAAGTAAAGTGGACAAATCAAACTACCAACACAGTAAATACCATCAACGCATCCCACTAGCCTATACAGAATGTACAATCCAACCCTGCAACAATGGTGAATGCTCTTGAATGAAAGTGTACCAAGTATGGAGAATCCACACACTGTACAACTCCTATAGTCAACACAACTTTGCAAATCATCAACCACTATCTCATAACCATAACTCCCATGCACTGTTGATGGTGAAAAGAGATTACAAGATAAAGAGTAAGAAATGGAATCCAAACCAAATTTGCCTGCCATCAACTCCTCGAAAAAAGGATCAAATGCTAACTGATGTACATACCCTGCAATATAATGTTGATTAAAAAAACCAACCTCAGTCAACAACTCACCATGAACAAGTGATACAACCCACTGTGACTGCTCACTAGCTAAGTCAGGAGATGTCATACCCAAAGGAGTAGAATCAATAACACCCACTGAAGCATCACTTCCAAAGTCCTGCTCTAAGTCACATATTATCAAGCTGTCAACTATAGAACCTATCACCATGTCATGCCCATCACAACTCTCATCTTGAGGCATCAAACTATCCCATAACTGATGATAAGCACTAGGAACCAAAGTACATCTCTATATCATCATCTCATCAACATGGTCATCAAAGGTAAATTGATGAGCATACCTCACAGTGTAATGCCGATAGAATTCAACAATCTCAGTCAGTGGCTCAGACTGTAATCTAGATGAAACTAACTACAATTGATCATTAAACATGTTGGAACTGACTACAACCTCCAAAGATATCACCAAGGGAGTAGTATTACTAGCAGGAACCATGCCAACTGCCGACTCACCAAAATCACACATGATCTTTGATACATCTCTAGTCTTCGTACCATCAGTACTAGAGGCCACCACCATGTCAGGCATACAACAATATGCTACAACACCCAACTCAACTGAACCTGACTCTAGTGGGAATGAACCTGATATGCCAATGTTAGTATCAAGGATGGATGCATCCCCATCCCCACTGTCTCTGACAATCTCGGCCATGGACATCCTCGGATCACCAAACACCACAGCTTGTGACTGTATAGAATTAGGTAAAGACCATAGTCGCTCTAACTCCATGGTCACCTTAGCCAAATGAAATTGTGACTCCTTGAAAACCAACTGTGTACTCTCAAGAATCTCAGAAGAAACCTCAAGCTACTCAGTAAGCTCACTCACCTCATCTTCCTTGGCCAACAATGCATCATATGCTGTACTGCCCCACTCCATAAGATAATCTCTGTCGGCTACCAACTGCATATAATTCTATCTCAAAATATAAATAGCCTCCCATAAAGAGTGGATCTCTGTCAAGGAAAGATAACTGCCTTCCTGCTCATCACTAGTAGGAGAACCCCATCCATAAACTGCTAACAACTGACGAGTAGCATCGAAATACTGGCAAGTGATAGCAATGTCTCGGTCACTAACTCTGAACTGATTAGACACATGATGGCACTAGCTTGACTATCTCCTACAAACCTCCTCTGATGCACTATCTAAAGGAGTATCCTCAAAGTTACTAGTCTCTAGAGTATTACCATCCATATCCTGTGAATCAAATCTAAAGCTCATATCAAAATACGGAGTATCAAAAACATTAGCATTGCTGTCCAACTCCTCTATACCCAAGGAAACTAAGTCTTCAAAATTGCCCACTGCATCCTCCTGGATGTCATCAATGCCAATATGATCCTGGGACTCATCTATACACACTGCCAAATATGAAATATCATCAACACATTCCAGCAAGCATGGTCGATTGGATATATGAACAAAGCCCAACATCGATGTATAAAAACTAATACCAACATCGAACAAGATACTGACACAAGAAAAGACAACACCGTGTAATCTGCTAATCAAATCCATGATAGCACCCAAACAATCACTGCTACCAAAAAGTGTTAAATATTTTCAGTCAACTGAATCCCAAATTCCAATACAACAATCTCAAGTCCATATTTGTAAACTATAATCAGCTGGTAACTGAAGAAAAATCCTCACCTGAGTAATATGACCAATACCAACTAACTCCACATACCTGTCATGATGAGATAATGAAGTCACAATACTATCTTTTTCACCTTTAGCTGGCTGGACAAATCATGTGAAGTACTACTAGCCTCAACCTCATGTGATGAAGCATCTAACTGTGCCTAGTACTCTTTCTCAGCAAATTCATGAATGCTCAATGTCTGCTCATCTCTACTAGGTATCTCACCATCCTACACAACAACATCCTCATAATCATCATCTGAACCCACTACACAGTAGTCACTTCCTGTTGTAACGATACCATCCTGAATACTTGTGGCATCACCCTTTGACGACCTGTAAACAATTGTCTCAATTTGAGTATCAAGTTGACCGTTACTATCAATCTGTGTAATATCCTTTCCCACCACCTCCTGTGGCAAAGTAGAATCTGAGACCTCTACCTAGCTATTAGCTAGTTTCTCAAACTCCTCATGCAAGTTCTTGGGAATTGTGTCATCTGTCCTATGAGAAAATCTACCAAATAGAAATCCAGCCAACTTATCCACCTTAGTTGGGTCAGACAACATGTCATTCATTATATGGTGGTGCTCAACCAACTTTTTAGACATGTCATGGCTTATTTTCATAAGTTTATCTCGAATGTCTAAATAACCATCCTTTCTATTGTTTTGACTCTGGATATCAATTGTCCAAGATCATGTCCTCTGAGACTCTGTACTATACCTGTCCATTCTAGATAAAGTAGAGTGTAACCCCAATAGGATATAAATTCTTCAAACACCAAGAACTAACATGCAAATGATTAGCAGTAACATGCAACCATAGATTTTGACATGCAACTGATTAGAAGCAACACACAACCACCAAATTCACCAAGATCTAACATGCAAATGATTAGAAGTAGCATGCAACCATAAATTTTGACATGTAGCTAATTAGAAGAAACATGCAATCATAAATTATGACATGCAAGATCTGGGTAGTTGTCAAAACTGACATGCAAGATCTAGGTAGTTGTCAAAACTGACATGCAAGATCTGGGTAGTTGTCAAAACTGACATGCAAGATCTGGGTAGTTGTCAAAACTAACATGCAAACTTTTACAACCACCAAATTCACCAAGAAATAACATAAAAATGATTAGAAGTAGCATGCAACCATAAATTTTGACATGCAGCTGATTAGAAGCAACATGCAACCATAAATTATGACATGCAAGATTTGGGTAGTTGTCAAAACTGACATGCAAACTTCTACAAACCCTCAGGCTGGCAAGATCATGGATCTGATACCACAGAAATGTCCCTTTCTCTAATTTTGTATGATATTTCCAACTTCTAATCATATTTTCAAGATCAAACAACAGAAAGATCCACCAAATTTCTCAAGAAACCCCAAATCGGGTATGCCAAAAATTGTGCTAAAAGCTTCACAACTTCACCTATTATTAATAAATCTAAAAGTGGACATTTTTACAAAAATTTAAGCAGCATAAAAGCCTAAAAAATGACATTTCCAGATCCATATAGCCTTTACACAACAATTCTCAAATGCAGGACAAAAACTATGCTCATCGGGCTCCCAAAATTAACACAAAAATGCCCGAAAACACCACAAAAACACTAATAATCTATCTTAGAAGTTTAATCCCATCACAATACATATATTCAGATCTATTTTAACACCTTAAAGTCTGAAATACAGTAGCAAACCAAACTGATATGAAATACTCAACTGAAAACACCAAAACTAATACAAAAAACACACCCGAAAACCCACAAATCTGCACTGTTCAGCACAAAGGAAAACTCTGTATGAGCATGCACATGGAATGGCTTCAAAATCCCATCCTTAGCCTTCTTGAAAACCTGCAAACTCCCATTCTTGGGTCCGCCTGGAAATCTGCAAACTCCCGTTCTTGGGTCTCCTTCTCCACAGGTTTGGCAGCCTCTGAAGAATAACAAAGAATGAGCAAAAATCAAGTTCTAGAATCAGCCCAAAATGCCTCCAAACCCCTTAAAAGAGGGCATAACCATAACCCACATCCAAGAGAGGTTAATGAAACATATTTTAATAATAATTTTCATTTATTAGTCCAACGGTTTCCAAAGATTAACCCCCTTTTTCCGAAACTTCACTTTCTTGGGCCTGCTTGCCTTAGCAAAGATTATTATTTTTTAATTATTTGAAAAGGGGACATGACATGCCTCTAGAGAAACTTCATCTTACCCTTACCAGAAGGGTGGGATGATTGCTTCTTGGCTTGGTCAGAGATGATTGGTTCCGTGGGAAACTTCTTTGCCTCACTAGGGCACTGGTAGGCCTTATGACCAGCCTTTAGGAAAAGGAAGCATGCAAAGGGGATAGTTTTGTAAATGATTTTTTGGTTGTGCACCCCTAGTTTAGAGTGAAGAGCAACAAAATCAAGCATGTCTGTTCCTTCACTCACCCCAATGCATATGCGAGAATAATTGAGACAACGTTTAGAGGTAGAGATTGGATTCGTTGAGAGTTCCCTAAGGTCCTCACAATCCCCATAAAGACGTCCTCATTCTAGTATTCTAATGGAAATTTTGGTAGTCTGACCCACACAGGAGCTTGAACAAAGAAAGAATCATTCAAGCTTATGTTTCAATGTTAATGTGAATGTTTTGATGAAATTAATGTGTTAATGAATGTTATCATGTGATAATTCATGAATGTTATGTATTTTATTAATATAATGAATGAATTTTAGATGTTAATGAGGAATATAGATGTTGGGGGGTGGGGGGAGGGGGTGGGGCCAAATGAGCTTCCACCTTCACGTAGTTGGCCCTGATTAGTAGAGAATAATAAACCATTCTCGAAACCAAGTGAAGCTCAACATTAAAATTTGATTACATTTGATAACTTTTGTTGTAAATTAGGAGACATGAAGAAGAATTTGAATAGTGGAAACAAATGATATTAGATCATTCTAAAGTATACATTGATTCATGAACTATTCTCATTATTTATTTTGAGTGTGGTGATATGTTGAATAATATTACAAGGAGGAAGTAGAGGATCATAGAGTCTATATGACATGCAATGCTTAATGGAGAAAGCAGATAACATTTATAATTTCACAATTTATTATCCTTGTTGCGAATTAAAATGTGCAAAAGTCAAACTTCATTGGCTACATCTCTATCTAGGTTTATATATGATATCTATTGATTTGAATTTTGAATTTTACTTTCAAAATACTTTGGTTAAATTATAATTTATATGTGAATATTTCAATTACTATTTCCAAATGCCAAGTTCACCTTTTCATTTTAATCTTTTATTATATTCCATGCTTTTCTGCTAGTCAATTTGTAGGCCATTCTCAAATGCAAATTAATATCATTGAAATTTTTGTTATCCTTGCACAACAGTCAAAATCACAATTTTCTATGGATTTAAAACCTCACATTCAATGCATTCAGATAGAGACAATTCTCCCATCCTTTCTGTTCTTCCTATCACTTAATTTAATTTGGCACCTATCTTTAATATAGTAAAGTATAGTATGGTCTCTTCTCTTTATCCATGCATTCATTTCTCTTAAAAAGGTTTTGTTTAGTTTAGGGACATCCGAGGGAGAGCACAAGCTACTACCTACTAATGCAGATGATGCAAAAAGAAGACATTTATTGTTCAGTCTTCTAGAGTCACTGAGGGATGAGTAAGTTCTGTGAATTATTCACTTCATCAAGTATCATTATAAGATTATTTTTAGATTTAGTTGTGTACATTCAATAATTTATAGTTATTGTATTTTTTGTTAATGATCTAATACAAAGAGATTGCTTTTCAATCCATAGTGTTGACTTTCTAATCAACATGACTATGTATGAAGACTATGTAATTGATTTTTTAACCCTCCCTCCTTAATTTTTCTAAGTAATATCTTAGATCACTTTCAATGAAAAAATATCATATTTGCATCTTTGATCTTTCTGAAGGGTTTTTTATCAACATTTTAGATCATTTTCAATGAACAAAGATCATGTTTACATCTTTTTCTTTTCCTTAAGTCTCTATTGCTTTTCATCAACACTATGTCCACAGAGTCTTTGCTTATTTTTATTCCATATATGTAATGTAGGAATGAAGAGGGGCAGCAAAAAGACACACACAAGCTTATATATCAAAATAAAGCATTACATTGATTGAACATCTGACTGAGCTTCAACTCTTAGATTCTATAACTTTGTTACACATTTCTACATTCTATTTATAAACTTTCATTCATTTCTATATGCATTTAACTTGTTAATTAATGAGCTTGCATATGCATGTACCTTACCAAAAGCTTTCCAACTTCCAACTTGTGGACTTCTCATCATTGAGGAGATAATCAAAAGTTCAAACCCTTGATTTTAATGAGGGTTTCATGATTATTTTAAGAAACCAATCCCAAACCTCCATCATCTCAATTGTCAACCCTTCCATTGGACTCTCTACCATCCCATGACTGGATACAAACCTTCCTTCTCACATGCAACTCTTGACAACTTCAGTCACGTTTTTCTAGAATGTTGTTTTACTGTATTATACATGCAACAACAGATACCTATTGATTCTCAACCACCTCCATTTACTAGTAATATGCAGTTAAAGAGGTATTTCACTCTAACAAGGTACATAATTTACTATCTAAAACAATGAATAGTGAGAACTTTAGCAAAACCCAATGATGTTATGCACACCTATAACATCAGCAATAACTATAAACTTCATTACTACATATAAGGAGCTCAAGAATCACCATAGCCAGAAGATATGAGAGAAGATACAAGGATTGCAATTCAAACATTAGTATATCAACAAAATTTCACAAAATAACTAATTTATTATACAAGATTACACACCATGTTTTTTTTTCATCTTTCTTCTCCACATCTCATCTATTTATATCTTCTACTTGAGATTACATTTCTTTATACAAAAAAATGACCTTTCACCTCCTCTAAGGGCTCGTCTAAGATGGATGACCTTCCATCTCCCCAAAACTTGTCATTTTGCAAAAATGCTAACAACAACTTTTTTTTGACAATTTTACATTTGTTTTCCACATTTTGCATTTTATGCTTTCACATTCTTTCTTGTCCCTAAAACGGTCCAAAAGAATATTATGACCTTTTAAGACTATACCTATGTCCTTATATGACATGTTATACATTTAGACTCTCTTTAACCCACATTGCTTAAAACATGAATCTGGTCAACACGATCTTGATTGAACACTTAATAAAATGAATTAAAACAACTAATACACTAACTTATGAAGACTCAAGAACTAATAATTATGACTCCAAATTCCAAGGAGATGGTCAAGGTGCTCCTGCACCAAATATATAGCAAACTTTCCCAAATGTGAAAAATGGAAAGAAATGTTAGTCATAATAGAAACAAAGGCAAATGATAAGAGAAATAGAGCGACATAATACATTAACTAAAAATGAAAAGAAATAAGTCTATTGGGTACTAGAACTCATTAAGGACTATCATAATTGCTCAATATCAAGTGTTTCTAATTCAAAGATAGCTTTTGGAGGGCATAATTTGGATGACATTAAGGAAAATTCAAACTTAGAATTAGGTAACTCTTTGTCGTTACTAGCAGATCCAACCATGAAGACCATAGTGTTAGAGTAAATAATTAATTATTAATTATTTATTCTATTTACTTAAGCTTACTTAGGTTAATGCATTTATTTATTAGTTGTAGTCTAGGAGTTTGTTATAAGTTGTTGACAATACGAGAGTTTGTTCTCTCTAAGTCATACTTATCCTCTCACCTTGTTCGAGGACTTTCCACCTCATGTGGATGTATGCTTAGTTGTCACACTTATCTCCTAGCATCTTCTAGCTTGTTCTAGGAGATTCCTTGAGCTCTTTATATTCAAGCTCCCTCATTGTATCACAACATCTCATTCTTGCATATTGTAAATACATATTTTCTTGTGTTTGCATATCCTTCTCTCTCATGTCCGTTTAAGGTTTTTCCCTAGCTCCTCCCTCTTCCTTCCTTGGCTTCCCTTTGACAGGTTTTTGCATGTAGGTGATCTTGGGAATCTTAAGAGTTGGATTTCATCAACTCCAATACATAGATGATGTAAAAATGGCAAATAGTAAAGTGGCTTTTGATGGTAGCCTGACTATCACCAATACTAGCTTAGATAGAGCTAAAACGAGGGTGTTAGATGAAAGCAATTTATGACATCTAATGAGACATGAAATGACCAAATGCTTCTTAAAATAGTAGGTGGTAATGCATCAGAGAGTGCATGCTACTTTACTCATAGTTCTAGTAAAATATATGAAATTAATGATGATAAAGAAACAAATAAAGATATTGGTGCTCCAACTAACAATGCTAACATTTTCTCTTTTCTTTTTAATTGTGAGCTTATTTTGTATGCTCACTTTAAGCTTCTACTTAAAATGTTGGGAAAAATCCATTAGTTGTAGTAATCTCTTGGCATGATGGGATCCTTCAACCATTCCATCAAAGATGAACTTGATACCATAAACTACCTGATATTGATAACCTAGATTTGTCACATGATTCAATGTGAAGTATTCCTCAACTATATGGGCTCAACGTGTATCAAAATTATAGACTAAAAATCATTCCAAACAAACTAGACACTCTCCTACCAAACATTTTTTATACTATAGATGACCATCATTCCATGTTTAATATTCTTTCACAAATGCATATTGGTAAAGAAGATATTTCATACTCAATAGATGAAGAATGAGAAGTTTCCCAATATCCCATTCCTCCATAGCAGAAGATGGGAACTACAAGATGCTCTTTCATATTTTGATAAATAAACATGTATCCATCATGGTAGTGGAAGAATCAAAGCAAAATATTATTTGTGTAAAATCTTTACATGCTTCCATAATTCTACCTGAACTCTCATATGTAGAATTTTCTCATATTGTCTTTGTACTATATTCTGATTAATTTTTGTGATTTGATTTCAATCAACCTTTGTTGAATATTAGTTTTATTTTTATCTTGTTCAATGACCCTTGTCACAACATATGCAATTCAGAGATGGAATATACATGCTTGTAGAGTTCAAATTTTAGCAACCACAGGGACAACCACACCAACAGAAGTTGTAACCAAAACCATATGAGAAAGAGGAACCTCCAAGAAAGAGACAAGAAAGGAAGACATACGTCTGCCATTGAAACACCAACAGACAAAGTGGATCAAAAAAATAAAAGGACCTTTGGCAAAACTATCAACAACAAGAGGAACTTGAACCATGACAGAAGCAACTGGAACCATCACAATGGGTTCTTGAATCACGCAATCTTCTACATAATGTTGTGAGTTATTAAGCATGATTTTAAGACCATACTCACAATATGTTAGTACACATTATTTAGAGGCAAGTGATTTATGGAAAACACTCCACAAAATCACATTCATTAAAGGTACGGTAAATCATTGAGGAGATGTGTAGATAAGTAAATACAACACAATATCTCATCATGTGTCAAGACATGAGATATAACATTGAATGATACCATAAGGAAAACATATGAAGAATGTGTTGAAAAATAATAGCTTGTTCTTCTTTCTTAGAACTACAATTTACTATATTGATCACATGCATACACTATTTAGCACAGGTCATGCAGTTTCCTCTTTGGCCTCTCTCATGAAGATTGTGTTTGACATTCTTCTAAGTTGTAAAACACAATCTTTGTGAGAGGGGCCAAAGAGGAAACTACATGAACTATGCTAAATAATGTACATGTGTGATTGACATAGTAAAATGTATTTCTAACAAAGAAGAACAATTTTTTTAAAAATATATTAGTAGTCATTGCAATTGTGATGGTCTGTCTAACGGAAGGCCATTGGAACAAGAGCGGTGCTATCACATATCTATCACACTCGCGATACAAAAACACAGTAGAGAGCCATCGCACCCACAACATTGTTGTCGCCTACCATCATGCTTGTGATGGCCAATCTGATGGTTGAGTATCAGTCATAAAGCACTATTATTGTTATTAGGACATAAAATTGAAACTACTTGATGCAGTAATTATGACTTTGATTTGTTGCATTTACAACAATGTCATGACAACCTATTTTCCTTGCCTTCTACCAAATTATGACAACTTTTAGCATCATCATTGCAATGGATGAGGTTGCCTTCATAATGTCTGATGCCAAAAGTTTGATGCCTACCTAATGGGAGCCAATTCTTGGCACTATTGCTTGGGTGACGACTAGCCGTCACAATTGCAATGTCCCATCGTTACAATTTGGGTCCAAATGTAGTAGTGGATGAAGGAGTTGAATAGGCTAGCTTTGGTTTGGGTCAGACTCCTAAGCCTCCCCCTGGAGTATTGGGATGAAAGGGTTCTCAAGTTGATTGAGAACTCCTTTGGACATTTTTTTGCTATGGATTTGGTTATCCTTTAGAAGTCTAGGCTAGTTTTTATGAGATTCAATGTGAATGTAGTGATTGGTACTATAGTACCTGAATCCATAGTGTTTAGATCTAAGTGGGGAAGAAGATTCAACCTATAGTTTATGAGAATGTGGGGTTGTTCTGCCAAAATTGCTCAATGTTTGGACATGTATTTTTGGACTGTAAAAAGATTAGTAAGCCTTCTAGAATTGGAGGAGAGAAGTTGAGGGAGAAATAAGTAGTGGTCCTAGCTAATGAAAAGGTGGAAGTGGAAGTTGGAGGGAGGGGAACAAAGAACTCTACAACTTTGGAAATTTTTGAGATGGGTAATGAGGAGATGAATAAGTTTCTCATTGGTTCTCAGGGGGATGAGCTATGGGTTGAGGTGCCCCCTATGCTCATTGAGAGGCCTTTGGAGGTGGGATGTAGTGCCTCTCCCAATAGATTTTTGTAAGTCATCCTGATGGATGCAACCCTGGTGATATTGCTTTGTGATGCTTTATGCAAAAGTGAGTGATGTGAATGGATTATTTTAGTAGAACTAAATAAATGGCTAAACTAGGTGATTTAATGTATTTATCACTTTGGCTATATTATTATATGCAATTGCACTTGATCATTTTGTTTAGTGTGTAGGATTTATATCCTTGGCAGTGGCACATGGAGTTAGTGATTGAACTATTCATATTTTACATATGTCATCCCTGTATGGTTGAAAAATATTATTTAAGTGTTCAAATAAAAGCCTTTGATGATTTTATTAAATTTGGACCCATTTGCATTATGTGATTAGACTTGTGAGTGTCTCTGTGCATTTAGATGTTCACATTTGTCATAAAAGTCTTTAAGGTTTTCTCTGATTTTAGTTTAAGGGGTTTTCAAGCTTTATTTTATTTGATTTTAATTTCTAATAGCTTTTCCATAGATGAATTTCAATTACTTGGAATAGACTATTTTCATTTGGGTTGATTCGAGGTTTAACTAGTTTTCCTAGTTATTCACCCTAATTGATTATTCACTCAAAAAGTGAATAAGTATCCAAAGAGGAAATTAATTCCTCACTTCTCACTTTTGAATTAGAAATTTTGAGTGTAAAATGAAAAATCCTCTTCTTGAGGAATTATTATTCTATTCATTGTGGGAGCTAGAGGCATGGGATCATTGTGAGATTGGTTTTGTTGGATCCAGCTTAGGGAGACTTTGGATTGTTGCAATTTTTTGCTACTTTTGCAGGATTTTTATTTTATGGTTCAGATTCCCATTTTTCCATTTTGGCTATGAGGTAAGGCTCTCCCATTTTATTATTTCAGCTCCATTTCTACTTCTATTTTTGGTAGCCATTTGTTAAGAGGTTGAGAACTAGTGTTCCCCTCCATTTTTGTTCGCTAGTTCTACCCTATTGGACGTGTATGAACATTTTCCCTATTTTTGGGATGAGGGTTTGGGGTTCCACACTATTATGCTGGCCATTTTTTCATACAATGTCCAAAACTAAATTTTATTGGATTTTTGTGGCTTTTGTGCCCTAAAATCAAATGGGTTTTATTTTCAAAGTTTTCCAATTTTGGGGTTTTTACCTAAATTTGTGTGTCGCCCAATTTTCTCAAGTTTTCTTGGCATGATGTTAGTTGTGGACCTAGATCATCCATTAGGATGTCAATTAGACCATTTTTGTGCCTTTATGTTTACATTGGGATTCATGTTACATTCTTACTCTTGACGTTGTGATTGGTTAAGTGATCCTATACCTGTTGTTATTGTTTCTTTTGAGCCATTGTGGTTATTTCATGGACACTAGGATTCATGTAGAATCCATACTCCCAGATTGAGGTTGATTGAGTGAGTTCATGATGTATGTTTTTATTGGTTTATTAGGGTTCATGTAGAATCCATACTCTTAGATTGAGGTCAATTGAGTGAGTTCATGATGTATGGTTTTATTGGTTTATTGGGATTCATATAGAATCGTACTCTCGAGCTTGTATTTGGTTGAGTGTTATTTTGCTTGTGCTCTCATCTAGCCCTTGTTTTATGATCTTTGTGATGGTGGTGTGCCACATACGAGCATGTGCATTTGGATTAGTTGGGTGAATTGCAAGGCTCGAACTCCTAGTTGTATTATGATGGAGTTATGTTCATTGGGGTTGGGTTGGGAACTTGCCTTGCCTTTGGGAACTCATCATGTGATGTGCATGGGTATATAGGGTAGATGTGTGGAGTGGCTTCTCTTGTGTAGTTTGGCCTGGAAATGGCAAAAAAGGTAATGTGAAGAGGTTTTAACAAGTGATAACTAAATTAATAAATGGGTACTAAAACTTAATGAAAATATAAGATTTAAAACACTTGGCCTCCTGAGGGAGTTGATTGAAGGTGTTTATGTGTTTGGCCTCCTAAGGGAGTTGATCAAAGGCACAATATTTGGCCTCTTGTAGGAGTTGATCAAAGATACTTTTCAAGTCTAGCCTCTTGAGGGAGTTGATCAAAGGCTTGAAGTACTTGTGCTACTCGATGGAAAGTAATGACACTCCATTGGAGTCCCTACATAGTTATCCATAGAAGGTCTAACTAGTGACCCGTTGTACTTGCATTATCTCATAATCTTGGTTGTAGTCCTTACTACTATTTGGTGTAAGTGTTAGCCATGGACATTTTCTTTATGTGTGTTTGTGGTTGGATCATTATCTCCATCAGCATGGTGGGAGTGGACCTATGGGTCTCATGTGGTTGGGAGGCATGACTACCTTCACCACCTCTGGGAACTGGTGTACAGAGATGGTCTATTGTCCCAGTGTGACCGTCACTAGATGTCTTCACTTGATGCTTTGGGTTTTGGAGTATGCTTTCTTGTGATTTATGCTTTCATTGGAATACTTAGATATCATGTTTATATGATGTTAGTTATTTGACACATTCCTATATTATAATGTTTAGCATATGATTAGATGATGTGATTTCTTAGTTGTAGTATATATTGCTTATTGGATTAGCATATTAGATTTCCTGTTCTTATGATGTTATTATGCTTTAGTACTAACATCCTCATAAGATAGATTTGACTCTTTGGTTGGTAGTTTGGGATGTTACACATGGGGGATGGCTAGCACCTTCAAGGTCTCATGATGCTATTATGTTTTTGAGGAAACACACTTAGTTTGTTTTTGATTAAGTAAAATAGGTTTTATAGGGATCCTAAAATCAAAAATTTTACAGCATAACAGAAAGGAAAATAAAAAGTCTAGCTAACATGAGATTGCTACTAAAAGCCAAAAACTGACATAAGGCCCGAGGCTAGGAGGCAAAGGCCAAAAACTAAAACAAAGAAGAAAACTAAAATTGAAGTAGACTATTGATTGTCCTTCTCTAGGTCTTGCAGAGTTTCTATAGCTTCGTTGTCCTTTTGACTATTTGCTCCTTCCTGGTTCCTATTCTAGGTCTCCACCTAGTCCACCTTGTTCACCTGGTCCCTGGCTTCAGACTGAGCCAACTCCACCTACCCGAAATACTTCCCATTCTTCTGTGCAGTATCCCTACCTAAGCTATCTCTCATCAGAGAGTCACCCAAGTTGACAATATTCTCATTCAGAGTGTGCAAGGTGTCCATAATTTGTTTAGTCAGCACCTGGTGGATGGATTTGAACTTCTAGACTTTCTATTCAATCAAGGAGAGTCTATCCTCATGTCCATCCTTGGTCTCCTGGCCACTGTGCATGTTTTGGTTACCAACCTGGGCTATGGTCTCCTGAACCCTGCAGGTATTCTGACTGGTGTTCTGGTTGTTCTTTTCCTTAAGGGCCTTAATTTCTTGAAATAGCCATTTGATAGAGCAAAAATTGTCAACCAAGCTATTCTTCACATTATTTAGGAAATTGAAGCTAGTTTCCTGTGTGTTTTCAGAGATGAGCAAAATGGCAGGGTCAATTAACTCGTCATAGTGGGTTCTATCATCAAGGTCCTCCAACACCTGGATGTTCACCGATTCTCTGACAATACCTAGCCTAGCTCTATCCATGTTGAAATTTCTCCAAGCCCTCCTCCTGTTCTTATTTTCCACCTCCCCACTTCTTTCCACCATAACTTCATTCATCTCCTCAGGTGGGGATATGGGAGAGTTAGGGCCATGGGTGTCGAGAATCTGGGCTTCTTCCTAAATCAAGGCCTAGTCGGCCTTTCTTTTCCTAGGGTTACACATAGGGGAAATAGGGGTAGTCTCCTCCTTGTTGCTATCCCTCCCCTTCTCCTCATGACTCACATTGTCCTTCCCTAGCTCCTTGTCCTCTTCCTCTAAATCAGTTTTTGTCTCCACCTCTTCCCCATTATCAATTTTATCCTCCTGAGGCTCAGGCTTGGGGGGAAGGGAGGGGGGGGGGGGTTGGGCTCCAAGGACTTTTTCTACTAGGTATAATGGGGTTGTGAACAATAGAGGTGGCTTTGGAATCCTCCATTTGAACAACTTGAACATCCTTTGAGTCTGAATTGGTAGTATCCTCTGATTCTCTACCTGTGTCACCAAGGGATTTTCCTCTAGTATGGGCTTTCAAAAACTTGTAAACCAAGAGAAGAAGGCCTTCCTAGAGGGTGGGATTAGTAATTTTTTTTTCTTGAAACCCTCAATACCCTTAGACATGGACATATAAAGATAGAAGGGAAAAGAAATTTTAACACCATGCCTAAAGTGGTTCAGCAAAACAAAATGGTGTATTCTTATCCTGTCAAATCTGGGATCAAGAGTAATGTACTCAATGAGGATTCTGAGGACATACCTCCATAATTTCTTGATGGATTCAAAATCATAGTAGCTTTCAATCTTGATAAGCTTGTCTCTCTCCTTGTCATTCTTGACAAAATCATTAATAGCATTGGCCGACATCTTTTTGTCCCTGTCAAATTTTATGCCTTCTAGTGGGATTTCTGTCACCTCCACGATTAAGCCCTCAATGATTTGGTGGGTTACACCATCAATTTTGACTCTCCCATTGTGCCAAGAGTCCACCATGACCTTTGTAACCCCAACATTGAAGCCATGCAACTTCTCCATGAACCTAGTTATTCCTCCTTTTTCGAGCTTATGCCAGACCTTCTTTTTCTCCTTCCAACTCTCTGACTCCCCCAAAGGCTCTCTTCTGATCCTTTCACCCACCATGGTAGTCTTTGGTTCAGAAAACTCAATACCACTAGCAGTATTCCAGAGCACATAATTGGTTGGGATGCAAAAATGAAAATGTTTTTATGGTTTTTAGTGGTTCTATTCGAGCCTCCCTTCACAATGTGCCTTCTGTAAACGTAATTATATCTTGAAAAGGGCTCTACTTTACTTCTTATTACTCTTCTTTTGATGTGCAATTTGGAAAATCCTATCATAATTAAAAAGGAATAATATTCATGCCTTGGATTTGGTCCAACTGGATTAATTCATTCGTCAAAACTAAAAATTCATCACCATTCCTCCATGTCATCACCGAATTTCTAGTGATTGCATAGTTGGCAAACTAGTTAGCAACTGGGTTGGCCTCCCTAAAAATATGGCTAACGTAACTCTTTTTGAACTTGCCTAGGTTAGATTTGATATCCTTAATGACATTGGAAATAGTCCAGGATGGCATGGTGAGACCTTTGATGCAGTTGATGATGTTTAAGGAATCACTCTCAAGCCAGAGATGCTCAATTTCGGAAGCCAAAGCTAGTTTAACAATATGGTTGGCTACACTGGCTTTAGCAAAGTGGTTAGTCTAGTGACTAAGAGGGAAGGATATAGTAGCAATTCCTCCACCCGGACTATTTCTAATAATGCCTCCACTTTCGGTGGGACCGAGATTCTCTTTTGTTGCCCCATCAAAGTTGGCTTTATGCTAGTCTTTAGGGGGAAAGGACCATTTGGCATCTTGTCTCCTCTTATCCCTATCTTCCTTTCTGGCTTTATAGTTCCCTCCTTCCTTGATGTTTCCCCCCTTGGTTATAGCATAGTTATCCAAGGTGAGACCTTCAATTTTCTCAACAATTATGAACTCTGGAGATTCCCTTTCTCTGAATATTCTATTGTTGCACTCTTTCTAGATTCCCCAGCATAAGTGTGGGAGAATCCATAAGCTAAATAAATGTGAATTAATGCTAGAGTGGTGGCTTCTCCATTGGCTAAAGAAGTCCTAGAAACTAACTGGGGGGCACCAACTGAAACCTAGATCCCTAGTTAGGAGGTTCCACACCTTGGAAGAGAAAGGGTAGTGAATGAACAAATGATTAACCATTTCAAGATCATGTTTGCAGAGGCTGTATCTATTGGGGATAATTTGGCCTCTCTTGGCTAAATTGTCTAGGGTAAGGATTTTGTCTTGCAGGAGAAGCCAGAAGAAAATCTTGATTTTAGGAGTGAGACCACAAATCTAGGCTTTAGCCCAAATTGGCTTCTCCATCCCGTCCCATATGGAGAAATATCCTGAGGCAATAGAGAACTACCCACTCAAAGAATCCCCTCAAATGAGAGTATCCCTACTATTGTTAAGGAAGGTGGCTTTCAAAAAAATCATCAGAGAGTTGAGGTCCAGGGATAGCTCAGATAGGTCATGCCAATCATTTCTAGATCTATAATCTCTAACATATAGACCATATCTTTCTATACTTTGTTCAACCCATCTACCAAAGCAAGGATGATTGATTAGAGATCCCTGACACGTCTAGTTGTCATGCTAGAAAAGGATATTGTCCCTATTGCCAAATCTCCACCTAGACTTAGATTTGGCCAAGGGCTTTTCCTTCAAGAACCCATTCTAAATGTAAGACCCCTGGCTTCTCAGGTATTTCTTAGTTAGGATTTCCCTCCAGAAACTTGAACTTTGAAAAATGCACCATATCTTCTTAGCTAGGAGAGTGTTGTTGAGATTTCTAATTTTTTTGATTCCAAGACCACCATAGCATTTGGGGAGACAAACAAGATCCCAAGTGATGACGTGGTATCTCGGACCTTGACCAGAGAAAGTCCCTTTGAATCTTTGCCATCTTGTCAGCATGTTTGACTGGGATGCCAAAAAGGCTTAAGGCATAAGTTGGGAGGTTCTAAAAGATGGATTTAACCAAAGTGCACTTGCCAACCTAGCTTAGGGTGGCACCTTTCTAGCCTACGAGTTTCCTATTGAATCTATCAAGGATGTTGTTCCAGAAAGAATTCGGGGGTTTGGTGCCCAAGGGCAGGCTGAAATAGTTAGCAAGAAGAGACCCAATACTACTTCCCAAGATGTGGGCAATCTCTACTCTCCAAGGGGGTTTTGATGAAGAAGAACAAGCTCTTTTCCTAATTGATCATCTGGCCTGAGCCCCTGGTGTAGGTGTTCAGGAGGCCCTTGAAAACTTTTGCCTCACTGACAGTGGCTTCACCCCCAAAATGGTATCATCCACAAATTACTGGTGAGTGAAGGTAGAGGGACCCAAAGAGGGCTTAAGACCAAGCAAACTCCTCTCCTGACATTTCCTATGGATGAGTCTTCCCAAACATTCAACCATAATGATGAAAAGAACAGGGGAAATGGGGTCACCCTATCTCAGTCCTCTCGAAGGAAAGAAGAAAAGAGAGGGGGAATCATTTACCAAAATAGATAAAGAAGGAGAAGTAACAAGTTGAGAGATGTGCTTGCAAACTTGGGCATCAAAACCAAAAGCCTGTAGAACCGCTAGAAGGAAATCCTAGTCCACCCTGTCATAGGCTTTAGACATATCCAGTTTGAGTAAGAAACCTTCCTTCTTACCAACCTCAAGAGAGTGGATGACCTCATGGACTGTGATAATGGAGTCAAGAATCTGTCTCCTAGGAACAAAGCCAATTTGCGAAGGGGAAAATATCAAAGGGAGGATGCTGAGGAGTCTTGAGGTAAGTACCTTAGAAAGGATTTTGTACAAAGACTTGCAAAGGCTAATGGGCCTAAACTTATCCATCGAATCAACACTTGGAATCTTAGGGATGGGAACTAGGAAGGTGGCATTTAGTTCTTTCAGAAGATTTTTGGTGCTAAAGTATTCTTGCACCACCTTAATAACATCCTTTTTTACCACTTCCCAAAAGACTTGGAAAAAGAAAGTCAAGAAAACGTCCAAGCCTAGGGCTTTGTCTCTCAGGAGGGAATTGAGAGCCTGAAAAATTTCCTCCGGGGAGGGGATAGCTTTCAGCATCGAATTGTGGTGCTCTTGCAACAAGGAAGGAATAGTAGACAAAATGTTAGCTTGGTCAGGATCCAAGAGAGAAGGATCCTTGGAAAGGAGGGAGGAGAAGAACTCAACAACTTCATCAATAATCTCATCATCCTTGGTTAAATAAGCTTGGCCTTTCTTAATGGAAGAGATCGTGTTGTTTGCCTGATGTTTTAGGGTAGTCAAATGAAAGAACCTTAAGTTCTGGTCACCTTCTTTTAACCAATTAACTCTAGATCTTTGTTTCTAATAGTGTTCTTCCTTTGAAATGATGTTATGGAGATCTAAGAGGATGGCCCTCTCTTCTAGCCTATTCTGATCATTGTAATCGATATGCTTAATTTCTTCCTAGATATTGCTAAGATGAGTCAACTTCTCATCTTTATCCTGGAAAATATGGCCGAAGTCAGTTTTATTCTAGATTTTAAGGTTTCTTTTAACATTTTTCAATTTTTGGGCAACCCTGTACATGGAAGTGCCTTCGATCTCAATGTTCCACCATGAAGAAATCTTAGGTTCCAAAGTTGAGTGGGTTATCCACATTTTCTCGAATTGAAAAGGAAAAGTCCTTTTGACAACAAGGGGACTAACAGAAAGAGAAATAGGGGAGTGATCTGAGCCAACTCTAGGGAGGAGGGATAGTTTACATGAGTGAATCTGAAGCCACCTGGGATAGATGAGGGCTCTATCAAGACAAACTGGGATACATTCCCCTGCAACTCTTTTGTTAGACCAAGTAAAACTACCCCCCAGGAGATCCACATCCAAAAAAGCAAGATTGTTGATGAAGTTGGCAAGGTCAAGCTTACTTTCCTAATTTGAGGCTAGCCCACCACATTTGTCATCATCTGTGAGAGGGGAGTTGAAATCCCCCATGATGATACCTTTTTTGGTGTTGATGTTGTTGATAATTGCAATGGATCTATCCCATAAGGCTTTCCTTTCCCTTTTAGAGTTAGGTGCATACATGTTTAGAATGAACCAAGAATCATCACAATGGTGAAGGAAGAATTTGTAGAGGAGGGAATTATTATCACTAAAAATGGAGGATAATTGGTACTTCATGTTGTTGTAAAGAATCAACACCCCTCTAGAGGCTCCATCCGAATTAGTGGCTACACTATTCATGAGTTTACTAAAAGATAACTTATTAACCAATTCACTTTTCATCTTGGTCTCCTGGATCAACAAAAAATTGGGTCTTTGATCTCTGATCATATTTCTTACTAATTCCTATTTATGGGCCCCATTAAGGCCCCTTATATTCCAAGAAATGACCTCTATTTCTTACTTCCTATTAATTCCTTGATGGTTCTCTGGCTCTCATTTGCTAGGTTCCTTTTGGTTTCTTCTTGCAAGAGTTGGTTCATTTTCTTCCTGCCTGGTTGCTTGGGAGTAAAACCAACATCTGCCTTAACCTTGCTTCGAGTAGTCACTAGGGACAAAGGGGGGTGATTTTGAAATTGGCTCTTCTTTTTCTTTTTCATCATGCACCACTTGTTTAGGCTGTCAAGAGAGAAACTGTCAATCCATTCTTCCTAATGAGAGACCTGGTTAGGAGAGGAATTGCAGATGAGTTGTAGGAGTTTGGCCTCTAAACCCATGGGACCAGAATGAGCCTTCCTCTAGCCCAAGACTGAACTTGAAGGGTGAAGCAAGGAATCCTTTGGCCTAGGGGAAGGCCTTTGGGGGGAGGACTCCTTCCTCTGAGCTTCTCTCTCTGTATTAGGGGGTGAGACCTGCTACAAGGCGATCTACTCAAGCCCTTCTAGCACAACTACTTCCTCTACATTTGGGGCTTCCGCTAGGGAAGCAACAACCACTAACTCCAAAACAAGATCATCCTTCTTGGTTACAATATACCTAGGGGCACTCTGCTTGTTTTCCTTGCTCTCCCTTGAATTTGGAGACTTGGTTGGTTTGCACCTCCAGATTAGTTTCTTCTTCCCTTTGGATGAAGGGCAAGAGGGGGAGGATGTCTTCTTAGCTTTTTCTAAGGTATCAGGAGCCTTGGTCTTCAGCTTTTCCACCCTAGGACACTGATGAGCCTTATGACCAGCCTTGAGGTAGAGAAAACAAGCAAAAGGAATAGTTTCATAGATCAATTTCTGGATGTGCACTCTGAGCCTGGAATGAAAGGCCATAGTCTTTGGCATATCTGTGCCTTTGCTAACACCAATGCACATGCGAGTGAAGTTGAGGTGGCACTTGGAGGTTGTAATAGGGTCTGTTGAGAGGAGTTCACCAAAGGTACTCACAAGCCCCACAAAAAAATCCTTGTTCCAAAATTCTAAAGGCAGCTCAAGTAATCTAACCCAGATAGGGGCTTGAACAAAAAAGGAGTCATTTAAGTTTAGATTGGAAGACCACTTTTGGAGCACCAGAGTGGAACATCCTATAGCCCACTGTCCTTCACACAAAATGCTGGAAAGATCTTCCAAGCATGAAAAATTGAACAACATAAATCCCTTCGCCATTGCTATGATCAAAAATTTGCCTTTGAGAGCCCATTTCTTGTTGATAAAAGATCTGACATCATCTATGTTAGGTCTAGGCACCAAAAACTTACCAATTAGAGTTGAAGCCATGGATCAAATGCTATGATCCATGATTTTTTCAGGGAATATGGCAATGGCACAAGAGCCTTTCTCCGAAATAGAAAGAGTTTTGACAGGCGAGAAAGAAGACTTACCTAAGGGTTTGATCTCGAAAAGGGAGGACCATTTTGAGGGGCCTTGTTGATCTGCTTTGGGATCTGGAGGAATCTTGACCACTTCCTTGGGGGGGGACATCTGGGTCCCCATCCATGATCTTTGATTGATCCCCAATATCAGGAACTGCCTAACCATCCCCTTTTTGTGACCTATGTTCCAGTCTAGGGGTCCGATCCTGATAGTCTAGAGGTATCCTGACCATTCAAGAATTCAAAATTTTAAAACCATCGCTCCCTCCACTCCCTTCACTTGCACTCGACATGTTTCTTGTGTTGCACACTTAGTTTATTGTTTCAGTGCATTATGATGTTTCTTTCAGTTCATTTCCTTCACTATTATTTTTAGATGGTTAGATGTAGTTTTTGTCTTTTAGATATTATGTTCAAGTGTCTACACCTTGATTTTTGGATCTGGTACTCCCCAGTGTGAAGGAACTATCTTTTCTTGCTTTTTGTTCCTTGTTTTCTTGGTATGTTGTTATGGTTCCTTGCATGAGATTTTTCTTCATTGCATGAGATTGTAGAAGTTTTTTGTAGTTCTTTGTAGTTCCTCATGTGGCTTATTGCACTTCCTCATGCGAACCTCAGCACCTATGTAGTACTTTTGGTTTTTGAACCCAATACTTCCTTGCATGAAATGGTGTTTCCTCATGGTGTTCTATGTACTTTCTCGCACAAAGAAGTACTTCCTTGTACAAGATTTTTAGTTGTAGATTCTCTCACATGAAAAACAAGGGACATCTCCACTATTCTTCAAAGAATACAATTTGAACTTTTGAGTACCCTTTAGGAATAATAGTGGTTCCATGCTTTGATAGATTGAAGATTTTGTGTTTCGATGTTGTCTTTAGTTTTTGTTCTTCAATTTGGTCATTTTAGTTAGGTAGTGGCATTTGGAGATCCGTTGGTTGCTAGGATTTTTGGTGAAGTCTTCCATTACAATATTTGTGATCCTTGCATGTTGTATGCCGTGTGTATCCATACTTGTTTTAAAAAAAAACATCTTGGATTTTATTTATCATTGTTCCAAGGATCTCCAAGCGGGGCATTACATCTGGTATTAGAGCACATGTTCAAACATTGGGATCTGTTGGTATATGTTTCCCATATGGTTGATGTTGTGTAGTGTGAGTGTGAGTGTGTTGGTGAGAGCTCATAAGTTTTGTTGCTTTGGCATCTACTTGTGATGGACTTGCTTGTCTAGTAGATGTGACTAGAGTAGTGTGAGGAGAAGGAAGTGAGTCTTTCCTTGTTTGTAGATAGAATTGATGTGCCTTAGCATGGCTGGTTGCTTGTGTGGTCCTCTTAGATGGAGCCACTGATTAGTGTCCATGTGTTGGCTTTGAGCACCTCCATGTGTTTGCTTTGAGCACCTCTTTTGTTTCTCCTTGTGGAGTAAGGTTCATTGTATTCCTTGTGTTCTCTCCTTTTGTAAGTGAAGAAATGAAATGTATTTGTAATTCATTGTTAATTCATTATAGTAATGAAATAGTTTCCCTTTGTTAAAATACATGAGTATATATTGTAAATCTTTGAAAGAGAAGTAGTTGTTGCATTAAGATCATTTGGGTTAATGACTTACATCCCCAAATTGCTTATTTCGTAAGCTTTTGAGTGATGCCTATGCATGAGATTATTAATGGTGCATTTTCTGATGTGTGTGAGTGTGTTCTCTAACGATGCTGGGAAGATGTATTCCTTAGCATTGTGTGGTGATTTATCCCTCTTGTGTGACCATTCTCAGTCATCACTTGTAAAGTAATTTAATTGATGCCTTATTTTATTTGGCTGGTGGTGCTTTCCTCATGTTGTTGGGTTAGCATTGGTTTTTAGTATTTTCCTCTCTTGGACTAGTCATCAGAATTTATCTATTGCTCTCTTTGTAGTTGTTGTCACACTTGATTTATTGTTGAACTATGCACATTTTTGAAACTTACTATTGGAATTGATAATTCCTCCACTTGGAATTCTTTCATTTTGTTTCTTGGTGACTATTGTGAATGTCTTTTACTATTGTACAGTTGTGTGTTGTGACTCTATCATGGCCATTTCAGACCATTGATAGTATGTACAAGGGATAACATTATAGAAAACATACTAGTGTGTTTGTTATAAATGTAAGTTTTTATGAAAATGTTGTTTGGTTCAATGTGGATAAACACAATATTTATATGAAGGAGAAAGAAAATTGATAAAAGGTGTATATGTGTTAAATGGTTATTTATTCTTGCTGCTAGTTGTTAAACTCTTGGTTTCTATTTTTCTTAATGCTTGTAAGAAGGGTGATTTAATGTTGGTTAGGTTAAATGAGGGTATGTGGATTGAGAATATTCTTTTACTTTCTTATCTAGATGTATGGTGTGTGTTAGCATTCCTCCTCTCTTGTAGTTATGGACATTCTATTGTTGCATTCTTTGGTAACTTGGATTTTGAGTGTTTATCTTTCCTTATGGTGTTGAGTTGTGGCTAGATGAAGTTTTTTGTGATTGGTTGGATTATATTTGGGCACTTGTGGTGCTTGGGTTCTATTCTTGGATTGTAGGCTTCTAGGAGTAAGCCTAGTCTTTGGGGGGGATGATGTGGTGTCTCTCCCAATAGATTTTTGTAAGTCATCCTGATGGATGCAACCCTGGTGATATTTCTTTGTGATGCTTTATGCGAAAGTGAGTGATGTAAATGGATTATTTTAGTAAAATTAAATGAGGTTAAATTAGGTGATTTAATGCATTTATTGCTTCATCTATATTATTAAATGGAATTATACTTGATCATGTTGTTTAGTGTGTAGGATTTATATCCTTGGCAGTGGCACATGGAGTTAGTGATTCAACTGTAAATATTTTACCCATGTCATCCCTATATGGTTGACTATCTTATTCAAGTGTTTAAATTAAACCCTCCAGTGATTTGATTAAATTCAAACTCATTTGCATTATGTGATTAGACATGTGAGTGTGTCTGTGCATTTAGAGGTTCACATTTGTTGTGAAAGTCTTTAAGGTTTTATGTGATTTTGGTTTAAGGGGTTTTTAGGCTTTATTTTATTTGATTATAATTTTTAGTAGCTTTGCCATAGATGAATTCCAATTACTTGGAATAACCTGTTTTCATTTGGGTTGATTCATGGTTTAACTAGTTTTGCTAGCTATTCACCCTAATTGATTATTCACTTGAAAAGTGAATAAGTATCGAAGGAGGAAATTAATTCCTCACTTCTCATTTATGAATTAGAAATTTTGAGAGTAAAACCCAAAATCCTCTTCATGAGGAATTACTATTCTATTTGTTGTGGGAGCTAGGGGTGTGAGATCATCATGAGATCAGTCTCGTTGGATCCAGCTCAGGGAGACCTTGGATTGTCATGATTTTCAGCTACTTCTACAAGATTTTTATTATATGGTTCATATTCCCTTTTATCCCTTTTGGCTGTGAGGTAGGGCTCTCCTATTTTATTGTTTTAGCTTTGTTTCTAATTCTATTTTTGTTAGCCATTTGTTAGGAGGTTGAGAACTAGTGTTCCCCTCTATTTTTGTTCACTAGTTCTGCCTAGTTGGATGGGTATGAACATTTTTTCTATTTTTGAGATGAGGGTTTGGGGTTTCACACTATTATGCTGGTCATTTTTGCATACAGTGTTCGAAATAGAATTTTATTGGATTTTCATGGCTTTTGTGCGCTAAGACCAAATGCATTTTATTTTTGAAGTTTTCCAATTTTGGGGTTTTTACCTCAATTTGTGTGCCACACATGTTAGACCATTTTTGCTCTTTTATGCTTGCATTGGGATGTGTGTCACATCCTTACTCTTGGCATTGTGTTCGATTCAATGATTTTATACCTAGTATTATTGTTTTTTTTGAGCCCTTGTGGTTATTTCATGGATAGTGGGATTTGTGTAGACGCCATACTCCCATACTGAGGTTGGTTGAGTGAGTTCATGATGTATGGTTTTATTGGTTCATTGGGATTCATGTAGGAATCCATACTCCATATTAAGGTCGGTTGAGTGAGTTCATGATGTATGGTTTTATTGGTTTATTGAGATTCGTGTAGAATCCATACTCCTGAACTTGTATTCAGTTGAGTGTTATTTTTCTTGTTTTCAAATCCAACCCTTGTTTTATGATCTTCAGATGGTGGTGTGCCACACACAAGTATGTGCACGTGCATTTGTTGGGTGACTTGTGAGGCCTAAACTCTTGGTTGCATTATGGTGGAGTTATGTTCATTGGGGTTGGGTTGGGAATTTGGATTTCCTTTGGGCACTTATTATGTGATGAGCATGGATATGTAGGGTAGATGTGTGGAGTGGCTTCTCTTGTGTAGTCTGGCCTAGAAATGGCCAAAAAGGTAACGTGAAGAGGTTCTAACAAGTGATAACTAAATTAATAAATGGGTACTAAAACTTAATGAAAAGATAAGATTTGAAACACCTGGCCTCCTGAGGGATTTGATTGAAGGTGTTTGTGTGTCTGGCCTCCTAAGGGAGTTGATCAAAGGCATAGTATTTGGCCTCCTATGAGATATATATTTAAATTATTAATCTAATCAATAAATTTAATTATAGATATATATGATATTGTGAAACTTTTACTTTATCATTTTAAAATAAATTAATTTTAAATATTATAAAAATATAGATTCATCATTTTTGTTTAAAAAATTCCTTTGAATGTGCAAGAATAGATATTTATATAGTTAAATGGAATATTTTAGAAATTATTAGCATATTAAAAAATATACAATTTCATACAATTTTATTTATTTACTCTCCCATTAATTACCAAATATATTTTTAGTTCCAACTTTTAATAGGTGATTAAACTATACAATTTTATCCAATCAAACTTCATCAATTTTTTTAATATAAATTTCATAATTGGTAAATTAAGTTGCAATTTCTTTAACAAAATAATTATCAAAAACAAAATTTTCAAATCTAATTGGCTAATTTTTTTTTAGTGATATAAGCCCTTTTTGCAGAAGCCTTATAATAGAAAAAATATTGGAAATAGAAAGACTTAATAATCCAAAGTCAATGTGAATAGTCTTTTTAATTTTTAATAGCTAACAATAATTATTATTATCATATATTACATTAGATATATTTGTAATGCTTAAATATTATAATTTACTCCAATCAAACATATTACAAGATTACATAATTTGATGAATCTTAATAGTTTTATATTTCATAAATTAGCAAATACATTTTTTGAAGAATTTTATAAGATTATTTTTCACCAAGAAACTTTGTACAAAAAGCTTATGATCTTTTAATATTTATCAACATCTAATATTTTTTAACATATTTATTTGCAGCCTTGTTTAAATAGAATTTGATGAGTCATAAATTCATATATATTAAATATAACAATGAAAGAATAAATAAAAAAACTAAAAATATAATCATGTTTGTCCTTTTATTTTTCCTCTTTTTACTCTTTCATCATTAACAATAGGTAAGAAAATATTTTTTAATATAAGTTAGCTAATTGAATAATATTTAAAAATTTATAAAAATAAATTTATTTAAATAATATCTATCTAAATAATATATGAGAAAAATGAAATTAGTTAATTTTTAAAAATATATCTTATTAAAAAGGTTTAACAATATTTATAGAAAAGTGGATAAAACACTATTTACTTTTTAACATGTAAAATAAGAAAATTAATTGATTCTTGTTTATTTTAAACTTATATAGTATGTTTATTTCTACTATAAATATAAAAATATATAAAGAAGAATGTTAAATATTGATGATTTGATTTTTTTTTACTAACAATTCTAATAAGGAATTACTATTTAATATATTATATAATAAAATCCTTGCTTCTCAATATTGTCTTCTAAATAGAAAAAAAAACTCCCTCAAAAACATATATTATTCTACTTTAAATCGTTATCTAGTATTTTAGAATTAAATTATTTACTAATTATTAGTTTTAAATTTATGTTTTAAAATTAATGCAATAGCTAACTTATATTCCAAAGATATAATAATATCAAATTTCTTTTAACATTCTTTTCACAAAAAATGGTTAATGTGTTTCTTACTTGTTACTATTGCTCTACAACTTTGTGCCCCTTGTAACTTTCCCGCTCTTTTGGTGTTTGAATTTTGATGAGTTGGGGTGGCCCCTTTTGGAGGGCCAAAGCCCTGGGATCTGCCCTAAACTACAACTTGTTTTGACCTCAAGTGGAACAACCCAAGTGGTGGTGGTGGATCTCAAGTTATTTACGGGTGGGGACCCTGTTGTGTCAGATCTGCTCTTTGAGGATCTTCTAGAGAAAATTGCGGGAAACCCACCCCTACAGTCCTAGGATGGAAGGACATACTCCTTGGGGAGAAATCAAGTCAACACTCCCTCAAAGCCCCCAAGGTGATTAGTGGAGTTAAGGGGTTGGAGATTGTTGTCCTAGATAGCTTGGTTGATAGTGTGTCAACTAACCTAAGGTTTTGTTTGGTGGGACATTTAGTGGCCTTTTGCGCATCAATTGAGATGGTCAAGAAATGGGTGAGTTCAAAGTGGAAGGTGAAAGGGAGTGTGGTTATTTCAGCGATGCTTGGAGATCTCTTCTACTTCAAGTTTATGGTGGAAGAAGATATGGCAATGTTTCTAGTTGGGACATGGTAGTATGGAAAACATAGCCTTATGGTGACTAAATGACACCCAACCTTCAATTCGACCACTACAACATTTGGGGTCAAATTGCGATGATAATTTGTGATGATGGTGTAATTTATGGTCATTTTCATTTTTTTTTTTTTGCAATTATCTCGGACAATGTCGCAATACTAATGTAGACATCATAATTATGATGCCCTCGTGAGCATAAAACAAAAGAAAAGAAACCTGACAATCATTTTCCTTTTGTTTTGATTTTTGAGAGAGGTGCATGTGAAAGAGGTGGAGAGGTATGAACGTTGTTGTGGAACCCTTGTGATTGGTGCATTTGGTTGTTGTGACCTCATGATCTTTACATTTGATTATCGTGCACTTGTTCTACAATTTTATTGTTGTGTCATGCCCTTGTTTTATGATTTCATTATTGTGTTGTGCCCTTGCTCTGTGATTTCATTACCATGTCGTGCCCTTGTGATTTGTGTGCCCTTGCTTTATGATTTTCTTCTAGGGTGAGAAGAGGTAGATATGTAAAAATTCTTTTCCTTCCCTTCTAAACATGCATGTCTTTATATTTCCTTCTAAACATGTATCTCTTTATATATTTTGTAAGTTTTTTTAAAGGTGCTTATTACATATTATCTACACAATAGAAAAAATGATCCAGCTTCATACATATTCTGAAATCCAAATAATAAAACAATAAAAACTCACTCAACCTGTGCTAAGTGACTTACCTCAAGATCCTGCACAAAAATAATACAGACCAAGAAAAATGGGCAAAGTTCACAAGAAAGTTTACAAAAACATATCATAGCAAATATCTTCATATATTCAAAGATAACTTTTTAAAGGTGCATATTACATATAATCTACACCATAGAAAAATGATCCAACTGCATACATATTCCAAAATCCAAATAATAAAACAATAAAACTCACTCAACCCATGCTAAGTGACTTACCCCAAGATCCTGCACAAAAATAATGTAGACCATGAAAATGGGCAAAGTTCACAAGAAATTTTACAAAAACATATCATAGCATATATCTTTATATATTCAAAGAGAACTTTTTAAAGGTGCTTATTACATATTATTGACACAATAGAAAAAATGATCGAGTTGCATACATATTCCAAAATCCAAATAATAAAATAATAAAACTCACTCAACCCATGCTAATTGAGTTACCTCAAGATCTTGCACAAAGATAATGTAGACCACAAAAAATGGGCAAAGTTCACAAGAGGATCTGTGAGTCTGGTACTCCCTGGTGTGGAGGAACTATCTTTTCTTTCTTTATGTTCCTTATTTTCCTGGTATGTTATTATGGTTCCTTATGCAAAATTTTACTTCCTCATGTGAGATTGTGGAAGTTTTGTGTGGCTCTCTACAATTCCTCACATGGCTTATTGCACTCCCTCGTACAAACCTCAACACCAATACAGTTCTTTTAGCTACTGAACCCAACACTTCCTCATGTGAGATGGTGTTTCTTTATGTGGTTCTATGTACTTTCTCATGTGAAGAGGTACTTCCTTGCATGAGACTATCAGTTATAGATTCTCTCACACAAAAAATAGGGGGCATCTCCACTATTCTTCAGAGAACGTAATTTGGACTTTTGAGTACCCTTTAGGAATGCTAGTCAATCCATGCTTTGACATATTAAAGATTTTGTGTTATGATGTGGCCTTTTATTTTCATTCTTCAGTTTGGTTATTTTAGTTAGGTAGTGGTGTTTGGAGATCCATTGGTTGTTGGGATTATTAGTGAAGTATTTCATTGTGTTCTTTGTGATCCTTGTATGTTGTATGTCATGTGGATCCATACTTTTTAAAAAAAAAATATCTTGGCTTTTGTTTATCCTTGTTCCAAGGATCTTTGGGTGGGGCATTACATGGGAGAGCCTTAAAGTGTGGTGGAGGAAGGAGAGATTGTTGACATTGATGGGGATGACCCTTTCACCTTCCTACAAGGAATGAAGGATCTTCTAAAAAACCCCATGTGAAATAAGGTGATTGAGGAGGTCTATGGGGAGCTGGAGGGAATGCACAAACAGATTAAGGAAGACACATGGATTGAGTTGGTTGATAAAGAGGTGGCTGGTATGCTAAGTAGGAGTGAGGAATCCCCCCTGGAATCCAAGCTTGTGGAATTAGTGATTGCTTCTTCTTCAGCCTCTACTGCCTCTCTGGGAATAGATGAAGGAATATGGAAAACCTAGCGAAGTCATAATAGAGTGTCAAAGAAACTAGAGGTAGGGAAGGAGATGAAAATGGATGCGAGGAAGATGACAAAGAAGAATAGAAGGACCAAGCAGATGGCAAGAGAGGTGGCTAGTGGTAGGAAACCAACCCTAGAGACTATGAGCAAGGGTAAGAAATGACTTCCCTATCTTGGAATGTGATGGGGTTGAATAGCCCTCAGAAGTAGTTTGCACTTAAACAAAAAATGAATCATACTAGTAAAAAATGAATAATAATACTATAGATATCCTACTAATTTAGGAAGTTAAAATGTCCTTGGCTAATCTGGATAATGTGTTGGGTTATATGGGGCTGGGGGATAGTTATTGTTATAGTGAAGCAGATGGAGCTTCAAGAGGAGTGGCCACCTTTTGGAACCCAAGTGCAGAGAAAGGGAGATTTATTCATTGTTCTAAGTACTCCCTTAGTATTGAGAATAAGAAGGATGAGGAGATCTAGACTGTCATTAATGTGTATGCCCCAAACTCAAGACAAGGAAGATGTCAGCTCTGGGTAGAGTTATTTGACATCCTATCACAATCTAGGAACTCCTTTTGTATGGGATATTTTTTTTCTCCATGTACCCCTTAGAGAAGGTTGGAGGAGTGATTGAATTTAATAATAGTATGAAGGATTTGGCTAAATTTATAAATACAAATGCCTTGATGGATTTGGAGCTGAGAGGTGTTAAGCTAACTTGGTCGAATAATAGGATGGAGCAAGACCTCATTCAAGTCAAACTTGATAGACTCCTTGTTCTAGTTGTTGGATTGGGCTAACTTCTTCCAACCTAATGAGACTTCCTAGGACAGTCTTGGATCATGCTCCTATCCTTTTCAATTGGAGGGAGGAGGTGTAGGGGGTCCCAAGGCCTTTTAGATATGAAATAATGTGGAAGTCCCATCCAAACTTTAGAAAATGTGTTGAGGATTGGTGGAATATAAATATTGAGGGTACTGTAATGTTTAGGCTCTTAGCTAAATTGGATAATGTAAGAAGGAATGTTAAGCCTTAGAATAAGAGATACTTTGGTGATATACTTAAGATCAAGAAGGAGATGGAAGGTAAGATGGAGAATCTACAAAAGGTGATGGGGGATAGTTCAGCCTTGGAAGATATGATTATTGAAGAGGAAAATTGTATGAGGGTGTGGAAAGATGCTATGAATAGGGAGGAAATGTTCTGGAAACAAAGGTTGAGAGTCTTGTAGTTGAAGTTGTGGGACAATAATATGACGTTCTTTCATAGGTTTGCCTCTAATCATAAAAGGTGAAACACGATTGACTTTGTGATGGATGACCACAATAATAAATTGACTAAGATGGAGGAGATTTATAACTGGGTGAGTAGTTACTTCCAAAATTCTTATAAGGAAGAGCATAGGGTATATAATAGGGAGGATATAAAGTAGCTAATTGATGTCATTCCTAATGTGTTATCAGAGGAGGAGAATGATAATCTTTCTCATCAGGTCATGAAGGAAGAAGTGTGTAGGATGTTTTCTCCTTGAAGACCTATAAATCTCTAGGTCTTGATGGTTTCCCCCCAACATTCTTACAACATTTCTAGGATGTAATAAAAGTTGATGTGGTTAGAGTTGTGAGAGATTTCTTCAAGACTGGGAAGATGCTCAAAAGAATTAATAGAACATTTATAGTTTTGGCCCCAAAAATTATGGACCCGATGACTCTCATTGACTTCAAACCTATTAACTTATGCAATACAATCTATAAGATCTTCTCTAAGGGTCTGTTTGGTTGCAGGAATTCTCAAATGTGACATTTAGTAATGCTAGAATAAGCCCACACCTAGAATTTTAAAATAATTTTTGGAATATCATTTGGACTTGTTTGGTTGAACTGGAAGAGGAGTTTAAAGATGCATCTTCTATGTTTGGTTGCGAGAATTGAAATTGGAATTGGAATTAATTTTTTTAAAAAATTAATAATTTGAGCATCAAATGACATTAATGAGTCTTTTTTGAGTTAGGCTTGCTTAGTACATTTGAAAAAAATCTGTTTGAACTCCCTAACTATGTCTCTATCATTTCTTGTCTCACTACATTTCTCCAAAAAATAACTTACCTCCAATAATTTGGCTTATGCAACTAGGTTAGACCCAATGAGATATAAATTTGGTTTTTTTAAAAATGGAATAGGAATAGGCTATTCCTATTCCACCTTTTAAGTAAGAATTCTGCTATGCTCATTTTGGTCTAAAATTAGAATTAATAAATTCTAATTCTAATTTCTATGTTTACAACCAAATACTAAATTTCTAAATTATGGTAGTTAGATTTTCCTATTCCCGTCAAATTCCAACTATCAAACAGGCCCTAAGATCTTGGTTAACTTCCTGAAGCCGCTTTTTCACAAATTCATTGGTAAATCTCAAAATGGATTTGTCTTGGGTTGCCAAATCCTAGACACTACTATTACTACCCCATGAGGTGCTTCACTCGATGGATAAGAATGCTAATTTGGTTATGGATTTGAAGCTAGATATTTCTAAAGCATATGATAGGATCAATTGGTCCTTCCTATATGAAGTCATGGAGAAGTTAGGCTTTAACCAAAAAGTTATTAAAATCATCAAGAAAATGATTAAGACTATGAACTACTCAATTTTGGTGAATGGTTCGCCCTAGGGGAACTTTAATGTGGAAAGGGGCCTTGGGTAGAGGGGCCCTATTTTGCCTTATCTATTTATCATGGTTGCTGAAGTGATGGGAAGAGCATTCTTGAAGATGGTGGAAAGGGGAGAGATTAAATGTATTAAACTGGCCACCTCCCTCTCAGTGGGGGTTATACAGTGATTTGTGGATGATACTTTCCTAAGTGGAGATTCTTTGGTTACTGAAGCTAGAGTTTGGAAACACGTCTTAGAGATCTATGTGGTGAATGCTAGCCAAAAAATTAATCTAGATAAAAGAAAGGTGTTCTTCAATATAGAGCTTGATATTTAGAGGAGGGTGCTTAATATTTTGGGTTGCAATACAACCTTCCTACTTGATACGTATCTGAGGCTATTGTTGATTGTTAAGGAGGTTAGTAATCAAATTTAGAATACTATTCTTGAAAATATGATGAAGAAGTTAATTGGGTGGAATGGTAAACTCTTGCGTACTATGAGGAAGCTTCAACTTTTGATGTCCTCCCTATAGGTATACCTGTTTACTTCCTTTTCCTATTCAAAATCACTAAGGCTATGGTTGAGAAACTTGAGAGAGTCCAAAGAAACTTCATATGGTTCGAGGGGGGGAGAAAGAACCATTTGAACTTGGTGAGTTGGTTTATTGTGTATAAGCCTAAGATTAAAGGTGGTTTAGGAATAAGAAAGATTGTTGACTTGAATAATGCTCTCCTTACTAAAGTAGGAGGGAAACTAGCGAAGGATGAGGCCAGATGGTGTAGGATTCTCAAAGCTAAGTATCTGGGGAATATGAAATTTATCTATTGTCTCTAGAGAATGATCTACCTATGGGATCCAAGATTTGGGCTAATATCATCAGAAATAGAAGTTTTCTTAGGGAAGGTGTGAGATGGATGGTGGGAGAGGGTAGTCAAGTTAGATTCTGAGAGGATACTTGGTTGGTTGGTAAACCATTTGTCTGTTCAAAATTTGGTGGCCTAAGGGACTATCTCCAACAGATTATGGGAAATAAGGTGATGGATTATATTAGGGCTAGTAGGAGGTGGAGGAATATAGCATTGCCTCTAGGATATCTATATGGGGGGAGCTTGGTGGAGGAGATGGAGGAGTTTCTTAAAGGATATAGAATACCAGGGGTGGTTTAGGAGGATACTTTGATTTGGAAGGAAACTTCATCAGGGGAATTCTCAATTAGTTCATCTTATAAGATGATTATTGAGAATGATATGGCACCTAATTATTGGTGAAATACCTAGCTTTGTCATTTGATTCCAAAAGTCAGCATCTTCTAGTGGGTCACTATGCATGGGAAGATTCTAACAATTGGCAACCTTAGAAAAAGGGGCTTTTAAATTCCTAATATATGTTATCTATACAAAGAGGATGAAGAAAGTATCCCCCACCTCTTCTTGGATTGTATCTCTTCAAAAAATATTTGTGGAAGGTTAGTCTAGGAGATGGAGGTGGAGTGGGTTCTCAATATGGGGATAGAACAATCTATTATGAATTGGAAAAGCCCATTCAACCATCCCCTTATTATCCAAATGTGGAACATGATACCCCCCATGTCTATTGGGACATTTGGAAGGAGAGAAATAATAGGGTCTTTAGAAATGAAGAAAGAAGCGAGGAGATTGTAACTAAGTTTATTATTAAGATGATAGTGGATAACATGCAAAATTGGAAGTTCCAAAGACCACCGTCTCTCCCTACACAGGGTGAAGAGAGGATCACTAGGAAATGGAAGCTTTAGGAAGGATTTATGGAGGTAGATAATTCAAAGCATCTGGAAAGAGTAAGGACGAAATGGTTCCCTCCAAAGGATAGTTGGGTTAAACTAAACTTTGATGGAGCTATGAGAAGGGATGGGTCAGTGAGAGGGGATATGGTAAGAGATAGAAATGATAGAATATTGTTGGCCTATGTAGGTAATTTAGGAAGGGCTTCTAATAACATTGCAAATGCTATGGCTCTCCTTTGAGGGTTGAAGCTAATAATTGGAGTGGGATGGGAGAACATGATGATTGAAGGAGACTCGAAGGTTATCATAGACACAATGAAGGGTAATATGAAAGTGGGTTGGGTGATCATAATGGTGATTGAAGAAGTGTGACATTTATTAATGATCTTGAATCATTATTATCTACAACATATTTATTGGGAGGGGAATGTGGTGGCAGACACGATGGCGATGATGACTCTGAGGATGCATGGCTTACATTGTTGGCGAGAGATAGGGGCATTACCAAATTTGGTAATACCTTTGATGAATAAAGATAACCATCCGTGATTGGATCTATGGAATAGTTATATTAATTATGGTGAAAACTTAGTGCTGAGTCAACTGACATGGTTGGGTCATTGTAGATAGATGGCATGTATTTTTGCAAAGGGTACTCCCAATTATAAAGATGTGAGGTTCAAGAGGGAAAGAAAATCAAAGTATGAGTCAAGTCTATTGTTTATAATTTCCCTTATTATGAATTTGTACTAGATTTAGTGTAATAATTCAAATTTCAAATGGCATTTGTTTCTTGTTGATGATGAGATAGAATGGAAAAGGGGTAGTGATAGCTAGCATGTGATAACTAGATCGAGAAAAGACATGGGTATTCATGACATTAAAGGCATTTATGGGTTTTATTTTGTGTAACTTTTTTTTTTTTGCATAAGTGTGATTGTGATTTTAGAATTCATCCCTAGCCTAGAATTCTGAAGGGTGCGAATGCTATTGTGAAGAATATTAAAATGGGGGGAGACTTGTTGCATTCTTGAAAACTCCTTACCTAGTAAATGTTAAAGGAGAGGGGTCTAGTCCCATTCGATGAATGGTTATGAAAATATTTGTTCACTTCAATTCATGAATTCCTGGGAGGGTATAAGGGTGACAATGAATGGTATCATATTCTAGGTGTTTGAGGAAGTTATTGCTTTGGTGACAAGCCTTGCACTAAAGGGTAGAAAATGATAAAAAGTGACAAGGGTTATAGACAAGGCGTGTTTAGTACTGATGAAGTATCTCACTCTCGAAGGGAGGTATGGAGTGTGCTATTATTATCATTTTCCCCTCCTATTCCATTTCAAAAATTGTGATAGCCTTTCCAATCCTTTCTTTTTTTTGCATGAGTTGGTTGAAAATATTTTAGATGTGAAGGAACAAATGAAAAAAGGTGCTAACTACACTATCCTTTACCAAGATTTGATGTTCCGCCTATACCATTTTTATTTGGCCTCATTACCACCTATAATTGTAGAGGTTGATATCCTTTCTCTTCATAACTTTTGCCACCATCATGTCCCTCTAAGAATTACTAGACCTAGGGCCCTTACCCCCCTACCCTCTCCTAGTGAGTCCCGTAAGGAGAGAAAGAAGACCCAACCTGAGAAAGGGATGACTTTGGAAAAAAGGGAAGGAGAAGGAACTGGTGGATTTGAAAGATGAGGTCAAAGAGGGTAGAAGAAGGTCTAAGAGACTAGAAAAAGTGAATGCTAAATGGAAAATGAGAACCACTGCCTCATAGGAGGAGGATGAGTAAGATTCTGATGAAACACCCCCCCCCCCAAACCACAAGAAATAGATGAAACATAAGACATTGAATTAAAAAAGGGGAAAGGAGGATAGTATGGATATGGAGGTCAAAGTTATATTCCTCTGCGTTGGGTTTGAGAGGGGAGGTAAAGGAGAGTAAGGAGGTGACTCATTTCTTTGCATCTCTTACGATGAATATGGTGGACCTCATGCATGATCAATTCCTAGAGATGATGGATAAGGCCCCCTCTCCTACAATGATCTCCTCCCTAGTTTGTATAATTCCTATAGGAAAAGCTATTTCTAACACTTTGGTTTTGCAAGTTAACAGTGTGGGCATGGAGAAGGGCAAGTCAGGAGGCAATCTGGAGGAAGCTATGGAGCCTCTAAATATGGGGGTAAAGGAGCTGAAGGAGAAAACATAGGTCCTAGAGGATAGGTTTAGCTTGTTGTCAAAATTCACTATCAAGGTGACCCATGCAGAAACTACCACCCTACATTTGCTAAAGAATAGCCCAAATGAGGATCTAAACCAAGAGGACTCCAAGTTGTTGTTCAAGTTCCTAACAGAAGGTTGGGAAAATATCCTCCTCAAAGGGAAAGCTAAGGGAAGGCCTAATTAGTGCCTTGCTCCTTTCCGGTTATGTTTTTCTAGTTTTGATGGATCTTGGACTTGGTAAGTTTGTTTAAAAACTCATTACTTTTTAGTAGTGTAGTTATAGGTTATCTTAGTAGGATGTCTATTAGTCTCTATATGTTTTTTTTTGGTGTGTTAAGCTATGTTAGGGGTTTATCCTTTCCGTTGATGGTAATCTGCTAGCTTTTTTTGTAAGGGCCAACCCCCTTGTTTTGGCTACTTAATATTTCAAAAACATTTATTTCACATTGCAAATGGAACATTAAAATGTGTTTTCATTATTATTTTGGAATTATTCATCTAATGCTATTAAAAATTATACTATTTCATAATTCTGATGGCTTGTAATTGTATTTCATAATTATACTTGTACTTCATAATTTGTCAATTTATAGTATTATTTATCATCAATTTTATTTCACTTTCCATTAATATTTTCTCCTAACTATTTGGCTCATCAATCCTTATCTTCAACACACTTTTCATACTTCAAGAATTTGACTCTATCGTCTAGGAATTGAGATTCATTCACAAACTAAAAATGTTATCACTCAACTAACACTTGATCATTACTGAATTACTTAGTCGATATTAATTATTTTGTTCACCACACTTTCTAATACTTGATCGATGCTAATACTCGGTTGATAGTATATTCTACTTGGCTTCTACTATTCACTAGGTTAACACTAGTATAGCTCAACTTCTACTATAAGTTCCTCAATCTTCTACTCTATGTAGATGCTCAAAAATGGTTCACATCTATGATTTCATCACTTCTTCATACTAATTCATCCTATTTTCTCATTCTACTAACTCTGATCTTTTGGCCAAATTGACCATACTTTATCATTTGTATCTTCTTTCAAATCAATTTCATGTCATTTTGAAATCATATCAAGTCAACTTGAAACCACTTCAAATCAACTCAAAATCACCCCAAATCAACTCAAAATCACTTAGAATCAGTCCTACTCAGCAAGGAACATATCAAACATCCAAAATCTATCATGATTTGTCCATTCCTAAGAAATGTTGTGGCTTTTAGTTCCTTGAAAACCTATCAATCTATCAAATCTTATCAATCTGGCCTTAGTATTGTCATGGCTCTTAGTGCTAGGTCAAACTATCATTCATGTCATCTGATATCTGACATTGTAGAGGCTCTCAATGCTTGATCATAGAATTATCAACCAAATTTAATAATATTGAGAGTGTCCATCGATATTATTATGATCAACCTTATTAATCAATCTCGATCCTGTAGCATTTTACAATTTCAGTTAAATGTTAGGTATCAATCAATTCATGTCATGTGTCCTTGGCATGTTATGAATTTTTATCAATCAATCAATATGACCATGGCTTTGGTCTATCTATCACCATCCTATTCAATTTTTATCATTATCACATCTTTATCAAAGGATACTATCGCACTTATTTAATCAATTTTGGCCAATCATTCACTGATTAAATAACCCATAATTTAATCCTATCATTCTTACTAATTATTCTTTCTAACTAACCTCCTCAATTAATTGATATTTTATTAATTAATTGATTCATCATTTAACAACCATGGAGATTCTTAACTTCCTAAGTCATATTTTCCATCATTAATTCCATTTTTTTAAAACTAATTTGTATTTAATGGAATAAAGGATTTTTAATTCAAATATTCTACAAAATATTAACATCATCATGACACTTGGGTATGACACCTCGTGGATTCTCCTTTGACACTTGGCTAAGATATGAAATAATCCAATATTCTTATTCCCTTACGCATGTCCATATTTGGCTTATTTTTTATAGATTCTTGGCTTTAAGTGGGTTGAGATGTCTTATGATATGTCATAGGTTCTCTTCCACATTTACCCAAGTTTGACTTCCATGCGTCATAGAATCCTACATTTGGCATCTTGTGTCATATGCGTCATGGATTCTCAAAGGAATCTCTTGCCACATCACATATATATGGGTGAAAAATTCAATGCTCTCATCCTCCATGCCACTCATAAAATGAGCATTCTTCCTCTCATTTTTGGTCCTAATTCTTAAGTCCTTGAGGTCCTATTTCTTGAGTATTTTTCAAGTCCTTAGTTTTTTGGTATTTTTCACTCCATTTCTCTCACACAAAAATCACAAATTCTAGTATTCTCATAGCACCATCATTATAATAGGCTTTTGCTTCAACATTGTGTGAATTATAGGTAATTTTGGAGCTACATCATTTGGAGAAGAAAGAAGGACATGGGAGCTACAAATGAAAGAGGGAGTTTTAACTTTGTTTGCTTTCTTTATTAGTTTGGCTTTCATGGTAGACTAGTGGGTGCTAATGTATGTTGATTGAGTCTATGATTTCTCATAGTATATTATGCATTAGCCCATTTTCTAGGTACTACAATTGGTGAACCCGATGTGAACATGCTTATCTAACTTGGGTTTTCTTGTTTTGTGCTTGTAGGTTCAAGGAAGGAGCTCACTTGGAAGGGTATAAAGGCTATCTACACTTCCATATCACACCTAGATTAATTTGGGGGTTTAGTAACATGCTTGTATGCTCATGTTTCATGCATTTTGTTAGCTTTCTGTCCTGGGGTGCACTTTGCTCTATCAGGATGCACTTGGGACCCTTAGGAGCAATTTTAGGAGCATAGAAGTCACCAAAACCCCTTTCTACTATTTTTGACTTACCAACTACACATAGAAACTACCAACTATGTGCTTCTAGGCCTAAACTATGTCATGGGCATAGTCTACACTATTTGGGCATACTTGGGAGTGTAGCTTTCAAAATTGTCAGTTTGTAGGTCTCATTTAGGGCACAATTTCCCACAACTTGCACTTGGGCTCCCAACTGCACCTAGAAACTACCAAGTTCACCTTACTAGGCCCCAACTACATCATTGGCATAGTCTATACTATCTGAGTGCACTTGGGGGTGTTTTGAGCCATTTGGGCCTTCTGGAGTGCAACCTACTCTGTTAGAGCACACCTAGTTCACAGGAAACATACACATAACATAGAATTTGCATCTAAAGTTTCTATCACTCTCTAGGAAATAGGCTAGATGATTTTGTGTTATTGATGGTTTGTTTGCAGCATGTGGCAATTGTTGGATGAAGACATGATCATGAAAAACTACTAATGTTTATTTGCAGGACGTTTTCAAAGACCATTGTGTGTGGATTTCCTAGATTAGATAACACTTCATTTGGTGCTTAAAATGAACTTTTTCTTTTCTTCCTAGTGTGTCTACAGTGTTTAAATCCCTAGGAGTTACATTTGGATGTATCCTCTCCCCTTGCCATTCGTGGATCTTGGGTGTAAGAGAAATCTATGTAACTTGTATAGGAGGCCTGGCTTGGACCAAGATACTCGATATTGGGTATGCTAGGGCACAACCTTAGAGTGGTAATGGGCCAAAAGCCAGGTCAATGTTCCAACCACTATATAAAATTTGGTTACGGTGAAAGTTGTGTCGGCAGTATTGCTACGTGATAGCTCTCCTCTAGTACCCTTGTGGTGTGTCAAACTTTAGTTCTTGGGGCTAGGAGATCTTCTGGGAAAGTTTATCATTCACTTGCCGAACATAATACCCTTACTAAAAACCATGTTTTAGTGGCCAAAATCCTTTCTATCCACTTGCTCAAGGGGTCACCCATGCCCGTGAAGACATCCTACATTCTCCCAGTCATTAGTAGAGGCAACAGTCCCTTGGGAAGTCATGCCCCTTGGGAAGCAGATCTTGGTAGCCCTGAGAAGTGAGTGTGTTGTAAGGGGGAGCCTGTGGTGCCAAGATCCTAGGTTTTCTGCTCTAGATAAGCATGGATGAACTTTGATTCAAGTAGGAATTTAGTGGATATAGTCCTAAAGCCTAGGTTGTGGTGTGTTTGTTCACTTTTAACAACAACTATTCTTGTCTTAACGTGTCTTGCGTGTGTGTAAAACATAATCAAGATAAAAGCCAACATTCAAATTTACAAGTTGGAAACTTGAAAAAACTTGTCAAAACATTACACATCATCAAAACATTTCAATCTTGTCAAAACTTTGCAAATTGCTCAAATACATTCAAATCTTGGAAAATATGGCAACTTGTGATCCTAAACATGCTTTACAAAACATAGATTTCATCCTTGCATAGAATCCACTTGCATTCACACTCTTCTAGGCCTCATACTTGCATCATATAGGTTTCATCTTACATCTTTTAGCACTTACTTAGTATCCCTCATTTTCACATTGCATTCATTAAGGTTTAGTTTGCATCCTTTGCATTTCAACTCCCAAAACTTGCATGTTGCATTGTCCATCTTGCATATTTTCATACCCAACCCTCATCTTGCCCAATTTAACCATCATTTTGGGTGTCATAAGCATCATTTTTAACCTCCATTTTGGTCTTAGCATTGTCCTCTACTATTTAGCTCTCTATGATATCAATCTGGAAAACATAGCATCCAAAATTGCCTTAGTTTCAGCCCAGCTTCCCAATTGTGCCCAAAAACTACCCACTATGCCCAAACTGGCCCCAACTACACCATAGGTGTATTTAGTACTATTTTAGCACACTTTTTGGTTTGAGGACATAGTTTGGGAATCTAGATAACATTGAGACTTCAACAGTGTCCTTAGGTACCTGGGTAGGTCCCCTATCAATAACATGCCTTGATTTTCATTCTACATCTTTGAACCTTCATTTTCATCACTTAGAACATTATTACCTACATTTTAACCTCCATTTTTCATCTCCTAACCCATCCTAACATCAAACGCAACATCTTAGCTTCCTGGCATATCGATTTGGCAACTACACCATTCAGAATTAGCAAACATTCATCCTAGCTTCCCAACTACGCCCAAAAACTACCAACTGCACCCAAACTAGCTCCAATTACTCCATAGTTATATTTGGTATTTTTTGAGTGTACTTGGCACTATTAGGGCACACTTGGTCACTTGCATGATCATTTTGGGCCTCCAAACTACATTTTGGGACCCTAAAATTGCATCTAGGAGCCTTTGTACCTCCCCATTTTGCATTTGACCCAGAACCGCATCTTGCACCCAAAATCTCATTTTACAACTTAATATCTTTACATATTACATATCCAACCAGCATAATCACCATTTTGAGTCACCTAAACATCATTTTGAACCCCAAAACCTTTGAATTTAGTCAAAAATCTGAACAAAAGTATGAACCCTAGAGTATTACATTGTGTCAATGGATAAGGGATCTTGAAAATGGTAATTTTATCATTTTATTTGGTCAAATGCTACCTATGTCAAGGTATATTTGGCTTTATCATTTTGATCTTATCACTTTTTGACTTTTTTGGTCAAGATCCAAAGTCTATTGTCATAATGTTAAACTCTTAGGTTAATACCTTGTAAAAATCTCACCTAAGTTCAAAAGACTTTCTGTATACCCTTGTCATTGCATTGTAATATTCTTAGTGTCCCTAAATGTCATTTTGACTTACCCTAGTGGCATATCCCATTCATTTTGCATTGTTCAAATCCTAGCATCATTTTCACTATCAAACCCTACCATATTGTCCATCAATCAAATTGTCTTCTTGATCATTCACCCTCATTTTGCATATCCCAAATGTCATTATCAACCCTTGAAAACCATCCCTTTCATAGTCTACCTTTCATAAATAAACCTTTAGCATCCTTACCAAGTCCAAAACATAACCCTAATCTTCATTTTGAATACCATAACCTTCATTTTGCATACCTTCAAAATGTCACTTTGCATTTGCATTTACATAACATCCCTAGGAAATTTTCACTTTGCATACCAAAAACCTAGTTCATTTGGCATTTTCATATGTTTCATATCATCGCTAAACACTTAAAAATCCCAAAAACACTCATATCTTGCATACCCACATCTTAATTATCAAGTTTTGACCTGTTTTACCAACTGCAACCCTATTTTACCAGCTGCGCACTTCAAGTGCGTAGTTGGTAGTTTCAGAGTGCACTTGGTAATTAGAGATTTCAATCTTGGTTCTAGAACCCCAATCTACACTTCCACAACTTTCATTGCATCCCAAAATTGTAGAAAACACTCTAAATCACTCAAAACACTCAAAATTTTCATTTTAGGCACCCTAGCACCTCTGTTTACCCATTGCATACCTCTTACTTACCAACTGCTTACCTTGAGACCCTCAATTGTGTCATGGGCACACTTGGTACTATCTAAGCATAGTCAATAGTTTAGGTGTGCACTTAGGAGGCAGAAAGTCCATTCAGGTTTCCCTCTATTACATCTGCATTCTTAGGTATCATGCTAGCACTTACTAGGACACAATCAGCTCAAAGACCTGAAGAGCTTTACCAACCATTGTTTTCTGAGACATCAATACAACCAAAACCTCATCCAATATAGAAAAAGAGCAAGAAAATCCAACAAACCTTTGACAAAGACCAAATCGAGGCATCATAACTATTACCTGTAGACCCCTTGAACATGTATTCGCAAGAGCACCGGAATCAAGCTATGACACAAAAAACCATAAACAATACACCTAATATGAGGTTTCCTTCAAACAGTTCCCCTACACATGGGATGGTTCAATGGAGTCCAAACTTTGAGCCTATATTTCTACCGATACCACTAGGAGGAGGAAGTGTACCAACCACACCCGAAGATGAACAATCACATTCCCTCAAATTCAGCCAACCTAACACAAGTACCTTCAACCCTAACACATCAAACATAAAACAAGGTACTATGCACCTCAATGATGATTTTGACACTACCTATGGCATCACTAATGAATAAATGGCTAGGGCATGTCAAAACAAAAATTTGCGCAAGAACTTCAAATGTTTGGTAGCCCAAGAAATTGTCAAATTCAACCCAAATGTGGAGGGACCTAAGTCCAAACATCAAACCAACACAACAATTGAAAACATACAACCCATGATCAATTTGGACTTAGATAAGGGAAAACAACTTTTGGAGTTTTCAAACACAATAATGGCACCTATAAGGTCCCATCAAGAACCAACAATTGAAATCGTCCAAAGTAAATTTGAACACATCAACATTAATCCCTTATTTGATGAACCACGACTAATGAAGGGAAACAAGACTCTCCCTAAACACCCCAAAAAGACATTAAGACTTAATTTTAGTCACATGATGCAACAACAAGATGCACCTAAAGGGACTTGTGCTCTAGGGATGCTAGACATACCTTGTTTAGAGGAAAATAAACAAAGTGTACCTTTGCTCCTAACTCTACCAAGTGTTATGACATAAAATGTTATGGAGCCTCCCATGAGTACACTATGTGTAATATCAACTAAAACAATCCCTATTGATGTGCAAAGGAAAAGCCTTATTGATATTACACCTATTCCCAAATGGAATGCACCTTATTGTCAAGTCAATATGATGTCCCAAGTAGAAACCTCTAACACACAAAGTTGCCAAAGCAATAATACGAACATGGTGGTCAATTCACAAGGACACAATCAACCACCTCAACAACATCAACCTACAATAGTCCTAGGACCTAATGTTTCTAACAAACTCCTAATCAAACAACACCTGAACAATAGAAACTGAGACTCCCATGCAAGACAAACCTTGAAGACATCCTAGAACCAAGGATATGAAATTCACACCATTAGGGTTACCTCTTGAGACTACACTACAATAGTTATTGAGTAATAACTTTCTACAATTACCCCTGATCAAAGATGAACTGTTAACTAAAGTTGATTGGTGGGATGAAAAAAAGTACTATGATTACCATCACACCAAAGGACATAAGACTTCATCGTGCTTCCAATTGAAACATGCAATACAAGACCTTATTGATGATGGTGTAATCATAGTTGATCCATCACTATTAGCATCCAACTCTAACCACACTATATTCAAAGATCCTTTGGATAATCATGACAAAGAGAAACCCTCAAGTTCAAACTCAAACTCACAAGGTAATGTGAATTACATATGCATTAGATATGACTACACCATCGATTTCTTTAATGAGCATGATTCCTACATATCCATATTCACATTGAATGCTAAAAATCCTCATTATGGTATAACTACATGCTGTACCAAGATCACCCTACCTAGAGCCCCATCTAGACCTACTACTTCTACTAGATTTGCACTTCCTATTAGACCTTCTACTCATACTTCATCTGATTATAGCCTTATTGAATAGCTTGGAAAGAATCCTGTGCAAATATCCATCTTGGATCTCTTGTGTGCATCTCACCAACATCAGAAGATCTTGGATCAAGTCCTTAAAGAGTTAGTCATCCCAGATAACATTGAAGTTTCCTAGTTCCAAGCCATGGTTGGGAACCTATCTGCATCATAGTATATCACTTTTTCCCCTCGGGATATTCCTAAAGAAAAACCCAACCACAATGATCCCCTCCACCTTGAAGTCTTTATCCACAATGTTAAAGTCAGATGTGTCTTAATAGATGGAGGAGTAGGGCTGAATATCTATACACTTAAAGTAGTCAAAGGTTTGGGTTATTCTAAAAATGACATGGATCCCTCTCAAAGGATCAAAATCAAAGCCTATGATGATGGTGAATGTTTCTTTATAAGTGTCATCATCTTACCTATCATAGTTGGTCCAGCTACTGAGAACACTTTATTCCAGGTCCTAAATATAGAAATGAGCTACAATATGATACTAGGCTGCCCATGGATCCATGCTATGAAAGTAGTTCCTTCTACATATCACCAGTGCCTAAAATTCTCCTATAAGAATGTAGAGGTAACCATCTCGGGTGATCCAGATCCCTTCTAGTTCTGTGCCAATCTTAGAGGAACCACTGCATGCTAGGTCCTGAAAAACCATGTGGCAAATCCTCTAGAGTCCTCCAAGTATGTTGATCCTTCCACACTCACACCCACATCCAAAGGAAAGCTCAAAATCCAAGACCAAGGTTGCAGTGAGTACTCCATGTCTCATGCTTTTCACATTGGGAAATTTCATTCATCCCCCAAGTCATATGGTAAACTTCAACTTATACAGAACAAGCCTAAGTTCACATTTCAAAAGAAACCTTCTATGTCTTTCACTAGTGGAGGTGAACTACATGAAGAACATGTCTATGAAAATACCTCTACATGGATTGAAATGGCTATAGTAGAACAAGAAATTACTCCTATATCCCCCAAAAAATATGGACTTGGGTTTACTATCATGCAAAAACAAGGCTATGATGGATGTAGTGGTCTTGGATCTTAGAAACAAGGTATAATTGAACCTATCACTAAAAAAGGATGAATTCCTAGTCTAGGGCTTGGATTTAAACCATTATGAATAGGTCCTCCTAGTACTATGGTACCTACGTGTAAGACTATGGATGTTTTGAACAATGAAAAGGCGTCTAAAGATATCCCAGTTGAAACCAACAATCCTCTAGCTTTTGAGCATAACCCCAATTATACAATAGAATCTAATGCCCATATCCATACCTTTCACCAAAGCCCATTCAACACTGATGATGACATCCCCTTAAGTTATCTTGAACTATTGGATTGGGACTGAAGTGGACCACCAATTTTTGATCGATTTGACAATGAGGACACTCTTATAATAGACTTTGAAATCTATGAAGGCATTATGATTGACAATCATAAAGAAGCAATTTCTTCTAAAGAGAACACATTGACATACTTTGGGAAGCCAAATCCACCTTCTAGTTACAAAGCAAAAAGAGAAAAAAATAACAAGCATAGGTCTCTTGGTGAAAATTGAAAGGCACCATTAGAACATTAAAAATAAAAAGCTAAGAAGCTCCCAAGGATACAAGATGAAAAATATGATGCCATGAATATTAATGTTCTAGTATTCAACATGCCACAAAGTCTTTCAAAGCTCTCTCAATTAGAATTCATGTGGAAGGTCATTGGTCTCAACCCTCCCAACCCTCCCTTATATCCAGTTGTTTATCCCCAAATACAGCTACCTAATTTTCCCAACACCCAAGCTCAAATCTTTATCCAACAAGACTTTGCATATGTCATCATCAGTGACATCCCACATGACGTTTGTTGACCCATTTATCCTCAAATGCCTTGATCCGAAAGAGGAAGACATTTTCTTACATATGGTACATGATGGTATATCTCGAGGCCTTTCTAGTGGTTTGATTTTAGCTACAAAATTGGAACAAATCCTGCGTAGTTATGGTCAGTCATGGACCCTGAGATTATCAGCTAGCACTAGCATCAACAGATTCCTTATTATCAGTTCTCAACAACATTCTTGATTCCATCTAAAAGTCCTAAAAAAATATCAAAAAAATAGCCAAATGTCTTGAAAAAAGAAAAGAAAAAAGTGAAAAAAGTCATGAAAAATATGTATGCCTTGACAAAAACCTAGCAAATAGGTGTCTTGGCATGAAAATTTGAGTCAAGAGAAAAAGTTTGTCCACAAGTGAAAACCTAGCAAACAGGTGCTTTGGGCAAGTACCACGGTGAAAACTTGACAAACAGGCACCATGTGTAATTAGTTATTGCTCCTTCATCTATCAGGATTCCATCTAGTTTTTCCTCCTCTATCATTCCTTGATCATATCCTTCATATTGCAAGACATCCTTGGCCCCTTATCATGGCTCATGAACTGGTTAATGTCCTTTGTTATCTTACCAAGCGTTACCAGTCTGTACACACTCTGTCATTGGCCTTTGTACATAGTTTGTGCCTTGTTTGGGGGCATATTACCTGCATGGTGCACAAGTTTGAGCTTGAACTAGGGGCATATCCATAAGCACCCTTTATCCATTGGAACTACCACATAATAGATTAGAGCTAACACTTGTATATGCTTTTATGATCTTTAAAAAATCCTAAACATTCAAATATGATCCTGAAAAAATCTTAAACATTCAATTATGATCCTGAAAAAAATTCTAAAAGTCATAAAATGTCTTGAAAAAAATCACTAAAAAATCATAAAATGTCTTGAAATAAAGCACTAAAAATTGTAAAATGTTAGAAGAAACCAGTCACACAAAAACATCAAATATCCCCAAAAACCCTAAAAATCACAAAACCCATCAAAAATCTCTAATAAACCTTGTAAATATTCATTGTGGATAACCACCCCTTTTGTATACACACTTGCACATTGCAGACTAAAACTCAAAGCACTACACTTTCATGATAATCACACTATCTGAGCAATGTGAACCAACAATCCATCCAACATGCCACTATGAACCTTTCAACCAAATCAACAACTAGAACTATCACACCGTAAACCTGTCAAACACCATCTGAACACTCAAAACACTAAAACACAAGTAATTATGGACAAGAATAGCTGTTGGCTCATGTTTTTTAGTGAGTGATTTATTTTTGCTTTGTTTTTCTTTGATCATGTTCCTATGCCACTCGATGATATAAATTGATCTATGAGAGTGGCTAGGATGGTTCATGGTCATCTTTTTTTGTTTGTGTCTATTACAATGTACCTTTGAGAGTTTGGGGCATGTGCATATGCCCTAGGAAGGATAAGGCCATTTTTTTTTGTTTGCATCATGCTTGCTTATGCAAAAGGCTTGCATTTGCACTCTAGCCCTTTATGCCATGATGCGTTGCATTCCATTTGCCATATCAAAATAAAGCTCCATTTGACATATAGTGCATTTTCCAAAAGAAAAATAATTCACCTCAATCTAATTGGTTCTCAACCCATTTCCTCAATCTTTTATCATTCATCTCATTCTCCATCACCATGATCATGTCTTTTGATTCATGAAATCATCTTCGTCTTGCATTCATGCATCCTTGCATCATCCTACACTATCAATCAACCTTTTGTGGCTTTCCACCTAGTCCAACCTTAGTCTAACATTTTTTAAACCATATTTTACCAAATCTAACCATTTTTGATGATTTCACTCATGCTTTGACATCTTTTCATCATTTTGGGCATGCACGCACAGTTTTGGATCATTCCAAGTCTAATCGAGCTAATTTTGACCCCTGGAGCCTTCTATGGTGTAGTTTGCACTTTTAGAGCATAGTTGGGCCTCCCAAGTGCATCCTTGGTGCACTTGGTACTTTCATGGTGCACTTGGGCTTACCAAGTGCACACTGGGCACACTTGGATGAGTTTTGGGTGCACTTGGGGTAGTAGGATGCCCATAATTGCTCCCGAAGCCTCTATGTTGCACTTCGAAGGCCATAACTTTTGTGTTTCAACTCTGATTTATGAACCGTTAGTTGTGTTGGGCACATATTTTTTTTGTGAAAAAAATGAGCTATCATTTTCATTATTTGGTCATTGTATTGAGTGGTCATCCTTGACACTACTCTTGGGCTCCTGATTGACCGCTGCAAGGTTAATTTTTGCCCCCAACGCCTTCTAGGGCACATTCTGCACTTTTAGTGCACACCTAAGCTTCCCAAGTAAATCATGGGTGCACTTGGTACTGTTATGGCACACTTGGGCTTACCAAGTGCACACTAGGCACACTTGGATGAGTTTTGGGTGCACTTGAGGTAGTAGGATGCCCAAAACTACTCCTGGAGCCCCTAGGTTGCACTCCGGAGCCCATAACTTTTGCATTTTAACTCGGATTTGCAATCTATTAGTTGTGTTGGATTTGTGTCTTTTTCATAGAAAAAATGAGCTATCATTTTCATCATTTTGTTACTAGCTTGGCTATTAACCCATGCAATTACTCTTGGGCTCTTGATTGACCCTATTCTACACTCTGGACCTCATAACTTTCACATTTTAACTTCGATTTTCAATCTGTTAGTTGCTATGGCTTTTTTTTCTCATTGTAAATGAAATAAAACTATCATATTCCTATGTTGGTCATCTTCTCAAGGGGGCATAAATATATACCATTACTGGGGCATGCTTTTATGGCTTGTTCGTTAGCATTCTTTGACACAATGCTCTAAATCACATTGTATCAAAGAGGGGCAAAATGTAGATGCTAAAAAATGGTTCAAATCTATGGTTTCATCACTTCTTCCTAATAATTCATCCCATTTTCTCATTCTACTAACTCTGATCTTTTGGCCAAATTGACCATACTTTATCATTTATATCTTCTTTCACATCAATTTCATGTCATTTTGAAATCATATCAAGTCAACTTGAAACCACTTCAAATAAACTCAAAGTCACCCCGAATCAACTCAGAATCAATCAAAATCAGTCCTAATAAAAAAGGAACATATCAAACATCCCAAATATATCATCATTTTTCCATTCCTAGTAATGTTGTGGCTTTTAGTGCCTTGGAAACCTATCAATCTATCAAATCTTATCAATCTGGCCTTAGTATTGTCATGGCTCTCAGTGCTAGGTCAAACTATCATTCATGTCATCCAATCTATGACATTGTCGAGGCTCTCATTGTTAGATCATGGCATTATCAACCAATTTTAATAATATTGACAATTTTTGTCGATATTATTATGATCAACCTTATCATTCAATCTCAATCTTGTAGCATTTTACAATTTTAGTTAAATGTTACGTATCAATTAATTCATGTCATGTGTCCTTGGCATGTTATCAATTTTGATCAATCAATCAATTTGACCATGGTTTTGGTCTATCTATCACCATCCTATTCAATTCGTATCATTATCACATCTTCATCAAAGGATACTGTCGCATTTATTTAATCAATTTTGGCCAATCATTTACTAATTTTCTCTATAGGATTAAATAACCCATAATTTAATCCTATCATTCTTACTAATTATTCTTTCTAACTAACCTCCTCAATTAATTGATATTTTATTAATTAATTGATTCATTATTCAAGAACCATGGAGATTATTAATTTCCTAAGTCATATTTGCAATCATTAATTCCATTTTTTTTAGTAATTTCTATTTTGTGGAATAAAGGATTTTTAATTCAAATATTCTACAAAATATTGACATCATCATGACACATAGGTATGACACCTTGTGGATTCTCCTTTGACACTTGGCTAAGATATGACATAATCCAATATTCTTATTCCCTTACACATGTCCATATTTGGCTTATTTGTCATAGATTCTTGGCTTTAAGTGGGCTGAGGTGTCTTATGATGCCTCATAGATTCTCTTCCACATTTAGCCAAGTTTGACTTCCATGCATCATAGAATCCTACATTTGGCATCTTGTGTCATATGCATCATGGATTCTCAAAGGAATCTCTTGCCACATCACATATCTATGGGTGACATATCCAATGCTCTCATCCTCCATGCCACTTATAAAATGACCATTCTTCCTCTTATTTCCAATCCTAATTCTTAGGTCCTTGAGGTCCTAATTCGTGAGCATTTTTCAAGTCCTTGGTTTTTTGGTATTTTTCACTCCATTTCTCTCACACAAAAATCACAACTTCTAGTATTCTCATAGCACCATCATTATCATAGGCTTTTGCTTCAACATTGTGTGCATTATAGGCAATTTCGGAGCTACATCATTTGGAGAACAAAGAAGGACATGGGAGCTACAAACAAAAGAGGGAGTTTTAACTTTGTTTGTTGTCTTTATTAGTTTGGCTTTCATCGTAGACTAGTGGGTGCTAACATATGTTGATTGAGTCTGTGATTTCTCATAGTATGTTATGCATTAGCCCATTTTCTAGGTACTACACTCTGAAGCTTAGTTAAGCCTAAGTATTTTTTCTTTATTGATCATCTCTTTTAGGATTTAACATGACTATCTTCTCCACTTAGTATTATGATTAAACAATTGATTTTCTTGCCAAAGTCTAACTAATCAAGTGTCCATTGTCATTCCACATAACTCAACCTTTTCACTAGGTCCTCTTGTTATCTCTTCTTCTCAAATCCTCTTCATCAATCATCTTGATATGGAACTTTACTTAGGTAGCAATTGTCTCACCAATAAGATTTGACATCAATGGCAATATAACAAGTGTTCCAATTGTAGTTTCCAATGATATCCCTCTTTGGCATTGATGGAAACACCTCAAGTTACCATGCAATCCAAAAGTCATTTGACTTGCTTCAAGTAGCTCTCTCTATGTTCAATATTAGATCTTCATTAATATCCCTAGTTTTAGTTTGATTCTCATTCATGTAGCTCTCATAAGACCTCTAGATATAAAAACACATAGACTCCCTCTATGATATACATCATTTGAACTTCTTCAATGTACTTCTTGATTTCTTTCATTGTGCACTAGAAAACTCTTGCATGATCTCCCTTTTTTTCTTCTATATATAGTAACTGACTATCCTAAAATCCTCCCTCTTTCCACACTATATTGATGATAACTGCATAAACTTATCCCTCTTTTACAATAATTCCAAAGATTCTTTCACGTCATCCAATGATACTTCCATACTGACGTATCAAAAGAATACTTCAACATTTGTAGTTAACATTATCTCATACATCTTGAACATGTAGATATGTCTAGGTCAATTCTCTAAACTGGGTTCTTCTTTTATCATCTAGCTTATGACTGATTCATTATCTTTTGCTTATCACTTGATAGCTTTAGGTAGGTCCTAAATTGAAACCTTTTGCATGATCTTGTAAGATATTCTATTCAACAAATTTGATGCATAGAACTATCTTAGGTTGAGCAGCCATAGTTAGGAGAATCACCCTTATTTTACCTCTTAGATATTCATGTGCATTCTTGGGTAAAGCATTTGTGAATATATAAGCTACATGTTCCTTTGTATTCACATATTCTAATTTCACTTCTCTATCTTGTACCAACTCTCTAAAGTAATGATACTTGATAGAAATATGCTTGGTCTTAGTATGCATCACATCATTTTTAGATATGTTTATAGAACTTGTGTTTTCATATAATATAACAATAGGTTCAGTTATCTTTTCCTTCATTCCTTTCAACAATTTCTTGATCCATACTATATTAGAACAATTGACTATTGCAACTACTTGCTTAGCTTTTGTTGTAGATTGGGAAATGCAATTTTTCTTCTTTCTTGTCCATAAAACTAGTGTCTTTCCTAAAATAAAAGCTCTACTACTTGTACTCTTTCTATCATCAACATTTTCAACCCAATCTATATCAGTATACACTTTTAGCTCAAACTTGTCCCTTTAGTATAAATCTCTTGTACAAAGTAGTCCTTTAAGTATAAATCTAAAAAATAATTCATATTTAGCATTGACATCCCTTATATCTTCATTGGGTTATGTGGATCTAATTTTAGTACTTTGAAGGATTAATCATAAGGGTCCTTCATTCACTTTCCCTAATGTGAGAAAAAAAAAAAGGAGTACAAATAAACACATCGCATTGAATTTTATAATCCAAAACCTTCATCTTATTTTTATATTACAATAAAAATGTGTTATTCTTATTAGGGGTGTCATTGCAATTTCTTTTAAATTTAGATCCCTTTCAATTTTAATGACTTTTCAAACCATTTTAGGAAATTATCACAGTGAATGATTTGTCAGCTCAATTGGAGTTCTTGTGATTTTGACACATAGAAATCATATTGCATCAAAATAGTAACAACTAGTAGACATCCATAGTTCTTTAGTTTTAAAAGCATGAGATGTACAAACACATGTGTTAGATGACTTGTTTGTATTTTGGGCTTAATTTTGTTAGTCCCTCACAATGCCAATATAATCTTTTCAAATATTTGGATAAATATTTATCAAATTCTCTTATTAATTAAACATTTCAAATGTCTTCCATTTCTTTTAGAGAATACTATTTTAAAAATTTCTCCTTCACATTTCATCATTGTTCAACTTTTATGTGTTGTAAAAAAGAGAAGGTTTTCAGTCTATTATATTTCAAATTTAAGGAAATCACAACATGATTTAATTATGTTTTTAAGTGACATATTTTCTGGGTCTTTAAAAGGCTATAATGTGATCAAATATATTTCACTATATTATCTATTAAAATATTTCTTTCATTTTTATTTTCTACAATGCATTCTATCATAGTTTCCTCCCCTATGAAAATGCAAATTTATGTTCTCATTAAGAAATATGAGAGGTCTATATCAAGTCCTTTACTAATTTCATTGTGGAGATTTGTTAAGTGGGATGATTTGATTGAGTAGCATCTTGGGTTTATAGAAATATTGTATTAATGAAACTATTTTGTTTACAATTTTCCAGTATGTTGATCATTTCAATGATCCTTGATTTGTTCAAGTCAACACTGGTGATGTGCAAAGTATAATCTAGACCTAGTCTGGTTCCTATTCTGAGGTTCACAACTCATTTAGATAAATGTTTCAAGAGTTGTAATTCATTGTCTCTGGGGTAGAATGTTCCTTTTAGCTTTCATGACTGTTGGTGGATTTTGATCTTGTAAAGGAAATCTATAATCTTGGATATTCAATGGTGCATCTTTTAATGTTCTTGGATAATATGAGGACCTAAATATGGAAGCACAAGATTTCAAATCATTTATGTAACTTGTTCCTTATGATTTGGGACCAGACCTATTTGTGGTAATATATTTCTTATTCTTTATATATTTTTTTAATCCTAAAGTTGACTTGCATGTTGTGATGCCTATATATTGTAAATTGATGTATCTCATGAAAAATTAGTTCCTTAGTAAGGACTAGAGATCATTAGAATTAGATCTAAGATCCTTGATTCAAGATTGCACGCAAGTAGACCTGTATGAGGCTAGCATGTAGGAAGACACATTTTTGAGCCCCTATGCATATGATCTTGTATAAATAAATGTTGATCTTGCATTGTTCTTTTCCATATATGTGTGGTTTGCATTGTGTTTACTCTCGCTTCATAATTGGATCAATCTCTTTGAGGTCTCTCCAACTAAGGACTACGTCATAATTTTATTACTAAGAGTTCAATTTAGACTATTATTAAGGAGGGTATTCTTATTCCCAACTCATCTAGGATTATATTCTCTTCTTAGACACTAATGGGTTTTATCTCAAATGCTTTTGACTTTCCACAAAATAAACCTTTATTGGACAATTTTATTTTAAAATTTATAAGAGAGAAGTTTCTAGAAGGTGTTTTTATAAAAGAAGTGTATAATTATAATGTATTCCCAAAAAAGGCCATGATTGGAGGATTATTAGCTCTAACTATGTGAAAAAGAAGCTCCTATTTGCCAAACTATATGACATTTTAAATAATAGTATGATGCTTCACTATTCTCCACACATCACTCGTATAAATATATACTAAAACCATTGAGAATTTAATGCATAAAATGCATAGACTTATGAAAAGAAAATAGATCAAGAGTTTGAAAACACTAATAAATTTTTGCTGAGAAAAAATATGATATGTTGTAATCAATACTAGTGCTAAGTTCCAAGGATATATATATGCACATTCTGTGTGGAATAAAAATGACCATTCTTTAAAAAAATCTTAAAAGGAAAAGTACACATGAATACACAAAACCATTGAATTAGTTTTCACATTTGGTTTCTTCAATATATTATATTCAATACTTGAATTATATATCTAAATTATAAAACTATAACAAGAGACATGTTGCATCAAATTTATTTTTATTTGTGGGGTGTATGTATTGTTGTGGATGGATGAAGAGGCAAGTTTATGTTAAATAAAAATTGGACAAGTTGGAGGATGTTGAAATATATTTAAGGAATGGTTTTAATCTATTAATGCAATGATTGGATGGTAGATCAATTATCTATACATTGTTTTGGAGTTTTTGGATTCATGAAATGTTTTGAGTCAATTGGTGAACTCATGTATATAGAAGGCTTCTTTGTGACATGTAATGTGGAGTTGCACTGTTCTCTTCTTTAGATACAGTACCTATAGTTTTTTTAAACATTTTTAGGGTATGTGCAATAGCATTTGAGAAGAGAGGATTAAATATTTTATTTATGTATGAAAATAGTAAAAAAAGATATGCTTGATAAATATGCCACCAACAAATAATTTATGACCCTAGCTAAACTTAGTACAAAGATCTGAAAAGAAAGTGCATGCAGTTTATAGTTAAATGCAATTCAACTAATATGATTAGATACAGCTGTGAGGTGCTCCTAGAGTATTATGATGATTGTTGCTTAAATTGCTATGATGAATAATTTAATTTCCATTATGGACATCATGAGATTTTAAAGCAACAAATCATTTTGAATTGGACTTGAGAGGTTCAATTAAGGAATTGAAAACTTACCTCTTGCTTCGGTGTTTACAGTGAACTTTGTGTCTCTTATTTGTACATTCGATTGATTTATAAATTCACAATTGATATCTAGTTTCTCCAAGAAATGAATATATATATGTTTATATATATACACATATACATATACATATATATACACATACATATACATATACATATACATGTATACATACATATCTATATCTATATATATATATATACATATATGTGTAGACGTATGTATATATGTATATGTACACATGTATATGTATATATATGTATACATACCATGCATATAAATCTACATGGTATGTATATATACATGTATATATACATATACATATATATGTATATTGTATGTATCTATCTATGTATATATATGTATGTGTATATATATAAAAATATACACATATATACATATATATACATGTATAGATATATGTATGTATTTATAGATATATATACATGTATATATATAGTGGTCAGTTGTAGGCAGTTCTTGTTAGAGATTAGATTAAATTTATGTATGAAAATAGTAACTAAAATATGGTAAATTAGTCACTATTGTAAAAAGCATAAGAATTTAAAAAAATAAAGCATTTTAAATTAAAGAATTATCGTAGCACTGAAGGTTATATGGAAATTTGCATAAAAGGAACTACATTTTACGTGTAAAATCTTACTGGAAATTAAAATTATTATGTCACTAAAAATGATAGTTTGGTATTAGAACTATGACTTGGCCTTTGTTATCATAAATACAGTCTAATATTATTATTTCTATAAAACTATATTTTTATTTGATTCTATTTGTCCCCTAGGGTTTGGTTTTATAGTTTGAAATGGTATGCGCCTTGCCTATGCATACAAAGCTATAAGAATACATTTGTATATTTTCTAGGAAGACCAAAATTCACCATTTTTTTTGGCAAAATTGAAAGATAAGCCCATTAAGCCCTTCTGCTACTTCCAATAGCTTTTGAGAATCTGGTAATTTTTTATCTACAATTTTCATTCATTTTTGTCATTAATTGCATTAACACTTTGTCCATTCAAATGTAAAGCTAAGTCTCACTCTCGTTATGGTTACAGGGACACCAGTTATGGTGTATGAGATGGGCTTATGGAACCCTTCAATTCATTAGTGATGTATACAAAATAAATTTTTTATGAATATTCCTTAGTTTAAAATCATATTAAGTAGTTGGAATTTTATTGTGTGGATTTTTTATTGTGACAGGGAAGAGGGATTGCCCAATTTGGTTTTACCTAAAAAAAATAGTAGCATGTTGTTGGAAATGGAAGAGTTTGAGGTCTAGTCAATATATTTTAAATAATGTGTGTTGTAATTGTCATGTCCCATTTTTAGATGATTAAAACATAGTAAAAAAACTAAGAAAGCTACAAAGAATACAAGCATTAAGAATAATAATATTAGAAATAAAAAACTAGAAGACAATTTTTTTCAAAACTATTGAGCTTATTAGCAAAATTATTTAGGTTTGGGCTTTATGGCACTTGAAGGCATACCCAAAATGACCACATAATAATCTTGCAAAATTATTTGGGTTTGGGCTTTGTGGTGCTTGAATGCATGCCCAAAAAGACTACCCAAAAAAATCTTGGGTTTGCATGCTTGAAGCACTAAGAAATTAAAGCAAAAAATAGGCAAGAAATTAGGGTTTGAAGGAAATGGAACTTATGGGAAAATAATTAGGCAAAAAATCATGAAAATTCATATGCACTTAATCTACTTGAAAATGCTTGGTGGCTTTTTTCCTTCTTTAATCTCATTTCTTTTGTCAACTATGACAAGAGTATTCTTGGAAACTTTTGCACGCACTGAAGTGAACGTGGTAAATAGTTGACTTCAAATGTAGAGAAATGATAGAATACAAATAATACAACTATTTTTGAGTAAGAGAATTCTCTAGGTAAAGATGAGCATTAATGAGCATTCAAATCAACATTTAAGTTGGACATATATGCATTGAGTATGTTGGTAGAAATTTATTTCAAACAACAAGATCTTTTAACTTCCACCCAATTTTTGTTTGGAAAAAATATTTTTCTCCTTGTCTAAATTTACCATGGCCAATAAAATGTGAAATAAATAGAATTTTTCCAATTTGAAAAATATGTTATTAAAAGTAAACATTTAAGCAAATCTAAGAAGTGAAAAAATACTTTAATTTCATTGGTCAAATGAATAAAACTAATAACACCTACATAGATGCACTAGTATACTTTCCTATGGTAGAACTAATAATGTCTAGGCCATATCTTATAAAGCATTAAAAATTTCGTTTTATACCAACTCAATATATTTCATACTAGATCTATCTTGTCTTTTAACATCTCAATCTTGAATTAAAAACAAGCCACTGAATTATAACTCATTTCTTTTAGTGATTCAAGCTCCTTACCACATACTCAATGTAAATCAAATTCCACCATACTTTGTCAACTTGTGTTCTTTTTTTTTAGTACGATATCTTGTGTTATCAATATCAAAGCATCAAATTTATTTAAATAAAAAGTAACAATTAATTAAGTCTATTGAAGTTTATACATTTGATAAATTCTTTCGTGTAAATCATTCTTTATCATAGTATATGACTTTAAGATTTTTTCAATGAACAATTCCCTAAATTGCATCTCAAACACAATCCACTTGTCTTATTTATTGTTTTCTATTATATTCACCTATTGACCCAAGTGAGGCTATTTTTCTTTGATATCATCTTCAATATCTTAAAAAATCCAAATTAGACCAAATGCTCCAAATCCACTACCTTGGGGTTTTCTTTTGGTTAAAACTTTTGTCTTGACTCTTAAGAATGTGTCATAATTTTTCATGACCTCATAACTAAGTCTAATATCTCTATCTTTAGGAGAACCTCTAACAATTGGTTGAAACTCCATACAACTTTCTCATATAGACCATTGCTAGGAAATTAAGAGAGTCAACCAAAGGCATTGGAATCACTCAATCATTACATATATGTTTGTTCTAATACTTCATGTGTAATATTTATTTTTGCAAGTTTAAATCTATTTTTATTTAATGTGAGCACATCCAAAACTTATAGCATTCTATGAGGTCAATTTTTTCAAACAACATATGTATTTTTAAAGCATTTTCACAATCTCTTAGATTCATGTGTGCAAACTTTTCGTTTAGATTATATTTATTTTTTAGTGCAACATTTTAAATCACAGAATATTCAATTATGAAGAAGGTGTAAAAGTAGAATTAAAGAAAAATAATAATCTTAAAACAACAAGTGATACAAGTAAAATAACCTTATAAAATTTGATCACATTCTTTGCACCCATTGCCCTACTTTTTAATACTTGTACCATATATTCTATTTTTGATGTTACACTAAAGCATTACTGAATAATTATTTCAATCATCAAATGAGAAAAAACATAAAACCACATGAACCAAAATCTTGCACATATAGGTGACTTCAAAAGTGTGGCTAACATTGATTGGATTTCTAAATGAAAGAAAAACATACTTGTAATATAAAAACAAATGAAATGTTAAACATGTGGGTTCACTTTAAATCATGGTGGATATAAATATTGATTGGACATAATACAAGACTTTCGAACATAAAGATAAATGAAATGTGAAATATGTTCATTTATTTCAAACTATGGTGAATAATTACGAAAGATTTATTATTATTATTATTAGTTTACTAATAGATTCATTCCCAAAAAAAAATGCAATTAAAATAATCAATCAAATTGTAGAATTAAACAAATTTCTATTGTTTAAATTTATTCTTTATTTTACATGATTATATAATCACAATTTTCTAATATTCTATCAGACAATCCTAATTTTAGGAAGGGGTAAAATTATTTTCTATCACAAAAAAATTAGATTTTCCAAAGCCTTATCTTATTGTATCCTATGCTCTAGTCTTGTGAGAATTTATGAAGCTAAGTGATGTGATATCTGACATTATATTTGGCAATGAAGACTACTAGTGTTGAAGCCCACAAATTTATTTGAATAATTAGTTTATTTGTAATTTTAGTTATATGCACAATGAAATAAGTTTCTTTCTCTAATAAGATTGTTGTAATATAAATAAAATTTCTTTATTTAAAAAATACTAATTCAAATTTTATAAGATAAAATATTTATTTAGATTTTAAATTATTAATCTAATCAATAAATTTAATAATAGATATATATGATATTGTGAAATTTTTGTTTTATCATTTTAAAATAAATTAATCTTTTTATATTATAAAAATATAGATTCATCTTTTTTAATAATTCCTTTGAATGTGCAAGAGTAGATATTTACATAGTTAAATGGAATATCTTAGAAATAAATAACACATTAAATAATATACACTTTCATACAATTTTATTTATTTACTCTCCCATTATAATCCTATTACCAAATATATTTTTAGTTCCAACTTTTAATAGGTGATTTAAGTATACAATTTTATCCAATCAAACTTCGTCAAATTTTTTATATATAATTTTCATATTTGGTAAAGTAAGTTACAATTTTTAAAAGAAAATAATTATCAAAAATTAATTTTCTCAAATCCAATTGGCTAAAAACTTTTTAGTGATATGAGCCTATTTTCACAAAAGCTTGCACCATTGCCTAAATTTTTTACATAAATGCAACCTTGTGAAACATGGAAACAATCTCCAAGCTATGGGACTTGAACTATGAGATTGAGTCTCTTGAGAAGATTGACTTCCTTACTATCAGGGTGCACCTAACTACTCTTTGAGAGGAAAATGGAGAAATAATGCATGAAACCAAACTATCTAATCTAATATAAAGGGGGGTGATACATCGAAATAGTATGTTCAACCTTATCTCTACCTAAAAATACACAATTCATCAATATAACCTCAAAATACACAGATTCAATCCTTTTTTAACTCAACAACTACATGCAGATCAAAAACCAAAATAATTCTATAAGGAAGAGACTTCACTCTAATCACTCAAAGGCCAAATAGATACAATCATACAGTTGAAGAATAAAGACAATACATTAACACAAGGCAAGAGGGTATTACACAATATATTAATGGAAGAAAGAGATACAACAGATAATTATATTAACTCAAAGGCAAAGGAAATTATAATAGCAGAGCATAGAATACAATGCTATAGAATTAGAGAAAAGATTGACCCCTAGAAGGGTGACAAAATTTTCTTTTATAGTTCAAGCACAACTGAGAGACTTCTATTGAAAGCCAAGAAAATCAACCACTACCACCTAGTTGCAAAAAGTCATCAATGCATATATAAAAGGATTTGCTTAGGTGCACATCCATATGCAAAAATCTGATCACTATGTGCATATTTAACTTTTGAACGGACGAGAACAATGATAATAATTAAAAGATTGGGTAGATAGATAACCCAAAGCAATCAGAAGATAGAAAAATCATTCACCAGGCATGAGGAATGCAAAATAGTAATTGAAGATGATCAAAAGATTGATACGGTCATTAAAGAGTCACTGGCTTGTATTCTTGCTCATGCCAAATCATATATGTTAGCAAGTCAAATAAAATCAATTGTCAAGCTTCACCGCATGGTCCAACCATTTTATATCATTCTACCACCCATCGAGATTCCAACTTTATGTTCACCCATTAATTATCTAGTGCTCATAGCGTCACAGTCTAAATTTCTCTTTGACTATTTGGCCTTGAAAAATTGTGACCTACATCATATTAGCTATTATCACTACTTTTCAACTTGTCTTCTCCTCATTTCACTAACTATTGTGACCTAGCAACTACATGAATCCTACCCATCGCACTGTCATCATGGTTTAGGCTTAACAACCTTCTAATCATTTGACTGAGCACCCACATGATTTTCCCTCTTATATGACTTCAATCACATGGTAGCCACATCTTACTAACATTTGAACCTAACATTTACAACTGCATGAATGCCCTTAATTCATGAAGTCACTGTAATCAACTAAAAATGGTCGTCTAGACTATGAGCCCCCTTTGTAGCATTTTTCCATAATTTATCTAATGGTTATTTTTGATCAAATCCTCAAAAATCCATTTATTTGATTATAACCTATGGTATGACCAATTTATCCTAAGTTCATGTTTAATTAAAAGAATATTTCCCCCTTTTAATTGAATAAAATTCCCCACTCATCTCTTATCCTAAGTGTGCACACATAAAGCATTATTCCTATTTTAGAAATAAAATAAAAGACATTTTTTTCTACACATGAATGCATAATTTCCTATGTGAGAGGAATCTTCTATTTTTCAAATAACTTTAATTCTCCTCTACACATTTCAAACCCTCTCAAAAGTCAACCATTAATTGTGATTGGTTGATATGCTTATGCACATGGATCACTCCCATTTTCAAACTCCACCCTTGATTACATTCATCTTACCTCTTAATCTCTACCATCTATTTTTCTTTAAAAGGGAGGGCTCTCTCCCCATTAAAAAAAATTAGTCTTTCATGCTATTATTATGCTGCAGGTTTTCTTGGTGATTTTGGAGACTTGGAGCATTCTTGCATTTTTACATTTTAGCTTAGCTCTCATTCTACTTACATTATGACATACTTTTTATCTTAGTTTTATTTATGCTTTAGCTTAGTTCTCTTTGTTATCTTGCATTTTATTTAGAATAGCTTGCGTTTGCATTGCATTTTATTCTAGATTTTTGGATATTGACACTCTCGCCTCTATTCTTTGAATCTCTCATTCTATGGTGCACCTTGCAAGGGTTGCATAGTTTTGTTCATTTGAGAGCCACCATCTCATACCCTTTGCATGTCATAGATAAAGAGCTATAAGCTAGCTCTTGAGACTCACTCTTCCATGGGTTCTCTCAAGAATAATAGTTTATAAAAGTGTGACACTTTTATGCACATATTTTTGGTGCCCACCATGGGGCTTGAATCAAGTTTTTAGCTCCATTTTCTTTCATTTCTCAATTTTGGCTTTTTAAAATAGCATAGTGGTTTTGTAGAGTTCTCACTTTGGTTTTAAGGCTAACCCATATGTAGATTGGTTTAAAGGCCAAAAACCCTGGGTTTTTAAAGATTTGATCATATCTCATAAACCATTCAGAGTTTGGTTTTGAAATTTTTTATACAAGCTGAATATGTGTCCAAGATTTCTTAGTCCAATTTTCACATCATTTTTACTTGATTTTCATTAGTTATGAATTTTTATTTTTTTTCATAAAAAGTCATTTATGGTCTCAAATCAGCAAAGTTTTTGGAAAAAAATTTACATTTTTAGAAAAGGTTTTAAATTATACAGGGGGTGTATTCTTTGTGTTTTGAATTTTGAGGTCATATTAAGGATCAAAAACTAATTTGAGAAATCTGGTCTGTTTTGACAAGATGGGTCCCTAGGGCACAAATGAAGAGATTTTTTTGAATTTTTTGCATTTTTAGAAATCTCTCTAGTTTTTAGTAAGGGTTTTTTCTTTTCTTTGCTATTTTTGAATTTGAAATCATAGGAAAAAAGTCCAATCTTGTTGACTAGGTCAAAAACAAAGAGTAAAAATGAGAGCATTTGTGACTAGCATGCACTTTCTTTGCATACACTTGGTTCGAAGATAATTTCAATCTTTGAGGAAACTAACCACAACTTGGATCTTTGAGAAAACTAACCACTTTATGTTTTAGGTCTTACTTGGTTGCTATGCCATAACCTTAGTATCTTTGTAGGGAGTTTCTCATTTTCATTGCAAAAAATAATGCATGTCAAAGCTTCAAATGCACAAGGGCTACTACCAATTATTTGCAGGGCTTCCCAACACATAAAAACCAAAATTTCTTGTATTTATTTTATTCTGTATGCGGTATTCTACTAGTTTCTTTCATTTCTTAGGCACATTAAACTTGCAAGTTGATAGGAGAGTATGCTCTTCACCCTTGCAGTGAATCATAAATCTTGACCCACCTTTGGATTTTGAAAGCAAGGGGGTAATTGAATCTTTTTGGTGTGTTTGGGGGAAGAAATTGAAGTAGGAGAGTATGCTCTTCACCCTTGAGGTGAATAAAAAATATTGACCCTTTAGAGTGGATCCGTTTTGTGGTAGTTAGGATCCTTTAGAGGACCTGCTCTCAGACAACCCAAGAGGAACAACCCAAGTGGTGACAAGAAAATTACTCGGCTCTTCCAACCCACTATAAACTTAAGGCTCTCAAGGACACAAAATCTTGGTAGACATAGTGTTTATCTTCACCTAATGTGATCACTTATGGGATTTCAACCATAAGGAGATCACTAGGAAAGAATGCTTAAGGTGCTCTTATGACCACAATGTCTGTTACCCACTGCAAGCTAGGGTGTCCCTTAATTGGGTGCAAGAGGAACATTATGAATGGAAGCCCTTTCTAAAAACCCTAGGTTAATATCTAGCCTATTTTACTGCTCAACTTCTTGGTGCAAGGATCAGTCCTAGTGGGCTACTCTGATTACCCCAAGATCTTACACTCACCATGTGGGTTCCCTTGGTTGTGCTTATGGAACTTCCATGACAAAGCCAATATCTCTTATGGGAAACCACTTGGTGTGAGCCAAAGGAGCATCAAGTGTGGGCCAAGTTGTTGAGTAATGAATCATGAATTTTAGGTAGATATTGCTTGATGTGTTCTTGAATGTGCTAGACCTGTGGAAATAATTTGAACATACACATGGTGATAGTTCTAGGGCCTTCTTTTAAGACCTCACATATGCTTGTATCATGCAAGGTTGCTTTATCCCTTGCTTGATTTTTGAAGACTACTCCATGTGTCACCATATTACTTGGAAAGAAATTTCTTTTGAACATCAAACTTGCTATTCTATCAACTATTGTCAAACTTTTCCAACCAAGTCAAAGCATCAAGTCTTAACATTTTTCTTGTGTTGCTTGCTAAGGGGAGTCTCATCATTTGATTTTTCTTTTTGATGTCTCTAGTGCTTTAACATGCTTAAAGTGACTCTTTGGTCTTAGTGCTCTTGGTCTTTCTATCTTCATGGTCTATGTCCACTTGTTAATTATATTTTTGCTGAAATGGTTACCTTGATTTCTTGACTGCACTCTTGGGTTGGGAAGTTTGTTCACTTGTCTTGCTTGCTCTATCTACTTGGCTATTTTGGCTTCTTGCCTAGATCTTGACTTAAGTCACTAGTGTTGTAAGCTTCTTGGACATTTTCTTGACAAGTCACTTTACTCTGTCTTTACTATTTTGGCAAGTGAATGCTCTACCTCTCTAGTTTGGACACCAAGTTGTCTTGTTTCACCTTCTTAGCTTCCTCTAGTCTCCTTCATTCTTGATTAACTATCTACCACTATGGCACTAAAACCTTGTGCTACCAAACCTCAACTAAATCTAGATGATCATGAAATCTTCCATGTGACTAAAGACTTTCAAGGTCTATATACTCACTACAAAGAACTAGAAGAGACAAATGATCTTTCTTACCTTCATCTCTCTAAGCATATGATATAAATGAAGTCTAAACTTGACAAAAAGATTAGAGGAGAAATTTTCATTCTTAAATGAATCTCCCTTAAGACCTTTACATACACATGGTACATCTTCTTCAAGGTCTACATATTCTACTCCAAGACATCAAATGTCTTCATATTCTAGATCTAAAGACCTCCTTAGAGAGAAAGAAAGTGGTGCCTCCTTTGAGCCTATTCCAAGCTATCATGATGGACCTATCTTTGACCAAGATGATGATGAAGACATGGATGCATACCATTCACTTGAGAAACAACAAAAGGACTCTAGACATACTTTTTATAGAACTTTTACTCCCTTGGAATATTCTTATGATGATATTTTGAGAAGACTTCTTGGCACCAAGCTCATCACATTACCTAAGTCTAGCTCATATGGAAACCCATTCTTGGATATATATTGTGCTTATTATCAACATAATGAGCATAGTAATTCAGATTGCATTGAACTAAAACATTAAATCCAAGAGCTTATTGATAATGGGATCATTAATACCTCTAATGGCTCATGTGATGAGGATACTTTTCCTGAGAGAAATCATATTAATGAACATATGTCTAGTGATGGTTTCCTTGATACCTCCACTTCTTCCAACACTCATGCACCTCCCAATGCTTCAATCTTTCCAACATGCCTCTATCAAATAAAGAACCTAATGCTTTTCACGTACAGTATGCCTATCCTCATGGGCTACCTCTAAAAGAAACCCAAGCTATCCTTCACTTGGCTTCAAACCTTTAACATGCTACTAAGCCTAAAGATCCAACCACTACTCTATTCACTTTTCGTTCTCCCTTTTCCTTGGAAGTGGATCCATGTAAAAAAGAAAAAGCTATAAATGTCAAGAAAGATAAAGATCAAGCACCCTTTCATCTCCTTCAAAATTTTACCCCTCTGTATACTATGTCTTTTCTATCCCTCAAGTATGATGAATATACCACTTCCATTATCTCCCTTGAGCTTACTGAAAATTATGAGAAAAGTTCTCTTCCTATGCTATCCAAAGCTACTTGTCAAGATCAAAGTATCCCCTCATGTTCTACTTCTCCATATCCACTTCAAGATTATTCTCAAGCTTCAAGTGCTCCTATTAAAATGTTGTTCCTATCAAAGCTACTCATGAGTCTATTGATGGCTTTAACGATGTTGCTCACTCTAAAGATGTTGATATTCATTTTCACTATCCATTTTCATATCCAAAGTCTATCCTTGGTCCTTATCCATCAAAGCTAAACCCTTCAAACCTTCCATCTATATTGGGACCTTATGTTCCTTCATCTCCTACATTTTTCACTCCTAGCTCTCCCATCATACCTCAAGATCAACAAAGACACTCATCCTTGATGACTTTTCACCCATCTACCCATCTAAACTAGTCATATCATCCTTATTCATCCAAAAATCTCAAGTCTTTTGGAAGAGAGAATAAACATAAGAATCCATTGAAAAATGAAGATCACTATGTCCCATCTAATCAACATGTGAATGCAAATAAGAAATTCAAGAGACCACAAAGATCTGCTATTAAAAAAGGTAAATCAAAGAAAATATGGGTTCCTAAACCCATTATTGAAGAAATGTGTTCTGAAGTATCCAAAGGAAAATCTAAAGCTATATGGATTCCCAAGTCTCTCTTGAAAGACTTGAACATTGAAAAGAAATCAAAGTTGACATTCAAGCTTCCAAAGGCTTCCATTCCATCTTCTTCCAAAAATATTCCTAAAAGTATTCCAAATCCTTCCACTCCACTTTTTTCCAAATCTCTTCTACCACCTCATACATCTAAACCTCAAGCTATTTCATCCATGATTCCTCCATCATTACAACACCCTTCAAGGTTTGTGTTAATTTTGGTCTTGCCCAATATTTCAGCTACCCTCATGAAATCCTCTAAAACTTATACTGACTTGCTATCCATGCTCATTCATTTCTTTCAAGACATGAACCATTACCCTTCATATATTCCTACTATCATCGCCCTTTCATCACCCTATCAGAATTTTTGAGCATACCTTTCTATGGTCTTGGCTTATCATGACTTATCTTTCCTATAGGAGCACTATCTACATTCAAACAACTTGAGCTCTTTCTAAAAATTCAAAAAGAAAAAAGATAAAAATTCAAAAAAAGAAAAAAGAAAAAGGTGTCTTGGTGAAAACCACTTCATGTGGCACCTTGGTAGCAAAATTAAAGAGAAATAAATTTTTCCTATGGTGAAAACCACTTCTTGTGGCACCTTAGATAAGTACTATGATGAAAACCTAGTAAATAGACATCATGTGTAATTCTTCCATCATCCATTTATCCCCTTTTCCCTCTTCCTCTTTGATCTTGAAATTGTTGAGCTATCCTTCATATTGGCTATCTTATCCATGAGATTCTCTATTGTGCTTGCTTATTCATTCATATTCTTCCTATCCAACTTCATTCTTATTGCTCTATCCCATTGCTATCCTATCTAGTTGACCTCTTGGTCTTGATCACAATAAATAAAACATGGTTCTTATAGGTCTCTTGACATGGCTACTCTTTTGGACTACATGCTTCATGCCATCTCACTTATTAGCTTCCATTACTTATCCCATATGCTATCTCAGTTAGGGCTTCCATTGCTTATCCTATATTTTATCTTGCTGATTTCTTCCAATGCTTATCCAAAACCTACTTTATATGGCCATCTTTCCTTAGCATGGTTACTCTTGAGGAGTGCATCCTTGAGGACCACTTTCACTTGCTTCATACTCCTTTCTTATCCAACTCTACTTATCCACTAACTTGTTGCTCCATCGTGTCCTATACCTTGCTAGACATTGGGAGAAAATGATGTGATCTTTCTTGAGTACTAGTATTCTCTAAATCTTTCAACAATATCCTTTAAAAAAAATTCATATGTGATACTGAAAAAATCCTAAAAAATTAGAAAATGTCCTAAAAAATGATCATCTTAGTGAAAACCTAGCAATAGACACTTTGATGTATCACCAAAAAAATGAAAAAATACAAAAATACAAATTTTTTTTTTTTAAAAAGTCCTAAATTTTTTTGTCAAGTGGTGAAAACCTGGAAACAGGTGCTGCTTGAGACCCTTGCACCTATGTCTATCAGTCTCAATCAAACACTCTACACCACATTTCTTAGCTTGGAATTGTTTGTTGTCCTCATCTCAGGGGCACTACTACTTAGCCTATTTGATGTCTCCTTGTGTATTAGGGTTTCTTTGGAAACTCACAAAACAATGTTTCTCAACACTATTCCTCCAACTTGACATCAAGTGTTTCTCAAAACTTTTTAGATATTTTACCTATAGTTTCTAATGTTGCAATATTTATCACTATCAAATTCAAGTCTTGAAGAAATGATAAAGTGACTCACACATATGCACTTAAACACTTAAATGATCGAACTATGTTGATTTTTATTTTCTTTGTGTGATGTCTATGTTGATTTATTTGCTTTATGTTCCCTCCCTAATAATTTATCGAGGATGTCATTGACTAGAAGACTAGGGGCATGTGGCATATTTTCTTGATTTCTTCTTGTGGGTATACTTTGTTAGTCTACAATGTTTCGAGCATTCATGCTTGTCCTACTTAACCCTTTGGCTTACAAACGTATCATCCTTGAATTTTTTTTTGCAAGACCACACTCAGGGGTTATCTTGGCACTTATGCCTTGATACAAGTGCAATCTTTCTATACTAAACTTAGAGAATTTAATAGCATAGTCAGCTTGACCTATATGTCTTTGATGCTTAAGTTGGATTCCCACATTTCTATCTGGCATAGATCATATTCATATCCTCATATTTCTACTAGTGATGATTTTATGATCTTATGATGTCCCTAATAAGGCTCAATGATAAAAAATAGGACCTACTTATGTAACACTTGTAATTGCACCTTTTCATACTAGCTTGCATTCTAGGGATCATTCTAGCTTAGCTTTGCATTTTGCATGTTGAGAGAGCTCTCTTCTTTACCTTCCATGGACGTGTCAGCTAACTACATTCATCCTTTTCTTACCTATTCAGAATCTTATCTTATCTCTTCTTTCCCATTTCTCTCTTATTTCTATCCTACCATATCATCTATGCTTTTGACCTATCTTTTCTAATCTCAACATCTTGGATCCATTTTTGGGATCGAAATCCAAATTCGGGTTCATCTTGCTAGCAAAAAATTTCTTTCTTCTTCTATGAAGTTGGCTGACCTATTTAGGCTCAATCTTTGAATCTTGTAGGGAAAATAATTATTTGTTTATTTCTTCATCATTTCTACTTTCTTCCACTCTTCTCTTTCATTTCATTTCATCTTTCTTCTTTCTTTGACCTAATTCTTATGCTTTATCTTTCTTGGTCAAAGTTAGTCAAACTGGGGCATATCTTCATTGCTTGGTGGTCACTCTTTGGTCTTAATCTCTTATCTATCATCATGAACTTTTCTTTGTTCTAAATTGATCAAATCTATCATATTTCTCCATCTCTTCTATCTCATTTTGATTTTAATCCTGAGGGGTCATGAATATTCTATCATTGTTACAAATTGCTTTCTTCTACAAGTATCTATCTTCTCTTGATCTGTCTACTTTTCTTGGTGTTAGTTCTCTTCTTGAGTTCTTATATTGTCTCTTTCCTAGTGTTCAGTACTATTACTATCAGACTATACATTTAGGACTTGCTATCTCTTTCTACATTTCATTCTTCATAATTATATCTCTCTATCATCTTAGCTTCTTCATTCTTTGACATAATTTGTTCCCAGACCAATCACACATTAGTCAAAGAGGGGCAAATGTAATCAACTAAAAATGGTCATCTAGACTATGAGCCCCCTTTCTAGCATTTTTCCATAATTTATCTAATGGTTATTTTTGGTCAAATTCTCAAAAATCTATTCATTCAATTATAACCTATGGTATTACCACTTTATCCCAAGCTCATATTTAATTAAAATAACATGTCCCCCTTTTAATTAAATAAAATTCCCCACTCATCTCTTATCCTAAGTGTGCACACATAAAGCATTATTCCTATTTTAGAAATAAAAGAAAAGGAATTTTTGTCTACACATGAATGCACAATTTCCTATGTGAGAGAAATATTCTATTTTTCAAATAACTTTAATTCTCCTCCACATATTTGAAACCCTCTCAAAAGTCAACCATTAATTGTGATTGGTTGAGATGGTTGTGCACATGGATCACTCCCATTTTCAAACTCCACCCTTGATCACATTCATCTTTCTTCTTAATCTCTACCATCTATTTTTGTTTAAAAAGGAGGGCTCTCTCCTCATTAAAAAATCTTAATCTCTCATGCTATTGTTATGCTGTAGGTTTTCTTGGTGATTTTGGAGAATCAGAGCATTCTTGCATTTTTGCATTTTAGCTTAGCTCTCATTCTACTTACATTATGACATACTTTTTATCTTAGTTTCATTTATGCTTTAGCTTAGTTTTATTTTTTAGCTTACATTTTATTTAGAATAGCCTGCATTTGCATTGCATTTTATTCTAGATTCTTGGCTATTGACACTCTTGCCTCTATTATTTGAAACTCTCGTTCTATGGTACACCTTGCAAGGGTTGCATAGTTTGGTTCATTTGAGAGCCATCATCTCATAGCCTTTACACATCATAGATAGAGAGCTATAAGCTAGCTCTTGAGACTCCCTCTTCCATAGGTTCTCTCAAGAATAGTGGTTTATAGACATGTGACACTTTTATGCACATAGTTGCATCTTTGCACACCTTTATGCCTTTCAAACATTTGCCTCCATGACCATGCGACCAATTATTTTTTATAATCTATTCAAGAAATCATAGGGTGGTGACTTGATATCCAACTAGCATTACATATCTATGACCATGCAAAATTATGAACATAACTACCACCGCTCAGTCGCCACCTTTACTTAGGGTAAACCTTAACTCATTGCAACCATGTAACAAGGTGTTCATAGATTTGCATCTCAAACCATGGTCAAAACTTATCTCAATGTGATGAAAGTAGCTTATGCATGTGGTCCACTGAGACGTGTGTGACATCGTTACTATCTCACTATGTATATTGATCATGCAACTTTCTATAGTGACAAAGAAACATCCTTTAATCTTGGAATATTGGATGGCCACGACAAAATTCCCTTTCTCTTTATGTCTATATCTATAATGAATAGGAACATGATAGCTGGATCCTCATTCATGATAGAAAACCTTTGACAACTCCTTATACAGGCTAGTCCTAACACCTCCATGTGTCTCGCTATCATTATGTCGCCATGGCTAAAGATCTAGCAATTTTTTGTAGTGATAAAGTGATAATCGTAGATTCAAAAAGATTTGATGGTCAAGAAAAGTCAACAAAAAAAATTTCTGTGCCTTTTACATCCTCACAGGAAATTACTAACAACTAGCACAAAATGCTCTTAAGGTGTGCTAATTGAAGTCTTAATCATTTCAAACTTTTGTGGTCTGTCTAAGTGTTAATTACTAACAACCTGTGACTGGGTGACAAAGGAGTAATCACACAATCAAAACTTGGAATGTTTATAAGATATAATGATGAAAATCATGAAAGGTAAGGTTAGACTTAGGGATATAAAGGATCAATGCATTATGCATCTATTAAGTTTACATGACAATTCAAATTGAAATAGTCAATGACTAACAATTTTGGTGACTAAGAAGGGATGCTAGTTTGCAAAGCATAAAACTAGTGGCCTCAGACAATGATTGGGATATAAACTCACAAGGAATGGAGATATTCTCTACAAAAACTTGAAAATGGAAGAATTACAACCTCAACAACTATAAAATAAAAGAAAACTCTACCTCCTCTACAACTAAAAAATCAAAACCTGCTATCTCCAGAAGAAACATGTGCTCATGCACTTATTAGAAAATAAGAGACTTCTAATATGTATAGAAAAACCTAACCCTCTCTAGAAGAAGGGTTTGCGGTAAATACCATTAACTAGAATGGATAGAACATCACCATTAGGTCAGGATTGTTAAAAAGCATTGGCCTCTTTGCAACTAGTGATAACATAAGGTCCACTCTAGATAGCATCGAATTTGGAGTGCCTAACTGGTTTGGCTCTGTCTGCATCCCACTTTAGAACAAGGTCTCCCTCTTTGAAAACCTTAGCTTTGGCCTTCTTGTCATAGATATTTTTGGCCTTTTTTCTTCTAGCTCCATTAATTCTACCATTCTAACAGTCATGTAATCATCTTCAATCAACTCCAATTGATGAGCTAACTCAAGGGAGGGGAGCTCCAGTGAAATGGGAAAGCTTGCTTCCGTCCCATATACTAACATGAAAGGAGAATTCCCAATAGCCCTCTGAGGTGTAATTCTATTAGCCCAAAGGGCTATTCTTAGCTTCAAATTCCAACACCTTTGGTTGTCTTCAATTTTCCTCTTCATGATTTTGATCAGGTTCTTATTAGAGGACTCAGCTAGGCCATTACCTTGGGATAATAAATTAAGGATGTGCTCAAATATATACCATGATCAATTTCCCAAGAGAAAATATGAGTCCCAACAAAGGAGCTAGCATTGTCTGATATTATTGTTGAAGGAGTACCAAACTTGGTAATGATTCCATTAAGGAATTCCACTACTAAGGCCTTTGTGGCATCCTTCAAGGCTACTACTTGTATCCACCTTGTAAAATAATCTATTGTAGCTAAGATCTACTTGTGACCAAAGATGGAAGGTGGATTGATTGGACCAATAAAGTCCAATCCCCATTGGGAAAATGACTGATCAACCTAATTAGATGTAGGGGAAGAGCTGCTAACCTTTGTTTACCTAAGAAGAAAGCACTCTTCTCACATTTTCTTAGATACCTATAATAGTCATGGAATAGAGTTGGCCAATAATAACCAACTCTCATGACCTTCATAGTTGTTATTCTAGCTGAGAAGTGGCCACCATCAAGTCCATCATGAAATTCTTTGACCATCTTATCTGTCTAACCAGGGTTAATAAATCTTAGTAAGGTTCCATTTAGATCTTTTCTGAAAAGAATCCAATCCACTAGGGTAAAAGGGATAGATCACAACTTGAATTATCTTCTTTTGGATCTATTTAACCCTTGTGGATATCCTTCTCCTAACAAGAAGGTTTTCATGTCCTACATCCAATTATTTGGATCTTCATCTCCTATTGGTTGGTTATCTATCAATACGAGTGCAACCTCCTCAGTCATCTCCTAAGATAAGATCATCTATTTACACAACCCTTTTCCTCTCACAATCTTGGTGATCTTGATCTCTACATAATACGCCATGACTTTAGTGATCCACCCAACCCTTTTTTCATTGATATCCTTTCTTAGGAGGAAGTCCTTCACACTTCCATGAGGGACCAATAGTTGGACTTTGTTGTGAGACAAAAGTAGCCTAAATTTCTTGAGAGCTCTTATGACTAAAAGAGCCTTCTTTTCAACATAATTGTACTTATCTTCATAGTCTTTTATCCCTTCACTAAAAAAGGCTATAGGATGTTCTTCATTTGTATCATTTAATTGTGTCAAGACAATTGAGATGCTTGACTCACCCCCTATGGTGTAGAGAATGAAATCTTTATCAAAATTGGAGTTGATAAGGGTGGGGGTTGATGCTATTTCTGCCTTAATCTCTTCAAAGATGGTTCTTCCCTCATTTTTCTAGGTAAACACCATATTTTTCTTTAGCATGGTTGTGAGAGGCTTGACCATGGTAGCAAGATTAGGAATAAACCTTCTCATAAAGTTAATTCTACCAAGGAAGCTCTACAACCCTTTCTTATGACTAGGAAGTGAAAGAGAAAGGATTGCCTTTGTTCTCTCTAGATCAATGGTAAAACCATCTTTGGACACAATATTTCCCAAAAATTTCTCCTCATTAGTGGCAAACACATGCTTCCTTAGGTTAAGGTATACACCATATTCTCTACACTTAGTGAACACTTGCTTCAAATGGCCAAAATGGTCTACCACATTCTTTGAATACACTATGATATCATCAAGGTAGACCAACACAAATATTTCAAGCATATTCTTGAAGGCCATCTCTGTCATCTTTTGGAAGGTAGCACCTACATTAGTTAACCCAAAGGGAATTTTTCTATAGACATAGGTGCCCTACTTAGTTGTAAAGGTTGCCTTATATTTGTCAAAATTCTGAACCAATACTTTGTTGTAATTTGAAAAACCATCCAAGAAAGAAAATATTTTTGAACCATTGACTTTGGATAGAATTTGTTCCATGGAAGGGAGAGAATGATGATCTTTAAGAGAGGCCTTATTTAGATCTCTAAAGTCTACACATAGTCTAATCTCTTTGCTCTTCTTCCTAACAGGAACATGATTAGCTACCCAAGAGGAATTCTTAATGGGAAAAATTATATTGGCCTCCATTAACTTGGATGACTCCTTTCTCATTAATGGCTCAATTCTAGGGTTAACTAGCCTGTGTTTTTGTTTGATAGGTTTGGAATTATCATTCAAATCTATAGTATGCTAAAATAAATTTGGGTAAAAAACCCTTTAAATCATCATATTTCCAAGCAAATATATCATTAAACTCTTGACTTAGATGAACAAAATTTTCTTTTTGAACTTTACAACATACCTTTCCCACATTGAGAGCCCTCCCCTCAACAACAACAACTAATATGTGATCCTCTTTGTTGGCAACTAAATTCAGACCTCTGCTCCTTGCCTAATCATCAAGATCGAAGACACTCTCCAAGGTGATTAAACCCTTGGGAAACTTGTTAGAGCTGAGGTTTATGATTTGATCACCATACTGGTCTTGCAATTTGGACTAGTTCATCTCTAAGGATTTTGCCTCATTCTATACAAAATTGACAAACTAGACATCATAGTCAAAAACCTACCAATTGACATTATTGTCTAGGATTGCATGTTTTACAACTACTCTAATGTGTTTCTCCTTTCTATCCTCAACATTCTTTGACACATCATAAGAAGCACCAAGTACTACAAGCTTGTCAGCATGTTTATTTTCTTTTCTAGGAATGCTCTGGATCTTAAATGCTTGAAAGCCCTCAAGGAAATCCCAACCCTATGCTTGTATGATTTGAGGAGGTTGTTCTTGATGATATTTTGGCTTCTTACTTGATTAACAACCAAACTAGTATCCCCAAATACCCTTAGAATCTTGATTCCTCTCTTTTGTGCAAGTTGGAGACCTTGAATCAGAGCTTCATACTCTGCTACATTATTGGTGCAGCTGAATTGGAGCATATAAGAGAAATAGTACTTCTCCAATTTAGGGGAAATGAGCATAACACCAGCCCTTGAGCCATTTATTCCTTCACTCATCAAAGAAAAAAATCCACAATCCACTTGGTATTTTTTCTTATCTTTATAAGATTGGGGGCCTCCTCCTTAAGTATGCAATAGATTCCAAGACCTATCTCCCCAGCATCTTGGACTAGGTCAATTTGGTAAGCAGTGGCCCACTTGTCCAAGAGATAGTCAGGCACCTCTGCCAAAGAATTCATAGGCTCTAGTGCCATTTCTTAATCATCTATCTCATAGATAGTGCAATTCATGTTTATGGGACTTGGAGTATATGTCTCTATATGATTGAGGGCTCAAGGCTTTTATCTAATGGGAGCTTTTGTTCCATACCTTGCTCTAAAAAACATGTAAGACCAATCAGGTGATATATAGCCACCTTTTTGTGTAGTAAAGTCTTTGGAAAGATAGGTGGCAAAATTGGGTTTGACCTCAACTATTGATATGTCTTGTGTAATAGTACAACAAGGGAAAGCATGCAATGCCATCTCTACATCTTTTAGAATCCCTAAAATTTTATTAGAGCTACCATCTAACCAGAGCACATATCTAATCATTAGCTCATATTTAATACCCATGAGGTCAAATACACACCTAAGAATTACAAAACTACTAGCCCTAGAATCAATCATACAATTATGGACTAGTTTATCTCCTATGATTAAAGAGACATAAAAAGGAGGCCTTCTTTTCTTATTTGATTATCCCTCTTTGCTTGGTTGCACTAGACTTGTAGCATCCTTTGGAGTAGTTGATTGATTTTCTACTCTTATGGTTTCTATCTCTTACTGCAATAGCACCCTTTCTGATGGTGTAGTAGTAATGACATACCAAATAGGGATGTTAACATTGGTCCTCTTCATCTGATCCACAATGTTAAGAGGAGTACCAACTACTTTGATTGAAACTTTGGGAATTGCAGGGGTTGAAGATTGAGGGGTAACCTGAGGTTCAAAAGTCTTCCCTCTATTTGTGTCCTGCTGGTGTTGAGTAGCCACACTTGGTTGTGAATTCATTATTGGAACATGAGGAGCAACCCCTAAAGTCAAAACTTGATTTGGGGGAGGAGGAATAGCATCCTCAATAGCTCTTCTCTTACTTATGGTGTTGTGAGTTATGGTATCCTGATTGGTATGACAATGTTCTCCTAGGTGATGGTCCATAAAGGAATAATCACCTTAGTGCTACAAATGGGAAACATTAGTAAATTGAGTAGCATTATGTTGTTGACCAACTACTTGATCTGTGTAGTTAATTCTAGGTATGATTTTGCCTCCTGGCACATGCAATGACCATACGAATAATTGTAGGAGGGACAAAAGTCCTGGTCTTGGGAAAGTTTATTTTGAGGCATTAATGTCCTCACTAGATTTGGGATTATATTTCTTACATAGATATTGCCAATAGGCTTTTTATATGTGGGGTTTTGAAAATAAGGTTGGGGGGCCTAATGTTTTGAGTTTGTTGCCTTTCCAAGGTCACCACCTTGTTGCTCATTTTTTGGACCACTAAGAAATTGTCCTCCAACTTCTTCTATTTATCTTGCAACTTCTTGCCTATCTTGTAACCCTAATCTTGCAATTTATGATTACTCAACATGAGGGCCTACATCATATCCTTCAACTTTCCAAACTCACTAGAAGATGTGGAGGCTATTGGGTCTAGAGCAAGAGATTGGCTTGTGGAGGTAGTAGGGATAGGGGCTATTGGAGGTTTGTGATTGAACATATCTGGGAAGAAGGGCATAGGAGGCCTTGGAGCTAATTTTCCTCCTTGTGTCAATATATTCTCTACCCTTATGGCAATTTCATAAGCATTAGGCAAGGTGTCCCCTCCCATGGATTGTAGAGTGGTAGCAATATCATTGTTAAAGGCTTTGAGGTAATACAAGAATGCATTAGTAGGAGAAGACTTTACAATAATGGGTATTATATCCCATGTTTTCTGAAATCTATAATTAAAATTAGTCATGTACTCATGGGGGGCTCTTTTGATAGTTGTTAACTGCTCCAAGAGTGATAGGTGACCACTCTTATCTTCAAAGTGCTTACAAAGATGAGCTCCTACCCCATCCCAATTAGTAATAGAATTAGGAGCCAAACCTCTATATCACTGCATGACTTTTACCTTTAAAGATGAAGCTAAGAGCCTAACAACAACAACATCTTCTACAATACCATGTATATTTCAGACATTTGAAATTTCATGGAGTTCTGTGGGAAAAATTAAAGTTTCACCAATAAACTTAGGTATACTTTTAAGAGCTACTACTAGAATATCATGTCTTTGAGCTAAAAGAAGGGGACTTCCACCAAAGGTGGCAAAAGCATGAGATCTAGGCTATGCCATATGGAATAATGATCTATTTAAATGAAAAGATGGCAACCTAGGCTGTGATCTATCAACATGAGGAGTAGAAAGAGATCTTACAGGTGTATTTTTTGCTGCTACACTCTTGACTGATGATAGGGAGAGCCTATTCCTTTTCTTTCTAGGGTTTGAGAATTAGAGCTCAGTATATTGAAAGTTATTGTCATATCCCCATTTTAAGATAGAATTTTAATAATAATTACATAATACAATGTTATTAAATAAATAATAAAAATATATTAAAACTAATACTAAAATATAAAACAAGGAAACAATAATTATTTAATCTATATTATTAATAAAATAATATTTAGCATGATATTTTAAATAATTAAAAAATAATAAAATTTTAATGAGTAAAGAAAGAAAGAAAATTAAATACAAGAGACAATATTGTAGGAAGTATGTTAACTTTCTAAATAGAATTTAATAATAAATAAAATAAACACAAATAAGTAAGTAAATAAATAATATAATGTAGAATAATATTAATTAACTAAATCTAATAAAAAGTCAAGAGATGTTTAATAGGCATGACTAAAAATTAAGATATAAAAGGGAGGAGAGCTCATTTTAGAGAGTGAGAAAAAAAGGAAGAGAAGAGGAGAGGAGTTCAAAAAGGGAAAATGGAAGAGGAAAGTAATATGAAGAAAATAAATGACCTTCTGAAAAGGTATCAATGATATTGAAAGGATGTGAACCTTTTGAAAGGGTCATAATTATGAATAGTTCTAATTCTTCAAAAATATTTTGGTTATAAAGTATTGGGACTTTCCAAAGGATTTTAGTTATGAAGTGTTGTGACTTTTCAAAGGATTTGTATTATGAAAGGTTGTGGCTCTTGGAAAAGAAGAAATATTTAAGTATATTTTTCCCTTTCCTTTTAATTAGAAAATTAAGAGTTTTGGAAAGTAAATATAGAGTTGAGATAATCTACAAGGAATAATTCATTGAAGGGCCGACTAAGGATAGAGCCACATAGACCAAGAAAAGAAGGTAAGAAATGTATGTTTATAGATTATATTTATTTCATTATGTTTATGAATTTATTTATATTTATGAATATAAGTTAATTAATTATTTAGTACATATATTTCTTACAAAATGATTAAGAACCCATAGTGCCAGTATAAGGACATTGCTCCCCTATATAAATAGCTTCATGCCAGTATAGAGTTAGGAGTCATCTTCATATGAATGGCTAAGATGGGGATTGATGGAATCTTATAGTACTAGTGCAAGAAGTGAGATCCTCATACAAATGGCTATTGTGCCAGTGCAAGAGATGAGTATCATTGTATAAATGGCTAGATGAGAATGAGATAATGACCACAATTATGACAAGAATAATATATCTATAATTGTTAGTATTTAAACCTAACATTTATTTTGAAGGTATTAGTATTTTAAATTAACCCTAATAGTGGGGACATTACAATTACCTCTAGAAGATGCTCTTATATGAGTCTTGGGCATGAATCACAACAACTTTGGTTTGAAACCAAGATGCATTGTACAATAGAGTCACCAAGTACTTGTAAAATAAGCCTCTTGAAGGCCTGGAATATTGAGAGCAACACTATCTTCTCAACATATTTTCAAAGTTCTCTTCTTTGACACTAGTGAACTTAGAATGCTTCAATTCGAGAGTCCTATCGGGCATGCCAAAAAACTATTGTCACAAAAGCTTGCACCCTTGCCTTAAGTTTTTACCTAAATGAAACCTTGTGAAACATGGAAACAATGTCCAAGCTATGGGACTTGAACTATGAGATTGAGTCTCTGGAGAAGGCAGACTTCCTTACTATTAGGGTTCACCTAACTATTCTTTGAGAGGAAAAGGGAGAAAGAATGCATGAAAGAAAACTACCTAATCTAATCTAAAGGGTGGTGATACACCAAAATAGTATGTTCAACCTTATCTCTGCCTAAGAATGCACAGTTCATCAAAATAACCTCAAAATATACAGATTCAATCCTTTCTTAACTCAAGAACTATATGCACATCAAAAACAAAAAGAATTCTATAAGGAAGATACTTCACTCTATATCATTCAAAGGCCAAATAGATACAATTTTATAGTTGAAGAATAGAGACAATACATTAATACAAGGCAAGAGGGTATTGTATAGTATATTAATGGAAGAAAGAGATACAAAAAATAATTATATTAACTTAAAGGCAAAGGAAATTACTGTAGCAGAGAATAGAATACAAAGCTATAGAATTAGAGAAAAGATCGACCCCTAGAAGGGTTACAAAAATTTCTTTTATAGTCCAAGTTGTAAGAAACACATCAATGTAGATACAAAAGGATTTGATCAGATGTGCATATATATCCAGAAATCTGATCCCTATGTGCATATTTGGCTTTTATAGGGACAAAAACGATGATCATAACTAAAAGATTGGGTAGACAGATAACTCAAAGAAATCATAAGATAAAAAAATCATTCACCAGGCATGGGGAATGCAAAATAATAGTTGTAGATGAAAAGATCGAACTAGTCATTAAAGAGCCATTGGCTTATGTTCTTGCTAATGCCAGATCAGATATGTCAACAAGTCAAACAAAATCAATCGTCAAGCTTTGTCACATGGTCCAATCATTTTATATCATTTTTCCACCTATCCAGTTTCCATCTTTATGTTGACCTGTTGATTGTCTAGTGTTCGCAATTTTGCAAATTGAATTTTGTTTTGACTATTTGGCCTTGCAAAACAATGACTTGCATCATATTAATTGTTATCCCTATAACTTCATAGCTTTTCTTCTCCTCATTTCACTAACTATTGCAACCCAATGACTGCATGAATCTAACCCATCGCACCATCACTGCAGTTTAGGCTTAACAACCTTCTAGCCATGTGATTGAGCGCACACAGGATTTGTCCTCTTATATGACTTCAATCATGTGGTTTCCACATCTTAATTACATTTTAACCTAACATTTGTGACCATGTGAATTCCCTTAATTCATGAAGTCATGTCTTTGCACACCTTTATGCCTTTTAGGCCTTTGCCTCTATGACCATGTGATTTCTTCTTTGTTTATAATCTATTCAAGACTTTGTAGGGTCACAACTTGATATCCAACTACCATTTAATGTCTACAACCATGTGAAACTATGAACCTAATTACCATTTCTTAGTCGCCACCTCTACTTAGGGTAAACCTTAACTCATTATGACCATGCAACAAGGTGTTCATATTTTTGCAACCCAAACCATGGTCAAACCTTAAATTAGTGCGACCATGTGATGAAGGAAGCCCATGCATGGGGTCCATTAAGACACATGTCACATCATCACTCTCTCACTATGTATATTCATCATGCAACTTTCCATAGTGATAAAGCGCCATCCATTGATCTTGGAAGATTGGACGACCATGACAAAATACCCTTTCTCTCTGTGTCTATATCTGCAGTGAATATGGACCTAAAGTTGGAGCTTCATTCATGGTAGAAAACCTTTGGAAACTCCTCACATGGGTTTTTTGTACCACCTTCACATGTTGAGTTGTCATTATTTTGCGATGGCAAAAGATCTAGCAATTTTTTGTAGTGACAAAATGACAACCATAGATTCAACAAAATCTGATGGTCAAGAAAAGTCAACAAAAATAGTGTCCATGTAGTTACTGATAGCTAGCATGAAATGCTCTGAAGATGCGCTAATCAAAGTTTTAACCATTTCACACTTTTACAATCTACTTGAGTGTTAAGTACTAATAGCCCATGATTGGGAAATGAAGGAGTAATCACACGGTAGCAACTTGGAATGTTCATAATATATAATCATGAAAATCATGAAAGGTAAGGTTAGACTTAGGGATATAAAGAATCAAGGAATTATGCATTTGTTAAGCTTATGTGACAATTCAAATTGAAATAATCAATTGATTATTAGACATGTTTGCCATTTTAAAATTCAAATTTTGGTGGGGACAGGGGAATGATTAACAAAGCCCTTTTTTTGAAAGCCTTATAATAGAAAAATTTTGGAAATAGAAAGGCTTAATAATATAAAGTCAATGCCAATAGTCTTTTTTAATTTTTAATAGCTACAAACAAAAATTATTATTATCATATATTACATTAGATATATTTGTAATGCTTAAATGGTTATTTTTTACCAAGAAACTTTGTACATAAAGTTTATGATCTTTTAATATTTATCAACATCTAATAATTTTTATAACATATTTGTACATTTAATTATTTTTGGCTCGAGGATTTGTTTATATAGAATATGATGAGTCATAAATTCACATATATTAAATATAATAATGAAAAAGTTGAAAAAAAACTAAAAATATAATTATGTTTTTCCTCATATTTTTCCTCTTTTTACTCTTTCATCATTAAGAGTAGGTAAGAAAAGTTTTTTTAACATAAGTTAGCCAATTGAATAATATTTAAAGACTTCTAAAAATAAATTTATTTAAATAATATCCATCAAAATAATGTATGAGAAAAATGAAATTAGCTAATTAAAAAAAAATATCTTATGAAAAAGGTTTAACAATATTTATTTATTTTTTTGGATAAAATACTATATATTTTTAAAAATGTAAAAAAAGAAAATTAATTATTTTAATTTTATTTTTAACTTATATACTATCTTTATTTCTACCATAAGTATAAAAATATATAAAGAAGAATGTTAAATATTGATGATCTGATTTTTTTACGAACAATTCTAATAAGAAATTACTATTTAATATATTATACAATAAAGATTTTTCTTTTCAATATTGTCTTCTAAATAGAAAAAAAAACTCTCTCAAAAAAAAATTTATTCTACTTTATCATTATCTAGTATTTTAGAATTAAATTATTTACTAATTATTAGTTTTAAATTTAAGTTGTTAAATTAATGCAATTGCTAACTTTTATTCCAAAGATATAATAATATCAAATTTCTTTTAACATTCATTTCACATTGCAAATGGAACATTAAAATGTGTTTTCATTATTACTTTAGAATTATTCATCTAAGGTCTTTAAAGATTATACTATTTAATAATTCTAATGATTTGTAATTGTATTTCATAATTGTAATTGTACTTCATAATTTGTCAATTTATGGTATTATTTATCATTAATTTTATCTCAATTTCCATCCATCTTTTCTCTTAACTATTTGGTAGGAACTTTGACACATTGTGTCCCTTGTTGGATACAAGTAAGATTTAAATTATAAAACTAAAAGATACAGTGGAAATGTTGTCTCACTTTAAAACATAGTGAGTAATTGGAGAAAATGATTGGATAGAGGAAAAAATGTAATATGACATGTTGGAAATGTTTTTTTAATAATGGATGAAATGTTGGAAAAGTTGTTTTGATAATGGATAAAAATTTTGAACTGTTGTTTTGATAGGTTCTTGATCTAATAGTAGTTTTATCAATGAACTTTTGATCTATTAGTGAAGTTGAATAGTTCTAAATGAGTCTAGATGTGTCAAATATTGTTATGCGCAAGACCTCATAATCTTAATGGATGAGGTTAGGAATGTGCCTTAGGTGAAGTTAAAAATATGGAAACCCCTAAATTGATAGCTCTCAAACACAATTGAATTCTCATTCTTTGTTAATGTTATTCCTAGGGGCTTCTTTAGAACTTAAAATAAGTAATAGAGTGAAGGACCCTCTTTCCATTGTCTATTTATAATGTTAGCTAAAATACTAGGTACACAATTTCTAGGGATTAATGATGACTATTCGACAACATTCTACTAATGGTACTATTTGATTTGGAGTGATGTTGGTAGTCAAAGTTAAAAAGTGGAAAATTATCATTACCAGTAGGACCTAAAAAATGATACATTGTCTCTTATCTGCTTGGCAATCCTTCAAGTGATCACACTTCACCTCTTCCTAACTCTTCTTAGCATCTTTCTTAAGTTCCCCGGTCAATAACATAAAAAAAAAAACTATCTCTCTTACTAGGTTACCCTTACGCCTTCTTAAATCGATAGATTGATCTTTTGCCCTCTTAACCACCACCGTAGATCTTAGGGTTAGGTTAGATTCATTGAATCCTTCCATCTTTTTTGTTCCCCCCTTCCTCTTCTAGAAACTTCTTCAAACTTCTATTTGAATCCATGATTAGAAACACTCAAACATGGTTACTCTTACATTAAATGTCCTAGCTCATCAATCCATATGTTCAACACAATTTCCATACTCCAAGAATTTGACTCTATTATCTAGAAATTGAGATTTTTTCACAAACTAAAAATGCTATCACTCAACTAAGATTTTCTTCTAACACTTGATCATTACTGAGTTACTTGATTGATATTAATTGTTCTGTTTAGTACACCTTTTGATACTCGATTGATACCGATGCTCGGTTGACACTATATTCTTCTCAACTTCTACTATTCACTAGGTTGACACTAGCATAGCTTGACTTCTACTATAAGTTCCTTAATATTCTTCTATAAAGCTTGATTAAGCCTAAGTAATTTTTCTTTATTGATAATCTCTTCTAGGCTTTAACACAATGATCTTTTCCACTTAGTGTTATGATTAAACAACTCATTATCTTGCCAAAGTCTAATTGATCAAGTGTCCATTGTAATTCCACATAACTCAACCTTTTCACCAGATCCTCTTGTTATCTCTTCTTCTCAAACACTCTTCATCAATCATCTTGATATGACACTTTACTTAGGTAGCAATTATCTCAGGTTTGACATCAATGACAACATAACAAGTGTTTTAATTGTAGTTTCCAACAATCTCCCTCTTTGGCATTGATGGCAACAAGTCAAGTTACCATGCAATCCAAAAGTCATTTGACTTTCTTCAAGTATCTCCTCTATGTTCAATATTAGATCTTCATTAATATCCCTAGTTTCATTATGTTTCTCATCTCAGTGTCTAATAATTATCTCCCTTATAGTTTCATTCTAATTTTCATTCATGCAGCTCTAACAACAACTCTAGTTATAACAACACATAGACTCCCTCTATAATATGCATCATCTAAACTTCTTCAACGTCTTTCTTGATTTCTTTTGTTGTGCACTATAAAAGTCTTGCATGATCTCCCTTTTTTGCTTCTATATATAGTAACTAACTATTATGCACTTCTCCCTCTTTTTGCACTGTATTGATGGTAACTACATAAACTTATCCCTCTTTTACAACAATACCAAAGACACTTCCATGTCTTTCAAAGATACTTCCATTCTCAAGTATCAAAAAAATACTTCAACATTTGTAGTTAACATTATCTCATATATCTTCAACATGTAGATATATCTAGGTTAATTCTTTGAACTGGGTTCTTCTTCTATCATCCAGGTCATGACTGATTCATCATCTTGTGCTTCTCACTAAATAGCTTTAGGTAGGTCCTAAAGTGTGACCTTCTACATCAACTTGTAAGATATTCTTTTCAACAAATTTAATGCATAGAACAATCTCAAATTCAGTAGCCAGAGTTAGGGGAATCACCCCTAGCTTACTTCTTAGATATTCATGTGCATCCATGGGTAAATATTTTATGAATATATTAGTCCTTTGTATTCATATATTCCAATATCACTGCTCTATCTTGTACCAACTCTCTCATGAAATGAAACTTGATAGAATTATGCTTGGTCTTAATATGCATCACATGATTTTTTGATGTGTTTATAGCACTTTTATTGTCATACAATATAACAAAAGGTTCAATGATCTTTTCCTTCATTCCTTTCAACAATTTCTTGATCAATACTATATTAGAACAATTGAATGTTGCAACTACTTTTTCAGCTTCTATTGTAGATTGGGAAATGCAATTTTTTTTCTTTCTTGTCCATGAAACTAGTCTCTTTCTTAAAATGAAATCTCTATCACTTGTACTCTTTCTATGATCAACATTTTCAACCCAATCTTCATCAGTATACACTTTTAGCTCAAACTTCTCATGCTTCTTGTAATACAATCCATAATCCTCTGTTTCTTTTAGATATCTGAATATTTTCTTCACAACCATCATATGATTCTCCTTAGGATTTGTAGAAAATTTTGCAACAATTCCAAGTGCTAGTGCAATATCTGGTCTACTATGAATAACATATTGCAACTTTCCAATCATTGATCTATATAAGGTTTGATTCACATTAGTAGAATCATCATTCTTTGAAAGTTTATGTCCAGTAGTAATTGGTGTTCCAACTAGTCTTGATTCTTCCATACCAAAATCCATTAGTATCTCCTTGATATACTTTGATTAAGTAATGTAGATACTTTTCTTCATTTGATACACTTGCAAACCAATAATTGTTTTCCCCCTCCAAACATAGAAATTTCATACTCTTTTCTCATTTGATCTATAAATGAATTACATAATGCATCCTTTCCTCCAAATCTAATATCATGAACAAATATCACTTTTTAAGATTCAATCTTTATGTATTTATTTCCATTTTTATTAGTCCTTGCAAAACCAATCTTCACCAAATATGTATACAATCTTGTATACCATGGCTTGTTTCAATCCATACAAATATTTATGCAACTTACATACCATGCCACTTTTTTTTGCATAAAAGAACCCTTCAAGTTGTTTAATGTAGATTTCTTTTTTTGAAATTCCCTTTAGAAATGCTAACTTGATATCCATCTGGTATACTTTGACTTCTTTGTAAGTAGAATATGCAAGCAAAGTTATTACCCCTTACAATCTTGCAATAGGGGCAAATGTCTCCCCATAGTCAATACCTTCTTGTGTATATCCCTTACAATCTAGCCTTGCTTTATTTCTTGTGACTTCACCTTTCTCATTCAACTTGTTTTTGAATACACACTTTGTTCCAATAACATTTTTATCTTTTGGTCTAGCTACTAGTGACTAGGTTTTATTCTTCTCTATCTTCTCAATCTCTTCATTCATTTCTTCGATCCAGTATTCATTAGCCAAGGCATTTTTTACTAATTTAGGCTCAAATTCACATAGAAAATATGTGTCACTTCTTAGTCTTTTCCTTGTCATAATTCTAGAGTCTTTATCTCCATGATTTGATCAAGTGCATGATGTCTCCTTACATAATTTGCTAAATTATTTTATTTTCTTCTTTCTTCTACTTTAGGTTCATCTTGCTAATTTTCTTCAGGCAATACGTCATGTATTTTTTCTTGTTCTTCTAGTTGATTAACAACCATTTGTTGTTGCTCGATAGGTTCTTCCTAACACTTGACATGTACTTCATGATGCTCGACACTAACTGCTTGGTACTCAACACACTATTGCTATAACTTGACATGTGTTGACTATTTTTTCTCAACAACTTTCTTCTCAATGTAAAGTGTTTGGCTCACCTTCTTCAATGTATATAAAGCTTCTATAATCTTTAGGCTCCTTTTTACATTCAACTTCATTCTTTTCTGTATATTCATTAACTTTCATATTTTCACTTCCCACAACATTGTTAGTGTTAGTGTTCAAACATTTATATGATTTTCTCTTAATATAATAACCTAAGAATACACCTTCATCACTTTTAGCATCAAATTTTCCATTTCCATTGTCTTTCAATATGTAGATCATTCACTCCCAAAAACTTTGAAATATTTCACATTTGATGTATATCCATACCATACCTCAAAAGGTGTAAGGTTTTTACCTTTCTTGACTTGTATTTTATTCAAGGTATAAATAGTTGTAAGGTATAAATAGTTGTACTTACTACTTCTCTCCAATATTTAGGTGCAACATTTTTCTCCATCATCAATGTCCTAGCACAACCCATGATTGGTCTATTCCTTCTTTCAATTACACCATTTTGTAGAGGGGTATTAGGTACAGACATGTGTCTATCGATTCCTCTATCATTGCAAAATGTGTCAAATTCTTCAAATATGAATTCACCACCTAGATCTTAGACACTTCATGATTTTACCTATCTCTATTTGAACTCTAGCCAAATACCACTTAAAATTTCAAAATGCATCATTCTAGAGTAGTCATCAACAAATATAATAAAGCATTTGTCACCATAGTAGTTTTGCACACCAATAGGTCCATAAAGGTCAGCATGAACCAATTCTAAAATAACATTAGAAGTATAGGTTTCACTCTTGAAACTAGACTTTGTCATTTTTCCAAACTGACATTGTTAACACATCACATTATTAGGTTTCTTCAATTTTGGAAACCTTCTTACTTTCTTCAACTTACTAATGCTTACCAAATTATCAAAGTTCACATGACATAGCCTCTTATGCCATATCCATGTATCATCATATTTTGCAAAAAAAAAAAGTATCATTAGATAGGTTTAGATAGAACAAATTACCTCTAGTTCGGTCTCCCCTTCCAATGAATTCTCTTGAACCATTGAAGATCTTTTCCTTATTATTCTCAAATTAGATTTTGTAGCCTAAACTATTCAACTATGCCACACTCAAGAAATTTTAGTTAAGTCCTTCAACCCAATAACCATTTTCACATATGATCTTATAAATTAATTTTATTGGTCCTTTACCTTTCACAAAAAAATGGTGCATCATTACCTAACTTAACACTACCACTTTTATAATATTCTAGGCTTTCAAACTTACTCTTATCACCAATCATTTGATGTAAGCAACCACTATCAATTATCCATTTATCACCTTTACTCACATATGAATTAAGTACATTTTTATCTTCTTCATCAGAATCATCTTTCATAGCAACATAAATAACTTCTTCATCATTACTATCATAATCATTATCACTGTCTTTTCAGCAATGTAACATGGCTTTTTACCTTTTCTTTTTTAGTTTTTATATTCTTTGTTGTCTTTTCCATCTCTCCTACCTTTGAATATATTGTCTTTCCTCTCATCCTTGTTATTCTTGTCAAGACATCTTATAGCAATATGACCAACTTTATTGCATGGAAAATATATTTAGGGAGTTTACCTTTGTATTTACCTTTGCCTATTAGAAGTCTACTAGCCATTAATGCTTCAAGATCCTCAAGATCATCATCAGAATATTCACTTTCACTAACTTCCTACTTTTCTTTCTTTTTCTTATATAAAACCAATTGTGATTTTAAAGAAAATTCAATAGAAGGGGCATTAAAACTATCAAAAACTAATAATTCAAAAGCAATGAGTCTACCAACTAGACTATCTAAGGTTAGGTCATTATCAGGTATACATCTCAGTTCTTTTATTGTAGGAACTCTAATAGCATAAATAGGAAGTAAGGTTCTTAGTACCTTGTTGATCACAATCTCATTACTGATATCTCCTTTACCTCCATAGATAGTAGTGACAACTTCTTTGATTCTCCCAATATATTGAGCAACGTTCTCAACTTATACCATTTTCATATCATCAAACTTTCCTCTCAATATTTCTAATTTGGTTCTTAGTACATTATTATCTCCTCCATGGAAGTTTGCCAACTTATCCCACATTTACTTTGTAGTTGTGCATTCCTTTATATCATTAAACTCTAAGTAATTTATGTCAGATGCAATCTCTAACATTGTATGATTGTGTTCTTATTCCACCTTTATCTTCTTGGTTGTCAAAGGTGATAGTACATTAACATATTCATTGTCTAAGTAGAATACTATTGAATTTCTAATTCTAGAAAAGTGCAACTTCATTAGACTTTTTCATGTAGGGAAGTTCTCCTTGTTCAACTTGGGTATCTCCTTTTATACATTTTGATCTTTAGCTTTAAATCCCTTCAAAATTTTCTCTACAAGCACCAAATGCTTTGATACCAATTGTTAGAATGATTTAGAATAATGGAGGGGGGTGCTAAATCAAGTATCCTTAGGTCCAAATGTACCAATTAAACTTCTAATCACTTCAAGTAATATAGATCTAGTTATTAAGTAACTCAAACTCTATAGAAAATAATCAGTTCCACAAAACTTGCAGTCCACTATCCAAATAATAAAAAACTTGAAAAATATAAAACATTAATAGTAAAACATCTCTTTACACAATTATGACACTACGATTTAACATGGAAACCCAATTTATGAAAAATCACTAGCAACATGTCATCAATTTTTCACTCTTCTGAAGTGAGCTCTATTAGGAGCCAACCTTGTTTAAGGTTACAATACACACTATTAGGTATGGCCATGTTAAAGGATTTAGTCACCTTGTTAGGAGTGGCCTTGTTAGAGGACTTATGAACATTTCATTAGAATGTCACCTTGACCAAAGGATTTACATATGACTATTAGGTCAACCTTGATTAAAGGATTTCAAATAGATACAATGATTAGAATGTAACATCAGGTTGCTCTAATAAATACAACTCACTTTTCAAATACAAATCACAATGTAGCTCATATGTTGATCCACTAACTCACCTCCATTATCATCTCTATCTATCATCTTCTTGGAAATCCTTCAAGTAATTACACTTCACCTCTTCTTAACTCTTCTTAGCATCCTAATTAAATTCTCCAGTCAATAAGATCAAAAAATGACTCTCTTTCTTTCTAGGTTACCCTTATGTCTCCTTAAATAGGTAGATTAATCTTTTTTTGCTTGAACACCACTGTAGATCTTAGGGCTAGGTTAGATTCATTCCATATTTGTTGTTTCCTCCTTCCTCTTCTAGAAAATTCTTCAAACTTCTCTATGAATCCATGTATAAAAATTCTCAAACATGGTCACTCTTGCATTAGATGTTCTAGCCCATCAATCCTTATATTCAACATGCTTTCCATACTCCAAGAATTCAACTCTATTGGCCAAGAATTGAGATTCCTTCACAAACTAGAAAATGTTGTCACTTGGCCAACATTGTCTTTTGACACTTGCTCATTACTAAATTACTCTATTGATACTAACTATTCTATTTGACTCACTTTCTGAAACTTAGTTGATACTAATGCTTGATCGACATTGTGTACTTCTTGGCTTCTACTAGTCACTAGGTCAATACTAGCATAGCTCAACTTCTACAATAAGCTCCTTAATCTTCTACTCTGAAGCTCAGTTAAGCCTAAGTATTTTTTCTTTATTGATAATCTCTTCTAGGCTTTAACATGACTATCTTCTCCACTTAGTGTTATGATTAAATAGCTCATTATCTTTTTAAAATCAAATTGATCAAGTGCTCATTGTAAATCCACATAACTCAACCTTTTCAATAGGTCCTCTTGTTATCTCTTCTTCTCAAATCCTCTTCATCAATCATCTTGATATGAAACTTTACTCAAGTAGCAATTGTATCACGAATAAGGTTTGACATCAATGGAAACATAACAATTGTTCCAATTTTAGTTTCCAACAGGAATAATAGACAAATATCTACCATTTTTTATAACTATTGATTCACTTGACCAATTGCACAACAAATTAAAATTTCTATTCTACACTTGAATCTATATGCTTTTAAAAGAAGAAGATTGAATTTTCAATTATTTTGATGTAAGTTATGCCCAACACATGAATATGTATTATATTTTTAGAATGTGGTCACTTCAAAGAATCATTAAAAAAAGTACTCAGTTGAAAATTATAAAAAAGTAGACAACCTCTAGATCTCAGTCTCACGTACCATCCCATAGAATAATATTTCAAAATACTAAATCTAACTATATCTTTTTAAAAGTACATATAAATAGCTATGTTATGTTTCTCTAAAAAAAGTTGGGGAAAGTTTTTCAAGCTCATAGAGTTTGGTCCTCTTAATCTTGTATGTTTTTTTATTTAGTAGTTTAGAAACTAGATTTAGAGTACTGCAATTCTTATTCCTAACACATCTTCTAACTTTGAGTGCAAGACCTTCAAATTTCTCTTTGAAGTTTAGGTTTACCCAATTTTAGAAAAAGAAAGAGGAAAGTGGTCACTTATACCCCCTTATTTTGTTTTGGAAATATAAGAGGAGTAACTAAGAGGGGAGGGTGAATTAGTTACTACAAAAAAATTCAAATCCCTTAGATGTCAATACAAAACATAAACTCTGTTGAAACTTCTGATGCCTAGTTAACATAGAGGCACTCAATTAATACTAACAATATGTCATAACTTAGAAAGTACTATAATATCAACTGTAATTTGGTAAATATTGAACATGTAGATCTTAAGATGTTAACTATGATTTACGTTACTTAACTTAGTTGCATACAAATAAAAGAAATAGCATGAGCACAAGTGACACCAAGATTTAATGCGGAAACCCAATTTGGGAAAAATAACCAATTGTAATTAGTTATTGTTTTTCACTTTCTGAAGTGAGGCTTGCTAGGAGCCAACCCTGTTAAAGGTTAAAAAACACAATGTTAGGTGTGGCCTTGTTAGAGGATTTAATCACCTTGTTAGGAGTGGTCTTGTTAGAGGTCTTTAGATACTTCAATCTAGAAATGCCACCTTGTTAAATGATTTACAAATAGTTGTTAAGCCAACTCTATTAAGAGATTTGATACACTGCTATAATGGTTAGAGATTAAAAATGATATGACCTGATTGTTGATGCAAACTTATCTTTGTTCATTTCAGATCTCAATTTTGGCTTTAGTTTTTTTATCCTTCTTGATCAAATGTATCTTTGCAACTCCTCAAGAATATTCTTCTTATCCTTCTAATTCACTTCTTCTAAGTGTCTTCTTATGTTCCACACATTCTTACTTACATTCAATCCTCAACTTGACCTTATACTTATACCATAAACATTGTCAAGTTGGCTTGAATACACCTTAGAAAAATTAATAATCATCTCTTCAGTCAGCTAAAACCAACAAACAAATCCATTAAACTCAATATGCCAAAACAAGAAAATCATATATTAGCTGACCTTGCTTGGTAAACACTAAAATTGAAATAATTTTCTTATGTTAAGCGAGTGAACTTGGTTAACACTATATCTTTGTAAACTTTCTTCGGTAACTATTGAACCGTCGTTATGCATGATGCTAAAGGACATGAATTCTTTCGAACTCCTCTGTTGAAAATTTAATCTTGTGAATCAAATCCAAGGTTCTAAGTGATCTCATGACCTATTGGAATCTGCTCAATTGAAGATAAATTTTTTTTTTCATAAGGAGGCCTTTGCTGGTTCATTTATTTCAGATGAGATGTAGAATCTATTCGCTGCTTTAAAATAAAATATGCAAAAAAGAACTATGTTTTTGTATTTTTTATGTTTTCCAATGAATGCAATCTAATGATGCAACTAATATGAATTCCTAATTTAACAAGGGGTTAGTAAACCAACTAACAAGTAATTTAAAGAAAAAAACGTGAAAGTAAAATCTAAATGGACATAAGCTATAGCAAACAACACGTCTGCGAGTTAAGCTTTTGAAGAAATTGGTGGGTAACTAATGAAAAAATGAGCATCGCTTCCTTGATTCCATTGATGTAATTGTCGATGGAAAACTTAATAACCATATTATGTTTCACTCTTCATCAAATCACAAGGCCACAAAAAGTGTGCTCATGTGAGACAAAGAGTTATGTAGACACAATTTGGTGATTTCTTCTCGAGCTAGATACATCTACAAAATTTGTAAAACCATAGCAAACACCAAAATTGAAAGGTCGCACAACCAAAAACAAAGCAATAAACTTTTGGCTCAATCAAAATTCCATGAACATAAATTCACAAAAATATGACACATTTAGGCAAGACTCACTACACTCCAAATGCAAGTACCAAAAGCATAATATTATTGCAAAATAATGGCGGCCCTGATTACATATTACAATCCTGTATTTATAAGAAATAATCTCCTCAATTTGTGTTGAGAGAGAGATATCTTCATGCAATAATATGCTTTTAATTTAATAAAACAAACTAATTATGTACAAACTAGCAATCTAACTGGTGCTTAGCAGGATTCCATCCATTTTTATATTCATTAATTGGATGCATGAGCCTTTACATGTCATAAAACAAAGAATTTGAGAGAAAATAAGAAGAAGAAAGCCTTCAGTTGAAGTAGAAGTGTCTAGAAGTGTCAAAAATAGAAGCTCAACCTTCACTAGGCATCTGTCAGAGTTAAATTACTATCAAAATGCATTTCCAATGCATGGAAAGCTCTAATCTTGGAACTAATAGTTAACCATCAGGGCATCTCTGGAAAAAAAAGTGCACCAACACACCTCCAAAGAAAGCACATCAGCACTCTTTTGAACCTCTAACTTCTCAGAAAATCTTCCAATACTTTGTGACAAAAAGCACACCGGTGCACCAACACACCAACGCACCTCAAAGGTCCAAAAATGCAAAATTTTTACCAAGTGTCAAAATTGAAATTATGGCTTTGTTTTGTTCCCCTTTAGACCAGAGCTATGTTTGGATGCTTTCTCTTGAATTTCTTAATAATCTTGATGACCTTGGCTACATTTGGTAGATCTAAGGAATTATATTTATCCATGACCTTTTGTTTGTAGTTATCTACCTCTATACGGGTCTTAGCAAAATCCCTGAGTTTAGTATCTAACTCTAGTAAGGCTTCTTCTGTTCTAAAGGTCTGTTGAATGTCATCACCAGTAGAAAATTATTCAAAAATATTCTTAAATTTCTTGACTACCACCTCTACTGGTATCAATTTCTCCTTGCATCATCTCTGTATATGTCAAGACATGCATTACTATAATGTTTCTCTGCTTCCAAAATTTGCTCTCGGGCTTGGTCCTTGAGCTGATGAATCTCCACATGTAATGATTCCATTACTTTATTACTATCTACTATTTTCTCTATCCAATCATCAAGTAAATCTAACTCTTCCGTAGTATATACACCCATAAGAATTACGTATCTTTGACCCTCTATCATCTTTAGTACCTATAAATCTTTTTTCCAGGTATGTACCTCATCCATAATATTGAAATCCTACTTCAAAATTGCTACCATTTTATCCACATTTTCTTGCATAACATGAAGTAGCTTAAGATTTCCCTGGATGATCAGAGCACCCTTTCCCTTAAAACTTTTCTACCATTTTTGACAAGCATTAAAAAATGGATCCAACTATACTCCTCCCCCATCTCTTCTCTTGAGTGCAACATTTAGAGTCTCCTCAGGGTGTTTGGGATCCAAGGGACCAAAAACTTTGGCTAAATATCCATTTAGGATTTCATTTTTCCTACAAAGCGTCATTAGTTCTATCCCTTCTTGTTCCAAAATCCTAAACACCTCCTCAATCCCCATTGTGACCATCAACTTGGTGGTATCTAATGTGGGCTTTCCAAGCATAACCTCTCTAACTTGATAATCTTGTGGAGTTAGATATTCTACGTCAACATCAGGAGGAGGAATAGCCACTTCTATAAATAAATCTTGATTTTGATCACTGTTGATGAATATTAATGCTCTGACCTCTTTTGATGAGGACTTAGGCTTTCTCAGAACCTCAATCAACTCAATCATATCCTTTTCATTGGTGTTGAATTGTGGCTTTTTGGTTCTTATCATTTCTTTGTGTAACCACCTTGGGACTCATTCCACTAAAGGCCTTCCTCTTAAGGACGAAGAAGTTTGCTCAGCCACCCCTTTTCCCTTATCACTCCTTTTTGGGGGTTTTTTCCCTCTGTGATGGCTCTTCCTCTTTAATATATGTTTCAGTGGAGCTCACTATTCTTACCTCAGTGTCTTGGGGAGCTTGTTGAGGATATTGAGCCATCTTCCCTTCCCCAAACACTTCATCAATTGATATTTGTCGTGGTTCTTCCTCCTGCTCTTTTTGAATTTGTTCTTCTTTGGTACTTGGAGGCAGGGGAGTAGCAGAGCCTTTATATGTAACTAAAACTTGCAATGGGAATGAAGGAGTTATTTCTGGACCTTATGATTCTGGTGGAATTTACATCTAGTCTTCTTGTTGGGGCTCATTTTTTGGGGTTTCCCAGATCTTGTCTCACACCAATTCTCACTAGTAAATTTGAACTCATTTTTCAATGCAAGCAGTTCATGGGAATTTTTCTCTTCAAAATTTTGACCAACCTGCAAGTTGGTCAAAATTTTGACAAATACATTCGTAAATTTTTTTAATGTTTTTGTAGCTCTGATTTGTCATTGTTGGTTGAAATCTCCACCAATGTTTGGTCAAATTTTTTTTAGAATTGGTGGAAATTTTGACTGATTCTTGGTAGAAAACTATCAAGAATTGGTTGAAATTTCCACCAATATTTTGTTGAATTTTTTTCATAATTGGTAGAAAACTATCAAGAATGGTCAAAATTTCCACCAATGTTTGGTCAATATTTTTAATAATTGGTGGAAATTTTGACCAATTCTTGGTAGAAAACTATCAAGTATTGGTCAAAATTTCCACCAATGTTTAGTTGAATTTTAAAATTTTTTTTAATGCTGTATCAAGCAATTGTTTCTTATCCAAGCCATTTAATTTGCAACCTTTTAAATATCTGCAAAGATAAAGTTGAAGCATGAAAATTTTTCTTCTCAAAGGTGTCCTCTGATTGTAAAGCATCCCTTCCATTATTTGTTTAACAAACAAGACATATCTAGTTGAACAGATAATGGAATGGATGCTTTACAATTAGAGGACACCTTTGAGATGAAAATTTCTCCTGCGCCAGCTTTATCTTTGTAGAGATTTAAAAGGTTGCAAATTAAATGGTTTGGATAAGAAAGAATTTCTTGATACATCATGGAACAAATGGACATTTATGCATAGGGCACCATCAATTATGTGAGTGATGCAGATGTAGCCAAATTTTTTGGGGTCAAAGCAACCAATTAATATAAGGTTTCTAATCTCCACGAGGTTGACATTGTGGTTGTAAGGGCTATGGAGAGGGAACTTCTTCATTGTCTACTTCATCACTAATTAACTTGCACCACAGACCCACGGTCTTCATCTTTGTTGTTGGTTCCTATCCCGTATGTGAGAGCTGATGTAAAAGCTGAAGCAAAAAAAAGAAAGTGAAAGCATGTTGAATAAGGTTTCTAATCTTGACTTGGTCAACATTTTTGATTTAAGGGCTATGAACTAGGCATCTTAGATACCCAATAAAAGCCTTACATTGAGATCTTTCTCAAATTTTTATCACTATGTCATCATTGGACTAACTACCTTTGGGATCTACTCATTTTGTATAATAATAGGATACTTTTTATAAAATTATTATATTGTTTCACATGGGATAGTAGGAAATGGCAATTGAGTTGAAACAGATCTATATAACTGTGCTTTAACATAATGTAATAGCCAAGTTTCCTGTAAGAAAAACAAACCTATCAATAAACAAATAGCCATGCACTAGAAATGTCATGCTCTAATAGATGGTGTAATTGATGTGCACATTTATTAACTTTCTCCTTGTACATCATATATTAATTTCTATTTTAAATATCATTTCTGAAACCATAATTTCATATAGGTAATAGAATGCAAAGCAAGAGCATTGACCACAACATTTTGATTATCTTAGTGTAGAACTGACCAAAGTCAAGTGACTAGAACTTGAGAAAGATTCAACGAGTTAAGATGTAACCAAATTATCCCTTAAAAACTTTTCTTATGAAAAAAAACCTTCAAATTATCACAAAAGAAAAAGGATTCCCGTGAAAAGTCCACAAACGTGAATAACTAATACCAAACAATCTAGTGTCTAAGGAAAAGTAAAATACAAAATATAGGAAAAAGTTTACAGTCCAAAGCTTTAATCTGTTTACACTTTACAAGGCATTGTAAGTGACTTCAATAGAACTAAAGGGCCTAGTCCAAGAAGATCAATGACACAAAAATTTCCAAAGCTTAAACATACAGAGACCAAATTAAAAAATCTACAAGTTGCCATTGGTCACCTTATTTTATGACCCTAACTACAAAGTTGTTATATTGTTGTAAACTATATGGAACATGCTTTTTATCTATAAAACATGTTCGAACTTGCAAAAAGAATATTTGAATTCTGAAAGCTCACGATCCTATTTTGAATTTTTTGAATAAACATAATTTTTTGGGATAGCATTCACAATTCCAACTGCTGTGAATGATAACAAAAAGTATCCATTACTCCAATATTTTGCAATAGCCCTCAAACAAGGCACAATTTTTATTGATGACATTGATGATGGATTTGAAGAATTCAAAATCCACAACATGGATAAACATATTTTCTATCATGACATGGTAATTTGTGTATCATTATTTGTGCAGCAATATTTCATAGAGATATCATAATTTCCATTAAACAACAATCAAATTATTAACATTGAACTTAAATAATTTCAATACCTTAATTGAATCATAATTGGTAATAATAGCCTTATAAAAGGTATTGTATTTTGGCCACCTTGACCCCCCTTTCTTGCCCACCAAGGGGTAAAGAGCTACAACTTCACTCAAACCTAGAGGCTCTGATGGTCCTTAGTTCCCAAACTATCCTCTCCTTGCTATTGGAAGAGTAGGAGGTAACTGGTGAGCCTTGATTGGGGCAAACAACACATGCATTTTTTGACTCTATAGTAAAAAACAATTATCTTTTATTATAGAGCTTATAAATACTTGGAACGATTTAGATGATAAATATTTAAAGAAATAGAAAAAAAAATTAATTGAGCAAATTTAGAAATTAATTGCTTACTAATTTAGTTTTCTTGTTCTTAGTTCCAAGAGAAGCTCCTCTTTTTGTTGATGATGAAGGTTGTGCTATTGCGATAGTTGGCAAAGGATGCATCGTTGAATGTGGTGGCATTGGTAGAGATGACAACACATGAGTTGTTTTATGTTTCTTCCGTGATGTTGAAACAATTGGACTAGGGGATGGATCATGGGCTAGTGGACCAATGCTTATTAAGTCACCTTGGTGTTGAGTTCCCTATCTCCATTCTCTGATCAAACATCTAAATAGCTAATAAGAAACCTTTCATCATGTAAAACTTTTGGCAATTCTATAGTGTTAAACAAGGAAAACTTTAAACTACAAAGATCTAACAAGGAGTCTCACAAATAACAATGTGCTATGGTGTAATATGTAGATGAATGATATATGCTTAGGAACAATATTTCTTGACATTCTTTCAATAGCTGGATAAAGAATTTTCCTTGAGAGTTCAATCATCAATTAATTTGTCTTTGTTTATTATACTTTGATATTCATAGCAAGCTATAAAAGGATACTAAAATATTTTGTTTCAAAATTGATGCTTCTAGCAGGCTTATTTAAAAATTAAGAATTTTCCATGTTGTTCTTATAGCTTTTCCATCAATTGCAGTTTTCTAACAATGCTTGCTCAAGTATACTATTTGTTCCACGCTTGTCAGTATGCCCACTATAGCAGAAGGTTGGCCATTTTCTAGATTTCAATTTTTTTGAGATTCAGATCATAAAACTAGCTTCTGATTCCAGTTGAGCATATTAATTCTTCCTTTGGTTTAATAAATTCATTTGTACTTTTATAACATGAAAAGGTTGCTCCAACAAATAGAAAATATTAATCAACAAGCTCGTTTGAAATTAAATACCTACATTCATGTGAAAAACTAAATATTAAGCTCTATAAAATTATCTATTTTACTTAGGTGTGTCTGCTGTCTTGAAACTCTTGTTTTAGATTATGTTATGGTTTTTCAGTTGACTCCTTGTCTTTTCTAAGTAGTTTCTGATTTTTTTCTTTCTATTTATTTCTTGTGTCCCTCCTTTGTCAAATTGACATCTTTTTATGTAATTCAACTTTGTTCAATATAAAAAGTTGTGATTGGGGGTGGGTGAACTACTTCACATTTCTAAGATTTCCTCTTATTTAGAGGTGCATTAACTCAAATGTGGAAAGCCTATAATGCCCTACGAAGGAACCCTCAAAGATAAGAGCTAAACCAACATTAAATAGCATGGAATAATTCTTTAATTTTGGCTTACATTTTAAAATAAACTCACATGCTAAAACCCCAATCTTTCAAGTATTAAATTTTTCTTGCTCTTGATGAGAGCTTTCTTTTACAATGGTTTCTCATGACTAGTATTTTTCATTTGATTCATCTAATTAGAGTAGATGTTCATACAAGTTTTGATATTGCATCTAAGGGATCATTGAAATTGTTTACTTACCACCTGGGGTCATAAATCACAGTAGTGAAATAATCATGTGAATACTTTCATTATAAATGGAAAATAAAATGAATGCAATGTCATAACATGGAAAGAAAATTTAAATCCACAATGCCAACTTTATGATACAACCTTATAGAGCACTTAGGGAAGAAACCCACACATTTCCATAAGATTTTGCTCTTATCTCCCAAGCATATAGCTATCTTTGATAAAGAACTTCATTGCTACTATACTTATTGGCTTGCATGTTGATCAATTTGAAGCTATGGTGGGGAATATCACCCCCCACATAGCTCAAAATGGCATTTGTTGTGTTGTTGTCAATATTTGATTCAGATTCAGTAGTGTATACTTTGGTGCCCATGTAGTATTTGGCTTTGGCTTGATTAGCTATGAGAAGTACATCTATAGTCTGACCAGATGTTAACATGAGAGTGTCTGTTGTGTATGGCTTTGTGTAGGAGGCATCCACTAATACCACCGTGAGATTGTGTGATGCAACCTTGGAAAAGAGGTGATTATTGACTACAACATTGACAATACAAAGAGGATATGTTTTTGCTTGTTGTATAGTGAACCTTGTTGTTCCTACATACATCAAATTTCATTGCTATGTTGATTTAGTTTAGTTAGAAATGGACAAATTGTTTAAAATTAACTATTTTTGATCTATTGAGCTATTATAAAGCCAATGAAAAACAAACTCTTAAAGATAAATGGATGTATATGATTTTAAACTTTTAATGGATGCATATGATTTTAAAAAAAAAACCTCTATTAAAGAAAAGGGACATGCAAGTCATTATGGAAAGGATTCAAATAGTTCACTGATTTACCATATAAGTAAAATAGGAGGATTATCACACTAAGTTCAACAAAAAAACTTGTAAGAAAATTGTTTATCATAATGGACTATAGTGTACTCAATATAATATTTCTGCAAAACATGCATCCCTAAAGTAAATTTCACTACAGATCAAAACTCAAGGAAACTTGACAAATTAACTAATCTTGATTTTTAACTCTTCAAATGGAGTAGTGCAAGATGAATTTATAAGAAATGGAGAAAAAATAATTACAAACCTCTTGGTGCTTGATGTTTTCTTGATCCTCTACATCATTTTTCTCCTTTGACAACTTCATAATCTCATCCAAAATTTTTTGCTCCAGTAATTATAGTGTCTGAGGTAGAGATTCTTGATAGCCAGCATTGATTTGTTGTTCATGTTCAGATCCTTTGACATCTTTAACATTTGTTTTTTTATAACATTCTATACAATAGTTTCATCATCAATAAGGTTAACAATTTTTCTTCTGTTTTGTGGAATAAAACACATATGATATACTCTAGGACCATTTGCTAATCAATATCTAATATTACATGAATAGAAAAAGAAATAGTTTTGCATAGCCAATGGAAATTAGTAATTATATTGACAATGGAAATATCTACTTCATGGCACAAAACTCAAGGCCTCTATAAAGGTGCTCAATACTACAACTAAATCAGTAGATTACATCCTAAAGTTAAATTTTGTAACATTGTATTTAATCTAAAAGGAAAAATTATTTTATTCCACTAAAGGTGTGTTATCATATAGATTAAATCTATAAGTATGTCTTTTAAGTTATCTCTTGTATCAATTGCCTCTAAAATAACTCTAGAATATTAAGACATTACCTACCTATTCCTTCTATCAATGTATTGTGAGAGTTACAGGGGTTGAATATTTGAGGAAAATTTCAATGTGTTAGAGGATTTTGAAGACATCCATCCTGCATGTGTACATGGGTGGAAACAAAAAAATGGACATGGATAGCTTTTCATCAATGTTACAAATGGGATGAAATTAGTTTTCTAGTGTTTTCTGTTGTGTTGGCTACTTTTTCTATTTTCAGTCTCCAAGACATGTTTAATGAAATTCTTTGTCAGTCTCCAAGTAGTTTATTGTCCTACACTTTGTAAGATTTTGAGGGCATTTTAATAAATAGTGCCTCACATTAGGTTTGCAAGTATATGTTGGGGCAAGAGCAGCCCTACTAGCTAGGTTGGATTCTCTTTCATTTGTATGATTATGCCATGTACATTCTATTGTTTTGTACTATTTTGGCAGAAGTTATAGCATCTTTGTATACATACAAGTGGAAATTTGTGAAAATAGCTGAAGAATAGTTAAATTCATTTCTTGATGAGTTCAACAGAAGAATTTCAACAATGATGTCAGAATTTGAGAATAGAATGAAAAAACATTAAATCTTTGAATATTGAAATTAATTTTCAGTTGTTGAACATATATACTTTCTAATATTTTCGATTGTAGAAATCTTGAAAATACTATCAACAATTGTAAAGAAGTACATAGATTGATAGTTGCTTCTTCAGTTAAGAACTAAGCTAATGGTTTGAGTTTAAGTACACAGACACCACAATTTTGTCTCGATTGTCTATCCAAAGAACACTAAAAATCACAAGCCTATAAATATTTTAGCCACAAAAAGAAATAATGTTCAGATTACCATGTAAAATGCATATGATCTGAATTAACAAAATAACCATAAAAGTACTACGTTAACATTAATCTGTCAAAATTGGATGTCATGATAAACATTTACTATTCAATTAAAAAATAATAATTAGACCAGCAATCATAATATTACTATTCATAAAGACCTATCGTGGAAGAAACATTAAATATAAATTAAGATACCATTCCAAAGACATTTGAAATGACTATAACAAAATAAGTTATATTGAAAAATCTTAAAAAGCTTATTATAGGTACACAATAAGGGTTCAAAAATATGCTCATTGATGATGATTATGTCTTATTCTCTTGCTTTGTTGGCCTCATTCAACTAGTTCAGCAAGTGGCCAAACAAAAGTGAACATTTGTGATTTTGGTAGGGAAGGCAAGAAAAAGTAGCAACACAGGCTCCGAAACACTACAAAATTACAAGGGTATTTAGTTTTTCAGCACAATCATCTCATTGTGGACTACCAATTAAAGAAATTAGAACTCATGTCTAACTGCTTCAGGTTCATTTTGATTTCATGTTTTACAGCTTGGATTTACCTAGGGTACATCCATGGACACACTAAGATAAATTTTGTCAGCAAAACACATTCCTTGCATGCACCCACAAGATACTAAATTGCATACCCATATCCAGAATGAATAGGATAGTGATCTAAGGCTTGAGGCAAGCAAACTAACGAGATAAAGATATGCAAAAGCTATGAAGGCAAACCTTAACATTTATGCTTTGCATCATGTATATTATATTTTGGCTCTTACTTTACATATTATAATAATTATAAATCAAAATAAATTAAGAATTCAAGATTTGTGAACTTGAATTTGGGTATGACTTTAATATTTTAGTTTCCATTATATACATACTTAATAGTATTTTGGAAGTGTATTATATATGATGGTCGATTAAAGGAAAAATACTAACATGAATGAAAGGAAATGCAAGGAAAACATTATGGTCACTAAAAAAATGGTGAAGCACATGCTTTAATATTTGTAAGTGTTGACTGGACCATAGAATGGAAATACCGATAAATGTACCCAGCAACATGATTTGCCCTATTTGTAAATTCCAAACTCCATTAATTTCTATACCAGACCCTCTAATCTTTGAATATCCTTAATGAGGCATTCACTTATTAGTCAAGCATAGGGTATTAATTTATTGAATCATTTGAGTACTTAAGATATCTACGATGAATCTCATTGAATACCACATATCTTGTGTTGAAAAAATATCCAATTACATTTATTACATATTAAGAGATGCAAATAAATTAAACTTTGTTACCCTAAATGATATTGTCTCCTGTATAATTGTCAAAGTAAATTATTTAGGTCTATAGTGCCTAACTTTACCATAGTATCTATTTTTATGTGTAAGGGAGAGAGTTTATGTAAAAGGAAAGTCAGGACACTACTAGGCATCCTTAGGACAAGCGGCATCTAGAGATGACTCCTAACATCTTAGGGAAGGCATCACAATGTGTTTGAGGCATAATGTCCTTGAAATGTTACAAGAACATAAATAACTAAAAAAGAACTAGGGATGCACTCTTTTCATGTATCATTAAGAAGAATATATTTTGACTATAGCTCTTTTGGTAGTACAAAGAGAAAACATATATATGAAACTACTTATGCCTATAAATATTGTGGTGAAGGTTCTTCATGTTCACTTTGATACTAAGAACTTACCCTTTTTATACGTTGAATATCAGACTGTCCTTAGTATCAAAAATATATGAAGATCAAATGCCACTAACTCCATTACAATAGATAGATGGTTTAATATTCAAATTATGTCTCAATTCACACGTACATTTTAATACATTTGCATAATGAAAATGAAAATGAACTGAGATTCTAATATGAACACAATACTAACCCTGTAAAACTACTCATATTGCAAATAAATTTGGCAATTACATCCTTAACATAATCATTGTAACATAGTATTCAATCTAAAAGGTAAAATCTATTTCTTTGCATATGATATATACATACCAACTGTATGGACTCCTATGTAAGATTTAAATGGTTATTCTAAAAAACTAGGCTAATAGCACAAATGTGCTATGGAACCAAATATATCAACCTCAATGTTTCCCAAGCTAAGAAGGAATGCCCAATCCAAAAGAATTGTCTCCAAACCTGATGCATAATAATATCAGAAGAATGCATATTGAATTCATTCTTAACAATTATTTCAAAATTTGTTTTGCCAAGTACAACTACACTTGCCAATATGAAAATAAGTTTTAAAGAGGTCTTTGTATTTGACTAGAGTCTTCAGCAATGTAACATGAACCTGTGCATGGATTTTAGCCAAATGTTGGACAAACAAATCAAGCTCCTTGGTTATAGATGAAATGAGGAAGTTGAGAAAGGATCTTCCAAAAACTCATAAGAAAAAAGAGATGAACATCCATACAAAATCTCAAATAGAGTGAGTTGCAGAAACATAGACATCACTATTGAAACTAAACATGATGACAGGTACTACTATATTTTATTGTGATAAATCTGGACAGACCAAATCGAGGTAATAGCTATAAATTTTGTGAATTAGAAAGAGAAATGAAGCTCAACTATCAGCCTAAAAGCTTCCACAAAGCCTTCCTAAAGACATTACGAAATATTGATTCATGATAGGAAAATATAGTAACTAATACACCAAAGAGATAATATACATGCTGGAGAATAGCCCAACAATTTCAAACGTATTTATAGCTTTGTTGCATAGAATGAATTTAGCCATTTAGAAAATGTGTACGTATAACTAAAGATACAATCTAATTTCTCAATAGTGGTTAGCATTGCTCTAAAAACCTCAATGAGTATGGATTTTGAAGCCCTTGAGAGAACTAAAATTGACTCGTACAACCAAAATTCACATCAAAAGGTTTGATTGACTATATAAAACATCTTATGGAAATTTCCACATACTACCTCACAAAAGGCCAACATAAATAACTTCACAAACATTGCAAAGTCTTCAATCTACCAAACTGAACATGAAGTGATCCAAACCAATAGGAATTGATGTCTTCATTAGAATTAGAGGGCTGATTGAAGGTAGCTAAGTAGGATTCGAACCAAAGACTATGCTGTAGTGAATAGTAGGGGCCCAAGCTCCCGGTGATCAACTTCATTGATGCCATAGAATTGTACGGTACTCAAATAATAACCTTTTCAAACCATGGCCTGACACTCTGACTATAGAAGAAAGGGACTGCCAGTCAAAAAGAAAGAAGGATGGCCCTATGGGCCTACCCTAAAATTTTATGGGTGCCACCCTACAACCTAAAGCAGAAATGACAATAATCGGGTAGGCCATCAAATTTTAGATAATCAAGCATATCTTCTGTCAAACACTTCTGAAAAAGTTTTGAAGGAAAATAATTGAAGTGAAAACAACCAGAGAGTAAATATGATTCTTTGACATTGAACCCAGTTTATATCAAGTCTAGAAGATTACTACTAACACTTGAATCTAAAGAAGATGCCAGAGTTATGCCGATAGACACTTGATGGTGAAATTGTCCCATTTTCTTTTATCATGTTATAGCCATTATGTCTTGAGGTCTTGCCAGTGTTAGACTATATTAATGTGTAATTTAGTTATATTTGTTGGTCAAAGCTTCCATTATAAAAGAAAATCTACAAATTGAAGAAAACCTTTATTTTTCTATTATTTTGGATGGATAAGTCGAGACTCAAGCTCTCGATCTTCTCATTTCTATTCCAAGTTACATGCCCATTCATGTGTGGAGCCCAAATTATTCTTACAAATTTTTGTAGGTCCCTAGAAATAATTACTTGTTATCTGGTGCGGATTCATGTGTAGAATTTGAAAAGGTTAAAACTTATATTTTGATGGGGCCCAACTAGTGGTTGATCACTCTTGGTCTTCACTACCCCAAAAATGCTGCACTTTGACACTATTCTAACTTTTTCCTTTAGAGGGGTTACCATAATAGATCTAATTCAGACTACGTAAATAAATATTTGAACTTCACACATAGCAATCACTCCTAATATTTTGGAATATTTTAGCTCTTTCTTGAGAATGCGAAAAGATATTTTTGGGCATCTTCATTATATGCTGAGAGTAGAAAGGATTGTTTGAGACTTGAGAATAAAAATTGTAGTTGCAATTTTTCTCAATGGGCCACTTCTAGTTGCAGGAGGCATTAAGACAAGTTCTTTTATACACAATCTTTCATCAATGACCTTAATTTAACTATGAACCATGAAAACTTAAACACACTTAAAAAGATTTGTTTTAGATATTTGATCATAATTTTTCCTTTGGTAAGCCCAACATAGTTGTAGAGGCATTAAGATAAGTTTTTTTATACACAATTCTTTTGTTAACTACCTTAAACAAAGATATATGGATTGTGAAAGCTTATAAACTCTTAAAAAGATAATATTTTGGCATCATAAGTTTTACTTGAATATTAGAAATAACTCTTCAGATTTGAAAAAATTGATTGCCAAGGAAAAATTTAAACTTGAGTTTGTATGACTATGGAATGAAGCTTTTTAAATTCTTAGTAACCAAACCTGGCCAGATCTGGGTTTTTTGAACTAGTAGAATTTGTTGATTTGGTCCAAAATTTTATATTTCTATAGAAATTCTACCAAGTATTATTTTGAAAATTTTGGACATCCAAAGTTTGTTGACTTCCTGAATGAACTTAATTTTTTGAACCATGTAACTATGGTTGCATGTGTAACTATCAATTTTTACTAAAAATTCCTAAGATCAAAGTTTCTTGACTTCCTAAATAAACTAAATTTTTTGAACCTGGTAACTATAATTACACATGTTAATGTCAACCAAAAAATAATAATGTTACAAAAAGAATAATAGAAATTGAGAAACTCTATATGTCAATCAAATATTCAATTTCAATAGAAACATAACATCATTTAAAAGTTTTTCCATAGCTTGCACTGAGATTTACCCATTCAGAGAAAATGCTCTATGTGCCTTAATGAGAACCCATCTATGTGCCTTGATGGAGATCTAACCAAAGTTATCAATGTCCCCAAGGGCTTCAATTACAAGCTCTATAATTAGAATGACATCAACAAGATCCTTAGCCCCAAGGCTTCTTGCATCTCATTCAAGGATAGTGCTTGTCGCTTCTTTAGATACATGGTCTCCAAGAAGAAGTACATTTGCACTATCGATGATGATTGCTTTGTAAGTTTTTCTTCTAATCTCCCTTTTTTGAGTCTAGATCTAGTCGATCCTTTTATTTTTCCTTTTTCATTTTTCATTGGGTGGCCCTTTGTGTTGTAGGTTGCTAAAGATCCATTTGGGAAGGAAATCAATGCACTAGAGCAGCACATAAAGAACTTGCTTTACCCTTCAACATCATTTTTCTTCAATACCCTGTATGATCCATATAGGGAGGGTGTAGATTTTGTTCCCAGATACCCTCTTAGTCTGCTCCATAGAACTAGAAATAACATCATTTATACTTCAAAATCAATATATATTCATATTCACTGATTAAGATGCAATCATCCAAACTACAAAGACACTGAATGCTTATTTTTAGTAATAGAACTATACAATATCCTTTCACCTTCCTCCAACAATCATTCACCTTCCTCTAGTAATGGATATCCTATAAAATTTACCCACGAAGCCCCAATATTACTTGCAAATACCCTACGAGGATGGGAATGAAATATCATTAAGATTAACATACTTTTGATTTTTTATGACCTGAGTTGGTCAAAAATTTGACAAACTTGGGAAAACTTAATACATTTTCAACCAATACGAGGATGAAAACCCAAAAATAAACTAAAACATACCTTTGGTCAAAAAGTTTGGTAGAAAAACAAGGGCAAATGTAGTAGTGTCTATCCCTATGGACATAAAATCAAAATCTGACATCTTAAATATGTCAGTACCCTCTACATCCTAGTCATCAATCCATTGTTGGATTTCATCCTCTAATGTAGTTGTTTGCAAAGGTTCTTCTGGGATTGGTGGTAGAGTAACAGTGAAACTTCTTCTTCTTTTTTGTTTTGTGGCTCTTGCTAGCTATGTTCTTCTATTCAAAGGTACATCATCCTCATCATCCTCCTCTTTGTCATCTTTAGGGATAGGTTCAGGGATTGATGGGATAGGAACCATTTTCTTGATCACCCTTTGCCTCTTCTTAACCAGAGTCTTGATCTTTCTTCCTTTCTTTAGGGAAGAAGGGGATGCTTGTTCTATCTATCGAGGTGGAGAAACCTCTTGAATCTCAACTTCTGTCTCTATTGGGCTTGTTGTAGCAGCTAGTGGAAGTTGTAGGTCAATTTGAACCTGTGGTGCTCTAGTATCCTTGATCCTTTGTACATTTGATTCTTCTTGCTATGGGGGTGTTGGGATTTCACCTTCCTTTGGCTCGACTCTTTGAGGAGAACTCCTCTTTCTTTTTCCCTTTCCTTTTCTCTCCTGAGGATGATAGTATCCAACTAGTTTTTCAAGTTGGTATAACATTTTAGGCCTTATTGGTGATTGAGTTGCAAAGATAGGGATGGTGACTTTCTTCCCTCTACCTTTGGCTGGGGGGGCTTGTGCATGGAAAATTACTGTCTCAAGGATTAGATCAAGTTTAAATGGTTTCTTGATCTAATCTTGGATCATTTTGATGATGTGCCTTGCCTAATGGTTAATATCATCATTCTCTTCCCTGTCAATCTAAACATTCATAATAGGTTATTCCCAAGTTTTATCTTTGTTGAACAAAGGGCAAGAAACTCTCTTGAGTCTTGTTGCAATATCTACAATGGAATCTTTATTTTTAAGGCCTTTTCTACCAAATACAAAGTCATCCTACAACAATCCCTAATATGGACATCATAGTCATTTGTCACATTCATCCAATGGTCTTCAATAACTTCATGTGCGAATGCTTTACTTGCTATATACTGTACTCTCCCAATATTCAAAATATGGTCGTGGAGAATTGTACTCTTCCAAGGGATATTGATACCATTCAAAATCAAAAGAAGGAATATATTGCTTCGATTTCACTTGAAAAGGCCCAATGGTTAGAGGCCATGCCCAACACTATTTACATTGTCTTCTAACTAGGTTGTATGCAAATGAGATTTGTTAGGTGATCTCTAAGAGAACAAGTTTGTCACTAGGATACCTTGGAATCTTCTTTGAGTTGATCATCGTACCAACTAATCTTAGATATGTGAATGTTCTAAATTGAATGCAATATGCTCTAAGTACTATTATCTATGCCACTACATCATCTGATAACCTCTTCACATAATCTCATTTTATGAATCTAATTTTAGAAAATATGATGGCATCATTAACAGTTATGTATTCCTTGCTCTGCCCTGAGAGTCTCTTCTTCACCAATTGTGGATAGACAATAAATGGCCAAGCATTAGGATCCTACATGCTACCTCTTTTATAGCCCTAGATAGTCTATCACCCTCATGGCTAATAAGTACACCAGGTAGGATGTCATGTAGAACTTCCTTTTATTCTTTGTCATCCCCAACTTTTCACACAAATTTTCACTCAAAGTAGTGGCCCAACCAAGTGGCATCTTTGCCATCTTGATAGTCTTGATAAAATGTACCATGAAGATATTTAGGTGTTTAGTTGCCAACAGACCCATTACTCTACTCAATAGTATGATTGAGTACCCAATATCTTCCTTCATATATCCCCTTGTCATGTCAACTTTATTGGTTGTCTTCCCCAAAGGAGTCTTCTCTATAAAATAAGAGGATTGGATGATCTCAGAAGCCTCTTCTAAGTGCTCTCTATACCATATCTTTGTTGCCTCATAGATTAACCTAATAAATTGATCCCCCCTTGGGAGATGGAATACTTTCTCAATGTTTTTGGGTTGTAGATTGAGAACAATCTCTCCTGTAATACTCTTAACAACCCTCTCTTCAAGGACAAAGTGTTGTGCAAGTGTCATAACAAGCTCTGAAGATTGCATTGACACCGAGAGAGATGCTACATTCACTAAACCTGAATGAATCAAAGTGGAAACCATAGTAGACCTCTTAGTGGGTTTGTTACATGTCTTCAAGAATTATCCCAAATCTGTGTGTCTTAACTTTGTATCTCCGATTTTAAAGTTGTCATCATGAAACCTTGATTTCACTAGAGGAATGCTTTGGAACTCTAAGATGATAGGTTTTGGTGCCATTTTCTTTCCCATGGATGTTGAACATGATACCATTATATTTGTACAAAATATCATCCATTAGTTCAAAATTAAGAATGAAAAAGATTACAATAACACTTAGTCCCATCCTGAACAAAATCCCGAACGTTAGAAGCATGGAAACATGAAAACATGCCCTTATCCTTTTAAAGAAAAAAGGGCACACTTGGCACACCTAATAGGTGTTATAGATGCACATATTTTTAAAACAAACTTTAAATGTAAGGTGTTCACTAGCACACCAAGTCAAGTGTGCCAGTATGCACCAATACTTGGTGTTTTTGCTTTATTTATTATTTTGTTATTGAAGTTTTTTAATGCTTGTGCTATATTTGGGTGTGCACTAGTGCAACAAGTTAGGTGTTCTAGTGTGCACCTAGTTTTCTTATGTTTATGCATCCTTTTTGTGAATCAAATCTAGGTGTGCACTAGCACACGCAAATAGGTGCACTAGTCTGCACCTAAATTTGGGACATTTTTCTTGTTTTCTCTTTTAAGTTTATTTACTTGTTTGAAAGCTTTCAATGCATTGATGGTGTAATCAATGCACCCAGAGAGGTGTGTAGATGTGCACCATCCTAAATGTGTTAGGAGGTTTGGTAGAATAGAGGTGGGAGTGAGAGGTCACACCTAGGTTGTGTAGGAGTTGCAACAAAGAACTCAAGAGAATATGTAAACAAAAATTGGAGATGAGCATAGTGCAGCAATAAAGAAATGTGAGGGTCAATAAAGTAAGGAGGAAAAGATCCCCCCTCCTCCTTATATAGGCTTGGGGGTATGAAAGGTGTAGCTACCCAGTTGTGCAGGTGTGCCAACTGCCAAGTTGGGTAAAAACATTTTCCCAAGACTTGGCACACTAGCGCACCTTGAGAGGTGTGCCTGGTGCACTAGAATTTTCAACACTCGGCTTGCTTCTTGGATTTCTTAAATTTATGATCTTTAGGGTTTTCTAACAAGGTCAGGACATGACCTTGGTGACTAGGGGACACCTCAAAAATGGCTCAAATCTTGGATTAAAATCCCAAAACATAAGTTGGGGTTCCCCATTTCTGATTGAACTGGGGTGTGCATTGTGGAAGCACAATAGTAACCAAGTGAGCTTGGTTAACATTGGCTCCATCCAAATTTTCTTTTGTTAACCGAGTGACCTTGGTTAACACTCAACTTCTTTGAACTTCTCTTTGACACCCAAGTGAACTTAGTAGACATTGTCTTTTGAACTTGGCAAACATTGGAATGCTTGGTAGACACAGGAAACTATCTTTATTGCCCGAGTGAACTCGACATAAACTAACTAGTAAAGATATGAAATTTTGTGTAATATCAAAGATAATACAAAATTAATCAATTATTTTTAATAATCTCCCTCTTTGGCATTAATGGACACACAACATGTCATAATACAATGAAATTTTAGAGAAAAATAAAAGTAAGGAAAATATCCATAGTTTCATTTTGATTCTCATCCATGAGAACTCCCTCTATCAGTGTGAACTCTCTCTGACTTCAGTTTCACCATTTGTAAATAAACTCTTCAAGTTTTATCCTATCTTCAACATCTTCTTTTTATAGAAAACTCCCTCTCTCCCTCTCTCTCTATCTCTCTTTGATATTAGATCAAGTTCTCCCTCTTGACATATTCAAACAAAATTTCTATGATACAATACCTTCTCCCTCTTTAGAAAATTTCTTTGATATGACACATAAAACTCTCCCTCTCTGACATCTCATGCCAAAGACAATATTTAGTGAATTTTCATGTACTTTCTATACAAATTCATATGTAATCTACCCTTTCATTACTACATCAACTTGACTAATTTTCAACATGCTTTGGTTGATGCATCACTAAACTTCATTTAGTGAGCTTCAGATAAGGGAATAACCCCTAGCTTACCTCTTAGATGCAAAAATGTATCCTTAGGTAATGGCTTGGTGAATATGTCTGCAATTTATTCTTTAGTTTTCACATATTCCAATCTCACCTCTTTGTCATGCACCAACTCTCTTAAAAAATAATATTTTATTGCAATGTGCTTGGTCTTGGTATGCATCACATGATTCTTTGATTTATTAATTGCACTGGTGTTATCACAAAAGATAACCATTAGACCCTTGATTTCTTGATGCAAGAGCATCCAAAGGTATAAGGGTAATCTGGTGTCACCCAAAAAAATGTACTTAGACTTAGTTTCTATTTCATGTGTTTTCATTTTTGGACACCCATTTGGGTCGAATAAAGGTTCCAACTCTCACAGTTCCACTATCAGTGTGCTTAAAAATATGGAAAAAATAGGGATATGTAATTGGGCCACCATTTCAATAAACTAGAAGGTGTGAATTTTCCGAATGAATGTAATTGTGATTTAGAGCATTCCAGAAAAAGAATCAGGTCAAAAGGCCCCACGGTTTGAAAGTTATTGCAGTTTTTCAAGTTTTGGAGACCTCCTAAGAATGATTCAAAGTCAGGTTAGGGGCATTAAATGACCTTAAAAAGGGCCAAAAAATGGGGGACAAGTGAAGCTGGTCCATAGGGCTATAGAGTACTTTGAGATCTTTCTGGAAATGTAAACGGTTTGTCAATCAGAGCTACGGTTCAAAAGTTATGCCTCCCGAAAGTTCGGTTAGCATTTTTGGATTCTTCTAGATTTGTGCCGACTTCTAACATAGCTTTTGGAACCTTCTATTTGGTTGGTGGATACCTACTAGCAATTTCTAGAATGTATTCGAAGTCCTTAACCCTCCGGGGTCTATTTAAGGAGATTCCTGCCATTGTAAAAGGCAATTTTGAGTGGAGTTTGAGAGGAGGTACTAAAAGGAGAAATTATCTCCAGATTTATGCTATTGTAAGCCCTTAGGGCATGTTTTGAAGTTTATTTTCCCTATACTGTTGTACTAGCTTATTTTTTTAGTTAATATAATTTCCCCCTTTTCTATTATGTCCATTCTGTTCTTGGGTTATGTCCCCATCAAGTGGTATCAGAGCTGGTTTTCCTGAGTGTGTAGACAGAGCACCGAATTTGAGGCAGTTTGCACCAGGACTGTGTGGTTGTGGGTTTGAGTTAAGAAGATGCCTCCATGAAGAGAGCATGGTGAAAGGGCCAGAGTTATTAATCTTGAGGAGGTTAGAGCCCTCCAAAGGCAGGTACAAGCATTGGAAGAGGAGCTCCGTAGAGGAGCAAATCTTGTCGCAGGCGACAATAGTGAGGATGACAATGAAGAAAAAGTAATGAGACCAAAAGGGGAATTTGATGGGGAAGTTTTGAATCATACAGAGGAAAGGCTTTTTAGGGCCATTACTAAGTTTGGGAAAAGACCTACAATTGAAGTGGGTGTATTTTCAGGAAATTTGAAACCAGATGAGTTGATCGATTGGATCAATGAACTGGAAGAATACTTTGAGTATGAGGATATCGGGGACCTAGATAGGGTTAAGTTTACAAAGGCCAAACTAAAAGTCCATGCCAAAATCTGGTGGCAAGAGGTTCAATTGGAAAGAAATAGAAGAGGAAAGGAGAAGATCACAAGATGGGATCACATGGTGGACAAATTGAAGAAGTAGTTCATTCCTGTGGACTATGAGCTTGATTTGTTTAAGAAGATGCATGGGTTAAAGCAAGCAGGAAGATCAGTCCAAGAATATACAGAGGAATTTTACCAACTCTTGATTAGAGTAGGGCATGTAGAAGCAAATAAGGAGAAGGTTGCTCGTTATATTAGTGGGTTGTGACCTAGCATCTAGGAGGAATTAAGTCTGGTAAGAATGACCAGCGTTGAAGAGGCATACTAGTTTGTCCTACAAGTTGAAGAGAAGCTGAATAAAAGGTTTGAAGGAAGACAAAGAGGGTGCGGTCAAGGAGTAAGGGGAAGCAGTAGATCATCTGGATGCCACAATGAAACCCGAAAGAAAAATGAAGATGTGGGTACTAGAAAGAACCAGAGGAATGAGGGTTTCAACCGCTCCCATGATCAAGACTTTGGAAATCAAAGAGGAAGAGGTAGAGGACATGGAAAAGGAAGAGGAGGATTCTGTGGTACCTATTTCCATTGTAATGAAGAAGATCATCATGCCTTTGAATGTCCTCAATGACAAGGAAGGATAGATAAGAGAGCTGAGGGCCAAGCTAGGGTTGCTCATGTGGATGAGGATGCACAATCATCACATTCAGAGGATGCAGAAAGAGGAGAGACCTTGGCAAATTAAAGAATCCTACTAAGTGGTGAGATTGAACTAGGACAACAGAGGAGTTTGTTCTGTACTAGATGCAAGTGTGAGGATAAATATTGTGACGTGATCATTGATGGAGGTAGCAGTGATAACTTGGTATCAGAAGAGATGGTCTCTAAGCTGAAGCTCAAGAGGGAGAAACATCCCCAACCCTATCGGATTGCTTGGGTAAAAGATGATCATAAGGTCCTGGTAAGTGAACAATGTTTAGTGAAATTCAAAATTGGGAGTTACCATGATGAAGTTCTTTGTGATGTTATTTCGATGGATGTTTTCCATATATTGTTGGGTAGACCATGGCAGTTTGATAGACATGTAGTACATGATGGACATGCAAAAACATACTCTTCGACAAAGGATAGAGTTCGCCACAAATTGAAGCCCATGAAAAAGGAAGGTGAAAATGTATGTAGCAGTGCTAGGATTTGTCTTGTTGATGAAAGGAAGTTTCTAGATGGCATGAAACATTAGCATATGTGCTATGCTTTGATTCCTAGGAAAGATAAAGAAGGTAGTAGTGAAATACCACTTGAAGTTTCAGATTTACTAGGTGAATTTGGAGATATTATCTCTGATAATGTTCCAGATGGATTGCCACCAGTAAGGCAAATCAGTCATCAGATAGATCTGATTCCAAGAGCTAATTTTCCTAACAAGGCTGCTCACAGGATGACTCCTACTAAAACAAAGGAGCTAAATAGACAGGTTTAGGAGTTGTTAAGGAAGGGCTTGATTCGAGAGAGCCTGAGTCCATGTGCAGTACCTGCAGTACTCATGCCAAAGAAGGATGGAGAGTGGAGGATGTGTACATATTCTTGAGCTATAAATAGGATAACCATCAAGTACCGGTTTCCTTTGCCAAGGATGGATGATCTTATGAACTGCTTGAGTGGAGCTCAGTACTTCACAAAGATAGATCTCAAGAGTGGCTATCATCAGATACGGATTCGAGAAGGAGATGAGTGGAAAATAGCCTTCAAGACCAAGGAGGGTCTTTATGAGTGGTTATTCATGCCCTTTGGATTGACAAATGCCCCAAGCACCTTCATGCGGCTCATGAATGAGGTACTTAAGAAGTTCTTGGGAAAATTTGTTATTGTCTATTTGGATGATATTTTAATTTTCAGCAAGACTTTTGAAGAACATGTACTGCATAGTCATAGTTTCCTTGAAAGGCTAAGGGAAGAGAAACTATTAATTAATCTAAAGAAGTGTTACTTTGCAAAAAGGGAGTTAGTCTATTTGGGGTTTGTTATATCACCCAAAGGTCTCAAAATGGATCCAGAGAAGGTAAAAGCCATCTTGGAATGGCCTACTCCAAGGTTTTCTACTGAGGTAAGATCATTTCATGGTCTAGTTAGTTTTTATAGGAAGTTTATTGAGAATTTCAGTGGCATATGTGCAACCCTAACAGATACAATAAGAGGGGATAGAAAAGAGTTCAAATGGACTGCAGCAGCTGCGAGAAGTTTTCAATTGCTGAAGAAGAAGGTGACAGAATAGCCTGTGTTGGCACTTCCAGATTTTAGAAAGGTTTTCCAGGTGGATTGTGATGCTAGTGGCACCACTATTGGGGTTGTATTAAGCAAAGGAGGTAAGCCTATTGCATATTTTAGCGAAAAATTGAATGATGCAAAGAAGAAGTATTCTGTTTATGATCAAGAGTTCTATGCAATAGTTCAAGCCTTAAAGAAATGGAGGCATTATTTATTGCCAAAGGAATTTGTTTTGTATACTGATCATCAAGAATTACAGTACCTAAATACCCAAGGTAAATTGAATCAGAGGCATATGAAGTGGGTAGAGTTCTTGCAGAGCTATACATTTGTGTTGAAGCATAGAAGTGGAAAATCTAACAAGGTTGCAGATGCACTAAGTAGGAGATAGTTGTTGCTTACAGTAATGCAGGTTGAAGTAGTTGGGTTTGATGAACTCAAGAATTTGTACCCCGAGGATCTTGATTTTGCTGAACCATGGAAGGCTTGTAAAGAACCTGTTGCTATAGATAGAACCAAGTGGTTAGACTATTTGATTTAGGATGGCATGTTGTTGAAAGGTAGTCAATTATGCATTCCAAGGAGTTCCATGAGGGAAAATCTGATTAAGGAGAAATAGAGTGGAGGGATGGCAGGACATTTTGGTCGAGATAAGACCATTTCCATTCCAAGAGAACATTATTTTTGGCCTCAAATTTCACAGGATGTGAAGAAGTTTGTACAGAGTTGCCAGGTTTGTCAAGTTGCCAAGGGGTTTAGTCACAATACTGGCCTATATCAGCCATTACGTGTTCCATCGAGGCCATGGGAGGACATAAGTATGGATTTTATTCTTGGATTTCCATGGACAGAAAGGGGTAATGACTCAGTATTTGTGATGGTTGATAGGTTCTCCAAAATGGCACATTTCATTCCATGCCACAAAACTCATGATGTTGTCCATATTGCAGACTTGTTTTTCAAAGAGGTGGTAAGACTACATGGTCTTCCAAGGAGTATAGTTTCTGACAGAGATACTAAATTTGTGGGGTATTTCTAGAGGATATTGTGGAAAAAGTTGAGAACAGACTTGAAATTCAGTTCCACGCATCACCCACAAATTGATGGCCAAAAAAAAGTGGTAAATAGAAGTCTGGGCAATTTGTTGAGATGTTCAGTTGGGGATAAGCCCAAGGGATGGGATTTGATTCTACCACAAGTAGAGTTTTCTTACAATAACTCTATAAATAGGAGTACTAGAAAATCACCATTTCAAATTGTATATGGGAATAACCCAAGGACTGCACCAGAATTGCGGAAGATAGAGCAAGGGGAGAGGACAAGTGCTGAAGCGGAAGAATTTACTGAACATATCAAGCGTCTACATGAGGAGGTTTAGGCACACATTACCAAGATGAATTAAGAGTATAAAGCTAGGGCTCATCAAAGCAGAAGAAATAAGGAATTCCAAGTAGGGGATCTAGTCATGGTGCACTTATGAAAAGAAAGATTTCTAGCCAGTACTTACAATAAGCTGAAAATGAAGAAATTTGGCCCCTGCAAAGTTTTGAAGAAACATGACTCAAGAAATGCATATGAGGTGGAGCTGCCAGATGGTATTCACATTTCTCCCATTTTCAACATTGCAGATTTAACAAAGTATCATGATGATGGTGCAAATGAGGAGCTGGTGTTAGAGCCATGTCCAATTCCTGCTTCTAAGAAGGAGGAGATAGAAGACATTCTAGATCATCGTGTGGGTAGGAGTAACAGAAACAAGCAATATGAAGAGTATTTGGTCAAATGGATAGGATGACCAATCGAGGACTCAACTTGGATTTCAGCAGCTGAGGTTTCCCATTTGGGATTTCCTCTATCATTCATAAAGTTATAGGGTCACTTTTCAATCTACCCTGGGTGTCTGATGCAGGAGCATCCATAGGTATAAGGGCAATCCTGTGTCAGCCAAAAAAATGTACTTAGACTTAGTTTCTGTTTCATGTGTTTTCATTTTTGGACACCCATTTGGGTCAAATAAAGGTTCCAACTCTCACAGTTCCACTATTTGTGTGCTAGAAAATCCCAAAAAAATAGGCATATGTAATTGGGCCACCATTTCAGTAAACTAGAAGGTGTGAATTGGCCAAATGAATGTAATTGTGATTTAGAGCATTCCAAAAAAAAAATTAGGTCACAAGGCCCCACGGTTTGAAAGTTATTGCAATTTTTTGAGTTTTGGAGACCTCCTAAGAATGCTTCAAAGTTAGGTTAGGGGCATTAAATGACCTCAAAAAGGGCCAAAAAATGGTGGATGAGTGAATCTTGTCCATAGGTCTATAAAGCACTTCGAGAGCTTTCTGGAAATGTAAACTATTCGTCAATCGAAGCTATAGTTCAAAAGTTATGCCTCCTAGAAGTTTGGTTACCGTTTCTGGATTCTTCTAGATTTGCGCCGACTTCTAATGCAGGTTCTAGAACCTTTTATTTGGTCGGTGGATACCTACTAGCACTTTCTAGAATGTATTCCAAGTCCTTAACCCTTTGGGGTCTATTTAAGGAGGTTCTTGGCATTGTAAAAGGCAATTTTGATTGGAGTTTGAGAGGAGGTACTAAAAGGAGAAATTATCTCCAGATTTATGCTATTGTAAGCCCTTAGGGCATGTTTTGAAGTTTATTTTCCCTGTACTATTGTACTCACTTATTTTCTCAGTTAATATAATTTCCCCCTTTTCTGTTGTGTCCATTCTTTTCTTGGGTTGTGTCCCCATCATTTCTACCTTCATACCTACCAACATTTGCTTGAACCAAATAGTACTTGAGCAATTGGTTGCTAGTACAACATACTCTGCCTCTTCTATAGACCAAGAGATGCAATTCTAAATTTTTCTTGTCCAAGACGCTAGTCTTTTGCGAAGAAAGAACGCTCCACCAGTGGTGCTCTTCTTGTCATCAACACTTCCTGCCTAATCTACATTAGTGAAGGCTTTCAAATCTAAGTTACCTCCTTTCTTGTACCATAATCCATAATCTTTAGTACCCTTAAGATACCTCATGATTCTCTTTATTGACATCATATGATTTTCTTGAATATTAGCTAAAAATTTTGCCACCATACCAACTACAAGAGCAATATCGAGCCTAGTATGTACTACATACTGTACTTTTCCAATCATTGATTTGTATGTGGTCTGATCCACCTCCTTGGAATTATCATTTTTGGAAAGCTAATATCCACTAGACATAGGTGTTTCAACCGGTCTTGAATCCTCCATTCCAAACTTCTTTAGTATCTCATTGATATACTTAGATTGAGTAAGTTAGATACCATCTTTCTTCTATTGAATCTACAAGCCAATGAAGAATTTGATTTCTCCAAACATTGACATCTAAAATTCCTCACTCATTTCCGCTTAAAAGGATTTTCAAAAATCATCATTTCCAGTAAACAATGTATCATCCACAACAATTTTTTCCAACACAATCTTATTGTCTAGTCCTCCTTTGATGTATAGGTTGTTGTTATCATATGTTCTTTGAAAATCAATCTTCATCAAATAATTATGGTCTTTTTTACCAAGCTCTAAGAGCTTTTTTAAAACCATACAATGCTTTGTGCAGTTTGCAAACCATATCCTTTTTTCTAGGATCTACAAAACCTTTAGGTTATTTTATGTAAACTTCTTCTTCTAGAATTCCATTCAAGAATGCAGATTTCACAACCGTTTGACATACTTTAAATCCTTTATATGAAGCATAAGCAAGTAGAGTCCTAACATCTTCTCATCTTCCAATAGGAGCAAAAGTTTCACCATAATCAATACCTTCCTCTTGAGAATAACCTTTGCATACTAACCTTGCTTTGTTTTTTGAAACTTCTCCATCTTCATTCAACCTATTTCTAAAAACCCACTTAGTGTCGATTACAATCTTATCCTTGGGTCTAGGAACAAGAGTCTAGGTCTTATTCCTTTCTATCTTTTCTAACTCTTTATTCATTACTTCAATCCAACTTTCAATATTCAAAGTATCTTTAACTATTCTAGGTTCAAATTCAATAAGAAATCATGTACCTTTCAATTTGTTCCTTCTCATTGTACCATCTAACTTGTCTTCAATGATTTTCTCAGGTGCATGGTGCCTTCTTACATATCTTGCTAATACATGTAATTTGGATTTAGAACTTGTTCCACTTGCCTCACCATGATCTTTTATATCATTCTCGGGTCCCATTGTCTATGACTTAGGTCCTTTAGACTATGACTCAGGTGCTTCTAGAGATTTTGGGGAATTAGGAGGTGAAGTTTGCTGACTTTCAATTGGATTAGGCAATGTATCAAGTTCAAAGTTAATAAACTTTCTATAGTCTTTAGGTTCTTTGCTACTCTCTTCTTCACTCTTTTCTACAAACTCATCAATCTTCATATTTTCTTTTTCTATGATCTTATGAGTGGTTAGATTAAAAAATCTACATTCTTAACTTATGATGGAGTATCCTAGGAATATGTCTTCATCACTTCTAACATCAAATTTACCTTTCCCAATCTCCTTCAAAATATGACATTTTCTACCAAATACTTTCAAGTAACTTACATTAGGTTTGTAGCCATACCATAGTTCATAAGGAGTTTGATTGGAGTCTTTCTTCAACTGTACTCTATTCAAGGTATGAACTATTGTACTAATTGCTTCCTTCCAATAGTTTATTGCAACATTCTTTTTTATCATCAAGGTTCTTGTACAATCCATGATTGATATGTTCCTTCTTTCGGCTATACCATTCTTCTGCGGTGTACCAAGTGCAAAAACTTGCCTTTTGATTCCTCTTTCAATGCAAAATTTATTGAAATCATTAAAAATTAATTGACCTCCTCTATCTAATCTCAAACATTTCACCTTCTTTTTTTGTTTCCTTCTGAAATCTAGCTAGATACCACTTGAACTTTAAAAAAGCTTTTGACTTATGTATCAGATACATTATTGTCATCATCCTAGAATAATCATCAAAAAATAAAATAAAGTACTTATCTCCATTGTAGCTCTCAATGCTAATAGGTCCACAAAGTTCTATATGAACTAGCTCCAAGACTTCTTCTGAATGATAGTTCTTGCTCTTGAAACTTGTCTTGTCCGTCTTACCAATTTGACAATTCTTGCATAGACCCATATCAGGTTTCCTAAAACTAGGAATACCTGTCACTCTTTTGTTTTTGTTTATCTTGATTAGGTTATCAAAGTTCACATGACACAACCTTTTATGCCATAACTAGCTTTCTTCTACTTGAGTAATGAAACATGAACTTTCACTAAGATCTAGGTAGAATAAGTTACCTTTTATTTGATTACTAGACCCAACTAGATTTATTTTTCTATCTAGCAGCTTGGCCTTCCCATTCATGAATTGTACCTTGAATCCAAAGTTATTCAACTATGCCACACTCAGTAGATTATGCTTTAGTCCTTCAACCCAATAAGTATTCTTACATCTAAGTTCATTGGTTAGAGAAATTCAACCTTTCCCTTTTATGAAACATGGTTCATTGTTTCCAAATCTTACACTTCCACCATCATAGTGCTCCATATGATCAAAATTTGTTTTGTCACTAGTCATATGATGAGAAAAAGCACTATCAATAATATATGTATCATTTTTGCTAACATGAGAGATACGTGTCATTTTATCTTCATCATCAAATTCATCTTTTACAACAATGTAAACCAGTTCATCATCATCACTATTATCTGAATCTTTAGCAATGAAATATGACTTCTTACCTTTGTCCTTTTAGTATTTGTAGTTTTTGAAATACTTCTTTCCTTTATAATTGATTTTATTCTTTTAATTTTTGTCTTCTTTATTTGGACACCTTGGAGCAATGTGACCAACTTCTTCACAAGAAAAACATACTAGAGGAATTTTACCTTTGTACTTTGCTTTTCCTTTGGGATATCTTCTTGAAAGTAGTGCTTCAATGGCTTCAAGACCACTATAAAAAATATCTTCCTCTTCACTTTTAGATTGTTTTCCTTTAGGATTTTTAGGTTTCTTCTTAAGTGACAACTTGGCTTTAAATGCAGGCTTGAGATAGCTAGAACTAGGAACATAATTATCATAGTTATCTAGCTCAAATGTTGTCAACCTTCCCACTAGAGAATATGAGGTTTTCTTATTATTTGGATCACATCTTATCTCTTGAATAGATGACACTATAATTTCATAGATAGGAAGAAGTTTTATGAATACCTTGTTGACTACTGTGACATCATCGATTTTCCTTCTAGAGGCTTTGATTCTCTCAAGATAATTTGTAATTTTTTCATCCTCTCTCATCTTCATCTGAAACTAACTTCTCAAGCTTTCTGACTTGGCTCTTCTCACATTATCATCACCTCCATAGATATCTTTTAGTTTATTCCACATTTCATGAGAAGTAGCACACCCTTTGACCACATCAAATTCAACATAGTTAAGAGTGGATGCAATGTCAATCATCATAATGTTATGATTCTTCTTTTCAAAAATCTCCTCCATAGTCAATGTTCTATTAGGAACCTTATATTGGGTGTTCATATATTTTAGACCTGAATCACTGATGGTTTCTAGATGTAGCTTCATAAGTTCTTGTTATGTCTCAAAGTTATCTTTGTTCAACTTGGGAATCTCTCTTCTGTAAGACATCTTAATCTTCAGCTTAGGTCCTTGAAACCTTCTCTACAAGCACCAAAACCTTTGATACCAATTATTGGAAATATAGGAGGATTAATTGAGAGGGGAGGAGTGAATCAGTTGCTACACAAATAAATCCTAGATGTAATGCCGCGCCAAGGGATCTAAAGAATTAACCTAAAGTTTCACTAAGTTTGGCAAACAAATTTTTTTTTTTAAAACATGAAAGTAAAACCATACATAACATAGTAGGGAAAGAAATAACATTTATCAACTGAAAGTATACATAACATACATAACAAGTTACATTCTTCATGGATCCCTTAACATTGAATAACATCTAAATCAACTAGTATTCCATATAATACTACATCCACATGAAATAATAATGAAAAGTCCAACGTTCTTAAATTACATTTTTGATTGCCCAATCATCCACTCTACATGCCACAGGGTATGAAAGGCTTAAAAGAATATACATATGTGAAATAAACTACATCATCATACTAACTCTAATCCATGATGCAATAACATAAATGAAACCACAAACCATACATGATACATCATCATAGGAGATAACCATAAATCATAAAACACATCTAATCTAAGTGCACAGTTCCTCCCAACTGTAAATAGCATCATTAGACCATCATGGATCCTAGCCATCCCTCTGTGTGTAACATCCCAAATCACTGAAGAGATCATCGTTATTAACATAGTAGGAATGTCACTCCTAAAACATCCTACATCATATGCAGAAAGATATCTAACATACAAAATAAAGCATAAGATAAGATCTTCTAAAATATGCAGATCATCAATGTGAGGATACATGTCCACCATCATAATCCATGAAGATAGATGCCAACAAAGAATGCATCAGCCATGGTGTCTCAGATGAATCTCAAATGATAAGAGTGGAAAAGCACTACTAGCCGACTGCGTGGAACCTAAATGGTCCACTCCCACCGTGGTGAGGAGATAATCTCAAGTCCTGAACATGATATCAATCACATAGCACAAATACTATCTAAGTCTAGGAATCCTAAAAGTATACTAACTCAAAGGTTCCAATCACAAAATGACATCTAATCCTAGAGGCACAACAATAACATGTAGGAAACCTACTATGCAAGCAGGAAAGTGTCATTGCACGGATCATGCTAGAGTTACCCTGGTAGTCTCTCAATAGACCCCGACCCCCTAGTGATCCCTGTGTGACCACTAGTATCCTCTCATACAGATGAGGCATACTACGAAATGCAAGGTCATAACCAAGCATTCTCTCTACTCCCATCCTAGTCTGTACTAGCACTCAAGGCATGGGCAAGAAGATACAATTATCTTATTAGGTTCATTTAATCCCCATTTAGTGTAAATGTTATCACTTATTAAAACAACTTACAATGAGTTACCCTGGCAGACACTTACAGCCTCGACCCCCATTGCAAGCCACTTCCCGACACTACAAGTAGATAACCTACCCTAAGCTCATGGAATCATAAATCACAAAATCACCTCAGTCCTATACAAACAACTAGAAAAATACTAAAAGAATAATCCATAATAAGAGCATTAAATCTCCATGAGCACATGAAAAGCATCCATTAATAATCATGACCACAATAGTTCTCTATTGGCAACTAAAGGTATCATTGATAATCAGAAGTATCCATTGGTTCTCAATAACCAAAATATATCTCAAAATCATACTGATCGAAGACTCCAAAATGGTTGAGTCAAAACATGTCACAACATGATATCATCAAGAAATAAATCAACATTTCAGTCCCATCATGGCGACTGGAAAGTAATCCAAGGATAACTGATCGATGACTCAAAAATGATTAGGTCAAGTGTCTCAGATACATATAACTTAACTTCACTCAAGAAGACTGAAAAGCAATAACAATCAGTAAATACAAACATCTCATAGAGCATACCATCACACTACCACGGTTGGGTTTATAAAGAATCGAGACCAAAAGACATCATTAAGACATCACAATCATAACCCCTAAGCCTCCGGTAGACATCCTATAACTGGTCAACACTAGTCAACCCAAAAACCCAAAACAAGAAGCATAGAGAAAACACAATGTAAGCACATGTTTTTGGTTTGCTAAAATCACATAGTTGAATTGAGTATGGAGGTTTTAGTTTTTGTTTGCAAGTATATATTTCAAGTGTGTTCGGTTCTTCATTTGGCCTACACGTCAACCCGTTTGTTCCCTCGATAGCATTATCCTTTCATTCTTTAAAATTACATTCTAAGGATAACTGAAGGATAAATATGTACTCATTACACTAATCTTCATTGACCCTTAATTAAATCATTTTCTTTCTTTATTTTGCTAAGATCAATGTTACTAATTGAATAACTCTTCCTTATCATTAATTAGCAGTAATCTTCATCGATTTAAATCGATCTCCTAAATTACATTTAATAATAATCCAATCTATTGATGTTCAAATTAACAATTTAATAGTAACTCGTTAATCACGAATAACAAATTGTGTTAAAGGTGAATCTATAATACCTGTCTCACCATTATTTTAATAAGTACTAATATTTCCCCTCAACTTAATAATAATTATCAATTATTATTAAGTTAATAATTCCATATTCAACATTTAAAATATAATAATAATAACATCTTAATTAAAACCTAATTATATATAAATGGGGTCATTTAAGCCCAATAACCCGCCTTGACCTAAATCAATTCAATTAAGTATTCTATTACAATAACCAATTTTGTTCCCAAAATTCTTCGATCATTTTAGTTACCTCCTTTAATAACTTATTGAAAACTATTAATAAAATTTTATTTAATAAATATAATAATTAATTGTTAATAATATATATTCATATATAATAATTAATGTTCAAAAAATATTAATATTTAATAGTATTAATAACATATGAAAATCGAAATGTAAATACTCGATTTCATAATTTATAATGTACAACATAAAATAAAATAAAATTATATTACATTGGTGTTTTGTTTTCTTTTAAATATAACCACCACCCTTGGGCAGCGGCCGTGCGACCCTACTTGTCATCACAGGGCCTGCGATGGCTATTGTAGTACCTACGACTGTAGGTACAGTGCGCAGCCTGCAACCATAAACATGGGGTACGAGGTGTGGGTCCGTCCCCCCACCAAAATTTGATTAAAATTTTGTTTTATTTAAAACATTTTCAATAAATGTTTATCAAATGAGCGATTTTGATTTAATAATGTTTTCCACTGCGACTCATTTTTAAATATATATGTCTACTGCATTTTTATATAAACATATATATATATATATATATATATATATATATATATATATATATATATATATATATATATATATATATATATATATATATATATATATATATATATATATATATATGAAAATTTTACATATTTAAAAAGAGAACATATATATAACTTTTAAACAAAAAAGGGCTTTCTAATTCTTTAAATTAAGAATTTATCTTTTAAAATAATTATTCTCTAAATTTACCCAATAATTCATCTAATAGGTTCGATTATAAATTTTAACTTAGAATTCTTCATTAAAATAAAAACCCTTGTCTAATCAAATCCTCAATTCTATTACAATTCGAACCCAAACCCAATTTAAAACTAATTCTTTCCTAATTGCAACTAGGGTTTATTCTACTTGAGCTCTCTATTGATTTCTTCGCACAAGGAGAGAATCAACATGCAAATCTGAATTAAACATTCATCACAAGAATTATCCAAGCAGTCATCTAGAAGACACGATGAAGACAGGAAGAGAAAGCGTGCAAAAAGGGAATATGCAAAAATCACGAGTGCACCTGGATACTGATGCTAATTCCCTTCTCCTCAAAATCTACAGAGCAAGCTCCTTCCTTCTCCAACGTTCTCGAGACCTCCAAACATGCTCTCTAAATGCCCTCCCTAAGCTTCTAAGAGTGCCTCATTATAAAGAACTCTCAGAAAGCAACTAGAATGTCTCTAGAAGCAACCAAAAGGTGTTGACAACTAAGCATGGGTCTTTTCCAACCTTCTAGATGAGTCATAAGGTTGTAGACACCATGTGCTTAATTTGTGCACCAATCCCTATGTTGTTGACACGTGCATAATTAGAGTGCAAACTCCTATGTTGTCTACATGACAACTCTCGAGAATTCGCAAACTCCTATGTGAACAAATATTAGAATAATGCATATTAATTTATTTAATATTCACTTTACTCTTTTCAATTTAATTAATTAATTTTTTAAAATCTTATGCACTCACTTTAATAACTCCACTTGTTTTATCTTAATATATTTATATTTTAATCACATGCACACATCATGCAATCTAGAATCTTTTAATAATTTTCATATCTTTTCCACTTTTAAATTCATTTTCAAAACTTTAATTGCTAAAATATTTATTAACTTAAATAAATATTATCACATTCCAACTTTAAAATTATAACTTTTATCTTCAAATTTAATTATTTTATTTAATTAAGTTCCTAATTAATTAAATAAAATAAATATCAAAATACCATATTAATTTTCCATTAAATTAAACCATTAATTAAATCTTTTAATTAGGCTTAATTAATAGAAAATACACTAAAGACTCATAAAGTAAAATACGAAAAACCCACTATAGAAAAACGCATACCAAATTAAACCAAAAGGGTTAATATCATGAATTACATCATCTAATGCATTTAGAGGGTACTCAACTCAGATACTTATCCTAATTTCCAATTAGGAGAAATGGCTTAAAGGGTTGGGATTTGGACTTGAGAATTTATCTCCCCTCTCTTACCATTGAGATAATGTGATAGGGTACGCTCATCCTGGCAATTCAGGGAAGTCGATACGTGGTACCTGCAGCCTGCATAAAAACCATGCATGTACATGCAATATATATATGCTAAATAGGAAATGGTAGGAAGTAGTGCATCGTGTAGATCCCGACTAGCAGGTGACCACGAATCCCTTCCTTAACCACATTAGAAATGCCATACAAGAACAAACACACACAACATACATATGCAAGTATGGGGTAAGTATCCATAATAAAACACATGTGATAATAAACCATCTATCTAATCATCATCAATAACTGAAATCACTTGAATAATCATCATGCATACATGAAATTTGGAGTCTAAGTAATCTCATCGTATATCAACTGAATCCATAGCACAATATCTGATAGTCTCAAAACAATGCTACTAACCATCAACATAAAACTAACCCTAAAAGAGTTTGACAATGATAACAAAAATGTGACCTAGGGGCAGGCACTACACTAGATCCCTTAGATGTCAATACAAAACATAAACTATATTGAAATTGTTGATGCTCAGTTAACACACAAGCACTTGGTTAATACTAATAGTATGTTGTAACTCAACAAGCACTATAATATCAACTATAACTAAAAAATATTGAACATGCAGATATTAAGATGTTAACTATGATTAACCTTACTTAACTTAGTTCCATACACATAAAAGAAATAGCATGAACACAAGTGACACCAAGATTTAACATGGAAACTAAATTTGAGAAAAACCATAATTTAGACTTAGGTTTTTTCAATTCAATATAACTTGATTTGTATAAATCAAAATACATTTTTTTAAGAAAGGAAACACATATGGTTTTGGAGAAAGTAGAGGATGGAAAGTGTTGGAAAGGAAAGGAAGAGAAATTTTCAAAATTTGAATCCTGAGAAGGGCGGGATTCCTCTGGACTTTCAGAATTAGATCCCTAGATTGGAGCACAAGTCACAAAAGGTGGCCGATTAGGGATCTTCTGGTGTAGGTGATTTGTCAAAGAAAGATGATGGGGACCTAGATGCTCCCCCCAAGGTGGTGGTCAAGATTCCTCTAGGTCCCAAAGTGGGGTCTACCTAGCCCTACTAAATGGTCATCTCTTTTTGGGATCAAGCCTTTAGGTAAGTCTTCTTTCCCACCTATTAAGATTCTTCTTGAGACTAAGAATGGTTCTTGTGCCATTGCCATTCCAGAAAAGCTTGAGGATCATAGTATTAAATCCATGGCTTCCACCCTGGTTGGTAAATTCTTAGGGCAAAGGCCTTATATTGACATGGTGAGATATTGTATCAAGAAAAAATGGGCCCTCAAAGGTCAAGTTTTTGTCATGGCTATGGCCAAGGGATTTTTGTCCTTTGATTTCACATGTATGGAAGATCTTTCTAACATTTTAAGTGAGGGGTAGTGGGTTGTTGGTCAATCCACCCTAGTTCTCCAGAAATGGTCCTCAAAGTTGAATCTGAATGACTCGTTCTATGTGCAACCCCCTATCTGGGTAAGGCTACCCGAGCTACCCCCTGAATTCTAGAATGAGGATGTCTTCATGGGGTTAGCTAGCTCTTTTGGGGAGCTTCTTTCCATAGATTTGATTACTGCCTCTAAAAGATTCCTCACTTATGCTTGTATTTGCATTGGGGTAAGGGAAGGTATTGATATGCTAGAAAATGTGGCATTTCATTCCAAATTGGGAGTGCATGTTCAGAAACTAATTTATGAGTCTATGTAATTTGCATGTTTCCTTTGTTTAAAATTAGGGCATAAGGCAAATCAATGTCCTAGGGCAGAAAAGAAAAAAAGTAAGCCAACTGGTTTGGTAGAAAAGAAAAAGAGTAAGCCAACCGGTATTACTATCAAGGGGAAGCAAATGATCTGGAAACAAAAAGCTTCAAAGCCTACTAAGAAATTTCTTGGGGAGGCTTATCTTAAGGAAGAGATAGGAAGGGAGCTTGCATAGCCTTAAGCCTTCTTCTAGGAATTCCTCTTTCACTCATCAACAATTTGTTGATGATACTATCTTGGGTGGAGATGCCTCAGTTCAGGAGGCTAGAGTTCTTAAAGGCTTGCTCAAATCTTACTTGAGTGGTTCAAGCTAGGCTATTAACTAGGAGAAAAGCTCAGTTTACTTTATCAACACACCTTTGGAGAGACAAAGGAAAATTGCTCGTATTCTAGGATGTGGCATCGGGTCTCTTCCAGCAAACTATCTTGGTTTTCTTCTGGGATCCAACCTCCAAATTCCTTCTAGAATAGCATCATTGATAGATTCAACAAAAAGTTAGTAGTTTGGAAAGGAGCCACCCTTAGTCAAGTAGGAAAATGTACTTTGGTCAAATCTACTCTTCAAAATCTTCTTACTTATGCCCTTAGCCTCTTTGGGATTTAGGTCAAGCATGCTAACAGAATGGAGAAGATTTAGAGAGACTTCTTATGGATAGGTGTTGAATATAATAAGAGATATCATCTTGTTGCTTGGGATCATGTCTACCTCCCTAAATTCTATGGTGGTCTTGGCATTATAAAAATTAGACATCTCAATAATGCCCTATTGGCCAAGCAAATATGGTGCATTTTTTAGAACTTAGGGGAATGGAGGGATATAATAATGGAGAAATATCTGAGAAGGAAACCCCTTAGTTTTTTGCTTAGTGAGGCTGAGAGTCCTTACGGATCTTACATATAGTATGGGATTTTAAAGGTAAAATGTTTGGTCAAGTCTAAGGCAAAATGGAAAGTAGGAAATGGTGAAAACATTTTTTTCTGGCAAGACAATTGGCTTTGCTAGGGGCCTCTTATTGATCACCCCAATTATGGGAGATGGGCAGAAATATGCATAAAAAGATTTGGTTTGAAAGTTAGCAACTACAGAATTGGTCATGGTTGGCAAGACCTGTCCTTAGTCTCACAAGATCTTAAATGTTTGATGATTATCCTAAATGCAATTATCCTTAATAAAAAGAGGGATGAGGTCATTTGAGGAGATAAATCAAATGGGCAATACTCTGTTGCTTCAGGTTACTTCTCAATGTCAGACAATTTGGACAAACCCATATGGGCTAAGGCCTAGATTCCTGGTCTTACTCCAAAAATTAACATTTTATTTTGGCCAAAGGAAATCCAGGTCTAGTAGGCTATGGAGGAATAATACGAAACAATCATGGGGGTGGTGTTGTAGTTTTCTCCTATCCACTTGGGACTCAGTCAAACCATTTTGCTGAGGCTAATGCAGCATTCCATATTGTTAAACTAGCCCTAGATTTTGGGATTGACAACCTTTGGCCAGAGGGGGATTCATTAAATATTATTAATTGTTTAACTAGTCATTCTTTGCCATCATGGACTATTGTGAATATGGTGGAGGAGACCAAATCTAACCTGGGAAAATTTTAAAAGACCCATATAAGCAACACATATAGGGAGGCCAACTCAACTATGGATTGGTTTGCAAATGAAGAGGTAATAAAAAATATGACAATGACGTGGTAGAATGGAAAAAGCTTTCCGAGGGTAGTGAAAGAAATAATATTACTAGAATGAATCCAGGGAAGTATAAAGACAATCCAAATATAATTATGGAATGATTTGTAAGATTGCACATCAAACAAAGAGTAAATGAGAATCATGCGAAGTTATTATTTTTCCATCATACCAATTACGCGTGGCACACTTTTTGGATCAATTTTCCTTCTACCATTTTTTTTGCCATATATAAAACCTTTTTTGGGTTTCAAGAATAGAAGGAAGCTAAACTTAGTGAGAGAACGGGAAGTAGGTGTAGTTTTCGCAAACTAGAGGAAATAATGGCCAGGGAAAGAAGTAGGAAGGAGCCGATGGGGGAGGTAGATAACTAGAGAAATAACCTGAAGGTATGGCATAAACTAGAGAAGGGTGGCATTACAAAATTCATGGAAAAACTCCATGGTTTTGATAATGAGGTCATCAATACAATGGTGAAATGTGGAAGGACAACCAAGTTAAAATCGACAGGGTTACACACCAAGTAGATGTGGATTTGATTGCCCAGGTTGCGGAGCTCTCCCTGGAGGGGATAAATTTCTTTAGAGACAAGAGAATTTTAGTCAATGTGGTCAAAGACTTTGTGAAGGATGAGAATGAAAAGAAGAAACTTGTGAAGACTAAGACATATTATGAAATAGAGTCCATGAAAAAGCTCTAGAGGTATGTATTAAGAGTTATCATCGAATATATATCCATGGATACTAGATTTGATAGGGTTAGGAATCATCATTTTGTGCTTTTAAATCACTTTATGCATGGAATAAAGATTTCTTTTCCTTTTTATCTTTTCACCTCCATGAGTAAGAAGATTGAGGGTTTTAAAAAGAAACCCACTACTAATCCTGCCCTTCATGAGGGGTTGCTCCTTCTGGTTTATGAGTACTTAATGACTTAGACCAAGGGAAAATTGTAAAGAAACTTGGAAATAAAGAATATAACCATTTCCACATAACCCATAATAAATCTAAAATAAACACGAAATTAAAATACACATGCAAGAGAATATACAACATACCCACAAAATTGTGACACAAGATATACCCTGGGAAACCCTCATTGAGGGAAAAAACCCAGCCTCCAAAAGCATCCATCACCATGTATTATTCAGCAAAAATACCATTGCCATACAACCATGAAAGCCTTCATGGCCATAGCCACAACCGAGCAAACTATGTGAACAAGCATGAATCCACACATCCCATGCCATGCTTTCAACCTTCACAAATGCTCCCTTGGCTAACCTGTCAAGCCTTGTCCCACTCCACTCTTGCCTTTCTCACTCTTTCTCTCTCTACAACAACTACCCTTGTGGCTGCTTATATAGTAGCAAGTCCTACAAAACCACTAAGTGGTATTACATAAATCGTGTGCTAATACCATGTGCTACCTAACCCACCGACCCCACATTTAATATTGGGCATTTAATTCTTTTCCCCAATATTAAATAATTACATGAAATATTTTCACAATGTTACGATACAACTCATCAAGAATATTCCATGGGAATCTTTACATGTTGCACGTCCATCTAGGTACAACATTACATAATAAAATAATAAAATAACAATATTATGCAATGTGTGCAACACCCATTATCTCAACAATCTCCCACTTGTTGTATACATTGCATAGGGTCAATCCGTAGCCACATAAATGAACAAGGGAACAATCCATCCCAGCACATCCACCATCATGGATCAAACTACACCAAGTGCTCCATCTTGGTACCCACAACAAAATCAAAGTATCTAGCATCTTGAACATGAATAATCTCACCTCCTATTATGCCACTACTACTGGACATACATAGAAGCCATCCAAAGAGAAAGCCACCCAACCTGTCGCATTAGAAGATCATAAAATCCTATACCAACTAAAATTCCAAGCACAAAAACTTGATCCAAAGGTAATCACATGTATCCGTAGTTGTCAAAATATCCATAGCTGAAATAGCACCCACAACAAGTGCCAAACTCATCCAACTATCCATACCTCAAAGGTATAACAAGTGAATCTCATATCACCAACATATCCAATCTGCAACCTGCAATCACAAGCCTCAAGAGAAATACCTGTCACATATATACCAAGAAGCTCGCACTGCAAAAGATAATGTCAAATCTATAACCAATCCACTCAACACATCTCAAAGAAGTGAATCCATGTAGTATCAAGAACATCCACAATACATAAACTAATATCCTGCAAGAAAAAACTCTCATAACAAGTCTCCAATAGTCTCCCAAATTCTCCACAACCAACAAAGGAAAGAGATAAAGAAATAACCATGTCATCTCTCACATGACATATATGAGCACAAATGAGTGATCACAATCTCCAACCAATCTCAAATCCAATGTAGTCAAAACTAAACATCTAGGAAGATAACCAAGACTAGAGAAACCATGCAAATCATAACCTGTATCATGTCCTTCTACACACACCTCTAGATATAAACTGTGCAAGTATGATCTCCTCCATAAAACCCCAACAAGAAGCCTCAACAACACCCAAACCATACCATATAACTCATCATTATTGTAAGCCTCTCACAAGAAGATCAAACTCAATAAACCATTCCTAAACCAAGGAATAACCATTCCTAATCCAAGGAATATGCCCAATAAAACCATCTCCCAAACTCAACCAGCATAACAACATATGCACATGGAGATAACCAATGCTAAACCATCTCTCAAATGAACCCTCCATAACTAACTCTTGTACCATAGCTCAAGTCCATATCCATGAAAGACAAGCATAAATATAATGCAACTGAGAGAAACAATGGGCTATACCTCTCAAGTAGAAAGCCGCCGAGTAGACCAAGAGTGGGGAATGAGAATGCTCATCAAGATACCCAAGTCTCCAACAAAGACTCATCTAAGAACAATCTCCTCTCAAGTCCATATCAGGTGACTGCCCCTCGGACTTCCTATTGAAATCATCAACCGTCCCAACAAATACTTCTCTAATCCAAGAGAAATCAGCATCACCACCGTCTCTAAGTATCCATGAGCACCTGTAACCAATCAATCCATGCCAACTCCAAATGCAACATAGCAATATCATGAAGTATCCAGCTTATGATCAGTGTACTCAATACCAAGAAACTAAACCAAGATCAATGTCAAAGTTCCAACCATGGCCTCAGGAACATAAACATGACAACATGATCTAACCATCTCAACTAAAGAGATGACATGCTCCATATGAACACACCATAACATGTCACAACTCTAAACGCGTATCAAGAGTATACCATGACATAATAATGAAACCATTTGTAAGAACCTCAAATAGGCTCTACGCTGATCACTGTTTGTTTCCTTGAGTGTAATAATTGTTTTTGGTTTGTTTTTGAATGTTTTAAGCTATTTTTGGGTTTTTGAGTTGATGAAAAGAAAATACAAATATTGAAAACTAATCTACCTCAAATTATAACTCAAATCTGATTATAATGCTAATCAAATTAATTTATTTAGATGGCTCCTAATGTTTGTACAATACTTATTGCTGGAAGCATACATAAAAAAAATCATCATTAATAGTTGAAAAAAACTTAATTTTTGTCTCCGATATGCAACCACGTTGCTGGTTGATTCCTCCTTGGGCAATGCCTATCAAAAACCGCAATATTAAATCTCTAATTTTTAAATTCACTGGAGCGTTGTAATGTTCATAGCATTGTAGCTGCTGTTATAACCCCTTCCAACCTATAATAGATTCATCCAATTCTTTCCTACTAAACACAATATTGACTCCAGAATGAAGTCAACTCATAGGCAAAATTCAAGTGATATTTCACACCCTCAAATTGCATCAACTCTGAAGATACTACGTCTTCCACTGTCTGAATTCTTCTCAAACTTGTAGAAACCCTTGTTGCCACAACTTCAAGAAATTTCACAGGGAAAAGTTTTTAAGCACTTCTCATAACCTGCTCTTGAAGGAAGACAATGTTTGTTTATAAGGACTCCTTGACTCCAGAATGAGTCTCCACGCTCAATGTGGGATAAAAGATATAATAATAACATAAAAAATGTTATTACATTAAAGCTTAGAAAATCCCTTTTAATTTTTCCATAAGCTTGGTCCCACAATTAATTGAAACAATGGCCCCTTTTATGATATCATGACCCTCACTTAAGTTATATATTATAACTTAACAATATAGGCTCAAAACCAATAATGTTTATTTTAACTAAATAAACATTAATATCTCCATTATTACTCAACATTTTTGAATGTCGTTTGGACTAGGAGCTAACATGATAGAAATGCATATGACCATACCCCTTTTCTAAAAATAGCAGGGGTCTATCTTTATAACTCCAAAACTGCTAAAAATAGCCTGACCAAGCCAAACTCAAAGGAAAACTCATCATAAACAAACTCTAGCAACCCAGAAGAGTACTCTGCTTTGGTCCTTGGAGGATCTCCACACCAAGGTGACCCTCTATCCAATCTTATTAGCCTACGAGGGTCTCTGATAGGCTAATCACCAGCTAAAGTGATGTCTCTAGCTAGAAGGGGACATCACAGTCCGCCCTCCCTAAAATTGCTTGTCCTCAAGCAATCTCAACTCTGGATGCTGTAAAATCTCCTCGCTCTCCCAAGTAGCATCCTCTACCGGAAAATCCTTCCACTTCACCTAATATTCTTAGATGGTACGTTTCCTCAAGTTCCTCTCTCTAAAATCAATGATAGCCTCTGGTATCAAAACAAGTTTTCCCTCATCATCCAGGGGTGGTAGTACTATAGAAGGCACAATATGATGCCCTAGCACCTTTTTGAGGTGTGAAACATGAAAAAAATTGTGCACCTTGCTCTCCACCGGCAAGTCTAACTCATAAGCCACCTCTCCCACTTTCCTGATAATCCTAAATGGACCATAGTATCGTGGCTTGAGTTTCTCGGCACCACTCTTCTTGAGAGTGGATTGACGGTAAGGCTGCAACATAAGATACACCATGTCTCCAACCTCAAAAGTTCGCTCAGTCCTCTTCTGATCTGCATACTACTTTTGTTGATTTTGTGCCTTAGTTAGAATATCCTTGAGAGTCTTAACAAGGTCATGAATCTCCTATAACAAATCACCTGCACTGGGCACTCTACTGTCACTCAAAAGCAGATCCATAAAATTGGGTGCCTCATACCCATACAGGGCCTTAAAGGGTGACATCTGAATAGACATGTGATAAGTGGTATTGTAGCAATACTCATTGAGATAAATCCATTTTACCCATGCCCTCTATTGCCCTGCTATATAATTTCTGAGATACCCCTGCACCCATTTGTTTACTATCTCTGTTTGACCATCTGTCTGAGGGTGGTAGCTAGTACTCGGAGTGAGCTCTGTCTCACACAACCTGAATAGCTCCTGCCAAAAGTGACTCATAAACCTATTGTCTCTGTCACTTACAATGCTCCGAGGTAAGCCATGTAATTTGAATATCTCTTTGAAGAATAACTCTGCCACCTGTGTAGCAGTGTATGTAGCAGTGATCGGGAAGAAGTGTGCAAACTTCATAAGGTGATCCACAACCACATATATGCAGTCTCTGCCTTGGGCTCTAGGCAGTCTTGTGATGAAGTCCATAGACAAACACTCCCACTTCCTATCAAGAATCGGAAGTGGCTGAAGTAAATCGGCTAGATAGGAGTGTTCTTGCTTATTCTGTTGGCAAGTGGGACACTCCCTAACATATTGAAGTACCTTTGCTTTGAGCCCTTTCCATGTGAATCACTCTCTAATCTATCGGTATGTCTTGTAGAAACCAGGATGTCCTGCCATAGGTGAATCATGAAAAGATTTCAAAACCACCCTCCTCACTACTGATCCTGGGACAAAAAATATTTGTCCTTTGTAAATGATGAGCTCATTCACAAGGGTGTATCTACTATCCTGAATAGTCCCATGTATGAATCCAACTGCCCAAGTGTCCTTTGCATACTCTGCAAGGATCAAGTGTCTCCAATCCTCCGATATGTCTGTCAATAAGCTCAAATGGGGCCTACATGATAAGGCATCAGCAACTACATTCTGTGTCCCCTTAAAATATGTAATGTCAAAGTCATAGGACTGTAACTTGCTCACCCACTTTTGCTGCCTATCATTGAGATCTCGCTGCCCCAAAAAGTGTCTTAGGCTATTATGGTCAGTTTTGATACAAAATTTGCTACCTACCAAATATTGCCTGAATTTGGCCAAAGCATGCATAATGGCTAACATCTCCTTATCATATATGCTGAAGCTCTACTCTGGCCCTCTCAATTTCTTGCTCTCATAAGAAATAGGGCACTTCTCCTGCATAAGCACCACTCCAGTGCCCTCTCTGTAAGCATCACAATGTAGCTCAAAAGGTTTGCTGAAATCTAGTAATGCTAACACTGGACAAGAAGTCATCAACCCCTTAAATTTCTCAAAACACTCCTGTGCCTCAAGAGTCCACAAGAAAGCTCCCTTTCTCATCAAATCTGTCAAGGGTGCCGCATGCCTGGAATATCCATCCACAAACCTTCTGTAGAAACCACATAGTCCTAGAAAGCCCCTCAACTATGTAAGGTTCACCGGTGAAGGCCACTCCACAATGGCACAAATCTTTTTAGGATCCATGCACACGCCCTCTGCACTGATGATGTGACCCAAGTACAACAACTCTGTCATGCCCAAATCACACTTCGACTCCTTTGCATACAAGGATTCTCTATCCAATATACCCAGCACCATGTCTAGGTGAACCAAGTGCTCCTCCCAAGATCTACTATATACCAAGACATCATCGAAGAAGACAAGTACAAATCTCCTCAACTGAGGATGGAAAACCCTATTCATTGTTGCCTGAAAAGTAGCAGGTGCGTTAGTTAGCCCAAATGGCATAACTACAAACTCAAAATGGCCACAATGACATCTAAAGGCTATCTTCTCGATATCCTGCTCTCTAACTCTGATCTGGTGATAACCTGATCTCAAATCTATCTTTGAGAAGAAGCAAGCTCCATGAAGCTCATCTATCAACTCATCGATCATGGGAATGGGGTATCTATTTTTAATCGTCTTCCTATTAAGCACTCTATAATCAATGCACATCCTCAATGTCCCATCCTTCTTCTTTACTAACACCACTAAAGAAGCAAAAGGAGACTTACTTGGTCTAATGTGGCCCATAGCAAGTAACTCCTTTATGGTTTTCTCAATTTCATCCTTCAACCTCTTCGAATGCCTGTAAGGTGTAATCATGATGGGCTTAGCCCCCTCCTCTAACTCAATGATATGCTCAATACCTCTGTCTGGTGGTCTACCTGGTGGAATTTCACTGAACACCTTAGAGTGTTTAACTCTAAGCTCCTGAATATCAGGAGGATATTCAATCTTATGCTATCCCTCCTGTGATGGCATCAACATGCACTTTGCTGCCCACTCTACCTGATCATGTCGAATCAATCTAGCCATTCTACAAAAAGAGACCATCCTGAGATCACTGTCCCTGATTGCCTTAAGAATATGTGTCTTCCCATTCACTTTAAACCTCATCTCCATCTCCTTGAGGTTAAGAGTGAACTCACCAATATCGTGCAACCAACTCATCCCAAGAACTATATCTGTATCTCCCATAGGTACAACATAAAAATCTGCTTTAAAGTCATAATTATTAACTTTCAATGGGAGTCCAGTGATCCTACGATCACATTTGAGGAGATAGCCATCCGCTACCCTCACTCTAATTCCCCCAAACTCCTATGTTTGTATGTCATGCTTCTCCACCATCCTAGCATCAATGAAATTATGAGTGGGACCTATATCAACCAAGGTTATGACTCGCTGTCCAGCGAGTACTCGTCTCATCCGGAATGACCCTTCTTGCTTAATACTAGTGAGACGAGCTTCCCTTAGTTGCCCATCTCCTTCCCCATCCTTGGACTCCATTTTAGACAAGTTTTCAGCCTTGTCTTCCTCTTTTTCACCATCTATTTCCTCTATATCAGACTGCTGATCTGAATTATCTGATTCTGTTCCTCATAGTATGCCCACATAACTCTATTAGCTTTTCCCTTTGGCCTAAGAGGACAATCATGGTTTGCATCATAGGGTCCCTTATAGTAGAAACATAATTTTTTCTTCCTCAAATCGTTTAATGTTTCCTTGTCAAAAGGTGCTAGAGTTTTATCTTTAGAATCATTTTTAAAATTAGTCCTCTTTGGTTTTTTATAAACTAGTTTGTTATCCTTACTAGAAGATGCTCCTTTGGACTAAAATTTGTTTGTTGGGACTGCATGTTCCATACTTCTTGCCTTTTTCATCACTTCCTGTAAAGAAATAGGATCAAATGCCTTTATCCAACCTCTCAGTGGTTTAGATAGGCCCTCAATGAAAAGTACTATCAATCTATGCTGTAAAATATTTGGCACCATGACTGCCAACCTCTGAAATTCACCAATGAAATACTCCAAGTTGCCTATTTGTTTCAGCTGTGCTAAGTCCTGGAAGTAAATCTCTGGATCTTTTTTTGTCAAATCTTTCAACCAACCTATCTACAAAGTCTTGGTATTCTGTCACTTGGTTATGCTAAAGTGTTACCATACCATGGTACCACCAATCATGTGCTATTCCCTCCAAATGCAAGGTGGCATATTTGATAGCTTCAATCTCTATCATTGGCCTCAGTGCCAAAAATGTGTCAAGCTTATGATTCCAAGCTTGAGCTGTCATCTTACCACTCGAATCAAATGTAGGCATAGTAAGCTTGCCTGTAGCCCTCTTTAGCTCACTATTTTGACCTCTAGGCCTCCTATCTTGTCTGAGTGACCTGTAATGCTCTCTCCTCTAATTTACAAAGCGTTCAAAGGTCATCCTCTCCCGAACCTGCGGAGCTAATAATTCCCATTCATCATTTGCAGCCATGAGTGCATCTGCGAATATGGGGTCTCCTGTCGCCTCCTCTATCGGAGCTTCTTCTGGCTCCTCCGAAACAAATGTAGAGCATGTAGGCCTATTAGCTATTCTAGAATGGGTCTGTTGTGGTCTCTTATTACCTGTAGCACTCCTGTTATCACCCTGTTCTCCCGACTCCCTATTTTGTCTAACAGGTGGGTTCATCCTTTCTACCATAGTAGTGAGTGCCTGTAATGCCTGTGCCATCTGCTGCTGTCCTATAACCATAGCACAGTAGAATTCTCTGGTATTCTGATCATCATTATTCCTCCTGTTTTTAGGTGAACTACCATCATGCCTCTCTTCCATATTTCTTGTTTCCTGTAACTGTTCTCTTTCAATCAGAGCTCTCCTATGAGTATGGTACCTGTGTGGTCCAATTTTCGGTGGCTACATATGACTCCCCAAACCCTCAGGATGGTAGGAATGAGGCTCTGATACCAATGTAAGAACCCCAAATAGGCTCTACGCTGATCACTGTTTGTTTCCCTGAGTGTAATAATTGTTTTTGGTTTGTTTTTGAATGTTTTAAGCTATTTTTGGGTTTTTGAGTTGATGAAAAGAAAATACAAATATTGAAAACTAATCTACCTCAAATTATAACTCAAATCTGATTATAATGCTAATCAAATTCATTTATTTAGATGGCTCCTAATGTTTGTACAATACTTTTTGCTAGAAGCATACAGTAAAAACGTCATCATTAATAGTTGAAAAAAACCTGATTTTTGTCTCCGATATGCAACCACGTTGCTGGTTGCTTCCTCCTTGGGTAGCGCCTATAAAAAAACTGTAATATTAAATCTCTAATTTTTAAATTCACTGGGGTGCTGTACTGTTCACAACACTGTAGCTACTGTTATAACCCCTTCCAACCTGTAACAGATTCATCCAATTCTTTCCTACTAAACACAATATTGACTCCAGAATGAAGTCAACTCACAGGCAAAATTCAAGTGATATTTCACACCCTCAAATTGCATGAACTCTTAAGATACTATGTCCTGCACATTCTAAATTCTTCTCAAACTTGTGGAAACCCTTGTTGCCACAAATTCAAGAAATTTCACAAGGAAAAGTTTTTAAGCACTTCTCATAACCTACTTTTGAAGGAAGACAAGGTTTGTTTATAAGGACTCCTCGACTCCAGAATGAGTCTCCACGCTCAATGTGGGATAAAAGATATAATAATAACATAAAAAATGTTATTACATTAAAACTTAGAAAAATCCCTTTTAATTTTTCCATAAGCTTGGTCCCACAATTAATTGAAACAATGGCCCCTTTTATGATATCATGACCCTCACTTAAGTTATATATTATAACTTAACAATATAGGCTCAAAACCAATAATGTTTATTTTAACTAAATAAACATTAATATCTCCATTATTACTCAACATTTTTGAATGTCGTTTGGACTGGGAGCTAACATGATAGAACTGCATATGACCATACCCCTTTTCTAAAAATAGTAGGGGTCTATCTTTATAACTCCAAAACTGCTAAAAATAGCCTGACCAAGCCAAACTCAGAGGAAAACTCATCATAAACAAACTCTGGCAACCTAGAAGAGTACTCTGCTTTGGTCCTTGGAGGATCTCCACACCAAGGTGGCCCTCTATCCAATCTTATTAGCCTACGAGGGTCTCTGATAGGCTAATCACCAGCTAAAGTGATGTCTCTAGCTAGAAGGGGACATCACACCATCCTCACACCAAGGATAACATACCAAATAAAAGCATAAACCACACCTTTGCCAAGAACCCTGTGAGTCCTCAAGATGCAACCAACTCCACACACCATGAAGAAAACTATCTCCACATACCAGGAAGAACCATCTCCATACACCATGAAGATAACCAAGAACTCCATGAGTCCTCAAGATCTAACCATCTTCACACACCATGAAAATAACAAGTGCACCATGCAAATGTCAAAGATGCTTCTGTAGCAACAGGATCTAAGACAAACCTCCAACATCTGCAAACACTCAATAAATATATCAATGCCAATAACTCCCACTCAACTGTGGTACCAAGTCACCTATGGCATCATAAAATCCATCCTCTCCAAACCAAGAAGATATAAACCAAACCAAGAACTAATCCTGCACTGTCACCCCATCACTGTCACAAGCTCCCACTAAACTGTGTATCCAAGCTATCCATGACATCATGATGAAAAACCATCTTCTAACCATGAGAATCAACCAAGGTATCAAACCATCAAAGAACTCAAAGTGCACATCATGAGCTCATCAAAAGAAACTAAATAACTATGATCCTCAACCAAGAAGATATACCACCATAACCAAATCAAAAAATCCAAGCTAATGAACATCAAGGATGTACCTGTATAACCAATCATGTCATGCCAAAATCTATGGCATCATGATCACATCCATGAACCGAGCATCTATCTCTCAAAGTGTCCAACTTGTTAGCATAGTCAACCACAATCCTCCACCATGACTGTCCCTGGTAACAACATCTCATCCCTTCTACATGAAGATAAAATCATGTGACTTAGGGCATAGATAACCCAAATCCAAGCCACCAATCTGAATATGCATCAATAATGAAAGATCAATGGGCAAAGACAACCCATAACCAAGCTATAAATGCAACCTGTAAGTATAGACCACTTACAACATTGCACAACTTATAGATCCAACAAGTCATCATGCATATCCAAACCAAACACTGATAACCATATCATCATGAGACCAAACTGAAATATGAACTGAGTATACAATGACATCAAATCTTAAATTCCAATGCCATAAACTCACAATGTTACCATAGTCAAAATATATCTATAAAAAATTCAGATCAATATATCACCAAATAAATTATGCCAAACCTACACCAAATCTGAGCCAATGTGTAGAGCTCTCCAAGAGCTTTTCGTTGACTACTTGAAGTCCAAAATCCGACTCTGTATGCCCAAGTTATGCCCTAATCCGTGCTCAAAATAAACAACATCTAACTTTAGGGCTCTTAAAACCTGACAAAATTTCAAAATCATAGAACCAAACCTACACCATCTTGTAGTGCTTTGAATTAGCTTTCCAATGCCTGTAAGAACTCTAAAATTTGATAATCTGAGAGAAAGTTATGGCCATTTTACTAAGATAGTCTTTTTACCATTTTCAGTACGATTTTTCATTTTTTTATTTTTTTAGTGACGAAAATTTCGACGAGATTAAATTTGATGGCCATCATGGGCTGAAACTTAAAAACTCTTTCATTTCCTCTGAACATGGCCAAACTAGGGCATATTATATATTAAAATTTATGGAAATGTTGACCCGGATCTAATGGTGAGGTCTATTTTTACCCAGGAGGTCATTTCTACATGCTACCCCCAAAAAACCCTCATTTTAAATGAAACATTCGAAATTTTTTTTGTCCAACAATTTCACATGCCCAAATCTTTTAACATCCCATCATAACAGCAAACCCAAAGTCCTTAGATCTGCAATAAAACATTCATATATCTTGCCCTTTCTTTTATCCTCTCATGCATTCCCATGGATTCAATCTAGGGTTACAATAATAAAACCATAGCTCTGATACCACTTGTAAGGAAACTTGGCAATAAAGAATATAACCATTTTCACATAACCCATAATAAATCTAAAATAAACATGGAATTAAAATCCACATGCAAGAGAATAGACAACATACCAACAAAATTGTGACACAAGATATACCCTTGGAAACCCTCATTGAGGGAAAAAACTCAGCCTCCAAAAGCATCCATCACCATGTATTATTCAGCAAAAATACCATTGCCATACAACCATGGAAGCCTTCATGGCCATAGCCACAACCAAGCAAACTATGTGAACAAGCATGAATCCACACATCCCATGCCATGCTTTCAACCTTCACAAATGCTCCCTTGGCTAACCTATCAAGCCTTGTCCCACTCCACTCTTGCCTTTCTCACTCTTTCTCTCTCTACAACAACTACCCTTGTGGCTGCTTATATAGTAGCAAGTCCCACAAAACCACTAAGTGATATTACATAAACTATGTGCTACCTAACCCACCGACCCCACATTTAATATTGGGCATTTAATTCTTTTCCCCAATATTAAATAATTACATGAAATATTTTCACAATGTTACAATAAAACTCATCAAGAATATTCCATGGGAATATTTACATGTTGCACGTCCATCTAGGTACAACATTACATAATAAAATAATAAAATAACAATATTATGCAATGTGTGCAACACCCATTATCTCAACAAAAATACCTTAGTAAAGCTGGAAATGCTTTCAAGGAAATTGAGAGCTCAGATTTTGAGGAAGTTTAGAGCATAAATATGGAAGATGAGGAAAATTCCCCCTCTAAAGATAATAAACCTAAGTGGGGAAAGTTTTGCCCTCTACTAGCATTCCTCCCAGCAGAAAAAGCCCTAGTGGTTTAACCTCTATTCCCCCCAAGATTAAGGAAAAAGAGGTGGAAGAGCACAACGTTGAAGAAGAGGATACAAAATTAGAGGAAGAGGTGAAGGGGGAGGATGGTGAGAAGGTTGAGGAGGACATGGTAGTTACACCAGGGAACCCCAAGAAAAAGGAAGGTAGAGGAGGCTTCGCTTCTGGAAGAAACTAAAGACCAAACTCCTTTGATCCTGGGCCTAGTCCCTACTATTTCTTCACCATAGGAGAAGATTATTTCACTGGTGGAAGACAATGGGGAGGTTATTTTGAAAGACAAGAGGGGATTGTGGAGAAATTTTAACTCTAAAATGATGAAGACGGGGATAGTCTGAGAGACATTGAACCCCCAGGTGATTGAGGAAAATAATATTAAAGTCTATTTTGATGAACTTCTTGACCTGTCTCTTGTTGCAATCTCTGACAATGTGAGAGAATATGGGCTCAACTTGCTCAACAATGCTAAAAATAGCATGATAAATAATTTTCAATCTATCAAATGGCTATTTCATGAGATAGAAGAACTCAAGAAGAAAGAGAGCTTGAAGGATAGCCACATGAAAAGTAGCGACTAGGGACACTAGTTTGACCAGGAGGATCGAATCACAATGGTTGCAAAAAGAATTCTAAGGATGGAGACTTCTAATCAAAATCTAGCTAACTAGGTGATTGCAACTTTGAACACTCTAAATGAAAACATCAATAGTTTGGGAGATTCTTTGAAGGAAGCTGGCTTTGGTGGGGAAAAAGAAGATAAAGACAATATGGACTATGGGAAAATAGAGGAAGAAAAGAAAGAGACTAGGGGGCTGGTGAATGCTTCGAACTAGGATCAAGCAGGCATGGACAACTGGAAGGTCAATGAAGCTACATAGAGTCTACAGGTTCTAGATAGGGAGAACTAATAGTTTTAGTTTTTATTTTTAGTTTCACCCTTATCTAGAGTTATGGGTTTTACATCCTAGCCACGGGCCTATCTTTTGATTTTGGCTTTTTATAAGTAGATGAATACTAGTTGGACTTTACTTTTTATTTATATTTTTGTTATTATCTAAAGCTTTTTGGTTTTAGGATCCCTATAAAACCTATTTTACTTTATCAAAAACACAAATGCTTTTGGAATTCATATTTTTCAAAAAATAAATCTCTCATTTTAAATTTTTCTTGAAGCTTCAAATAGAGATTATTTTAAAAATGGTCAGAAAACTAATATATAATAAAACTAAAAATAGAAAGTTACGATGAATACAATATACACTAAAAATAAAGTCATTGGAGGCTTTTTTAGAGCACGATAATAAATTTTTTTTTTTTGAACATGGTCATATTTAGCCATTTTTTGAGCCCTTTAAATGGTAAAATTTTGTTATCCTCAATTGGTAATGATGTTAGTGTATGTGAAAGAGTCATATTAGTTGTTATGTTGTCATTGATGTCAAGCCTACATTGGTGAGACATTATGCTAATTCCATAGAGTTCTATATCATTTGATTGATGAAGGGATTTGAATAAAGTATAATGATGTAAGAGATGATAAGTGTATGATATTCAATGGAAACTTGAATGAGTTAGATTTTGATAGTATAATATTGGTTTGATTGTTTTACATGATTTGAATAAGTGTTGAGATCATGTATAAGAAAGCTAGTTTGGTCAATCAATGAAGACACCAAGTATTAAACGAGCTACTACAAGTATCACTAAGAACCTAATGAAGAATTAAAGAAAGTACAATGTTAACCAAGTTTAGTACTGACCAAGCAAGTTGTAATGTTAACCGAGTAACGAAAAGAAGAAAATATTTAATCTAAGGCTGACATTTGATGAAAATAAATATTGTTCAAGAAGTTTCAAGAACTTAGTTATGATATTGGTGGTTGGAGAAATTCAAAGATGATCAGATGAAGGTGATTTGATGATTTAAATCAAAGCACAAATTTCAAGGTGAAGGAGTGTTAATTGAGTGTCTAGATTCAATAAATTTGAGCTAGATGAAGATTGATGATTCTAATTAAGTGGAAAAATTTGGAAGATTCTAGAGGAATGGAAAAGATTTTCTATCTAAAAGATGGACACAATGTTCATTATTGTTGATCAAGATTGAAGAAGGATATTGATAGGTAGAGGATAACTGAGTAGAGTTACATAGTGAAGATCAACCAAGAGAAGTGCCAAGTGGATGTGTGAGTATCTGAATTGACAAGAAGGGAATGAAAAGAAGTTAGAGGAAAGAGATTGAGTGATCCAAAGATCTAAAAAAGAAAGATAGAAGTAAACATAACAAATTATTTCATTATTGCATTCTAACTATTGTAACAAAAAATATCTTAACCGAGTGGACCTAATAGTCTTATTTATAAGTCCATTGTATCATGACATTTTGTTGAATCTTTTGTATGTCCTTTAGATTATGCCACTTTATAGATGTTTCATTAAGTGATAAGGTCTAGATGATCTTTGGTGAATTTCCTCTAACAAGGTCACATTAACAATGTGCATGTAAACTGTAGACTCCTAACAGAGTTCACTTCATAAGAGTGAAATTTTTGGGTTGTCAGTTCCTAGGTGGTTTTTCCCTTTACAAGGTTTCCACGTTAAATACTTGTGTCAAAATTGTGTGGATGTTTTTTTTCTTGCGAATTTATTTCATGTTTACGATGTATTGATAAAAATTGATATACATTAGGAAAATTTACTTCGATACTCAGTATATTAAGTGCACAATTTGATGCAAAGTTCATATCACTTTATGTAATGATGTTAGATCTAGTTACCAAGCTACTAATCTGAAAGATTAAAGTGTTTTATTTGGTGAAAATGTTTATAAGGCATGTAGAATAATTGGATATAATTGATTCACCACCCTAGTTATCAAACAAAATTTCCACAATTTTCATGTACTTCACTACAAATGTCATTTTTGGTCCCTTTGCATGAAGGGGGGGTTCAAGAGAACTCCCCCATGCCAAAAACTAGCAATTTTTTTCTTGGACAATCTTTTGCCAATGACAGTTCACTTGACCCCCCTAGTTGACCTAATTTTTGTTTTTCTTATTTTTTAATAATTTTATATAAATTAATAGTTTTCTTTGTTTTTTTTGAAAGCAATTCAAAATATTTTTAATTCACTATTTTAAAAGATAAGGGAAGAATTTTGCATTGTGTTTGCTAGTCTTTTAATAGTAAAGATGGGACATCAAAAAGGTGCACTAAATCTATAAGAAAAAAGGTCACTTGGTAGAGAATAAAAATTGTTAAACATCAATATAATATTATTACAAAAAAGAAGGTATACATCTATAAATTCATATAACTTCATTTTAAATTTTCTTTAATATGTTCTATTTATCTTTGTGTAGCTATCTTGAAACCAACAATCACAATATGAAGCAAAAGCTCATGAAAGTGGGTTAAACCATGTTGAATGAATGAATGTTGGAGAAGGTTTGGGATCTAACAATGCAAAATCTCAAGCAATGGAAGTTGGAAAAGGGTCAAGAATAGTTTCTCCTATTGGAATGGATGAATGCATAAAAATAGATCAATCTGTAAAGAAAAAAAAACTATTATATAAACTTAGATAATTTACTACAATAGATGTGGAGGAATTGAAATCAATATATGATATTAAACCCTTAAGTACTTATAAGAAGAGAGATTTAAATAATATTGTAAAAGAAATAATGACTAAATTTTCTTATCTAGAAACACTTGAAAAAGTCCAACTACTTTCTTGTATTCTTATAGGAGAAAAACTCACAAGAGCTCTTAAAATTGTTGGGTGTAAACACAACATCAAAAAAGAGAAAATTTTATAACATGCAAAGTGATGTTATTGAAACTATTAGTAAAGGGTTGAGCTTTGTACAAAGGCAATATCAAAGTAATGATAAGACCATCACAAGAAGAATTATGTTTGTAATCACCTATAAATAGGCATCTAGACTATTATCCCCCTTCTCAACATTTTGGCTAAATTAATTAATCATTTGCCTAAACCAAATTTCTAAAAATTAATTAATTTTAATATAACCTATAGTTTGACTATACTATACTAAGTTCATTATTCGATTAAAATAGCATGTCCCCTTTTAATTAAATAAAATACCCCATTCTTCTAACCCACTCGATGTGCACACATGAAGTCATTTTTCTATTTTACAAATTAAAAGAAAAAGGTTTTTTGCCTCACATGCAAAGTCAACTCTTTTCTTATTCGTTGACTTCCTCTTGCACATGGATCATGCCAAAGTCAACTTGCACCCTTGATCCTTCATCCATTGATCTTGATCTCCACCATCCGTACATCTTTAAAAGAAAGAGCTCTTCCCTTCTCAAAGGATCCACACTCTTGAGTATTGTTATGATGAAGGTTTACCAACTGATCTTCTTGAGAGCTTGTGGAGAACTTCTACTCTTGTCTACTTTCTATCATACCATGAAATTTTAGTGTAGATGCATGTAGCTTAGTTTCTCTTTTGCAATAATCTAGCGCACATAGTATAACTAGGCTAGTTTTTGTAACACATCTCATTTTCTTAATGTAGTTGTATTGTGCATCTCATTCTGGTGTAGATCATATTTGCATTGCATATTTGAGGAACTGATTATGGACACTACATTCTTTCTCTTGTTTCAAAGAACCTCCCATTTCATGGTTTACTAGGAAGGAATGTGTCTTTAAGGCTTAGATGAGAGCCCCTTCCATGCTTAAAACATACTTCTTGCACTCCATGGATAGGGAGCTCTAAGACAAAATTTCAAGCATTTTGATCTCATGGAATCACTTGGATTAAAGGGTTTAGAGTGTGACACAATATTAGTGTACATTTTTGGCACCTACCATGGGGCTAAACAATCATGTTCTACTCCTAACATAAATTCATTTCTTGCATTTTTTGATCTTTGTTTGACCTTTTTTTTTTACAATCATAGAAATCTGGTGATACTTTACCAATATCGTACAATATTTATTTGTATTGTGGAGTGATACTTTTCTAGTAAAAGTATCATACACCTTTGATGAACTATATTGCGTCGTTATAGCAAGTTTTATCACATGGCTTAGGAAAATATATCACACAAAGGAAAAATATCACACAAGTATACTAAAAAGTATTATACAATACCCTTCCAGAAAAAAGCATTGTCCAGCCTGAAACTGCTTGTTTTTTGGGGTATTTGATTAGTTTCTTAGTTTTTGTTATTTGTTTGTTGAGTTTTACAGGTCCATTACAATTTTATAGAGATTTCTTTACATATTTTTATGATATTTTGGACTAACTTGTGGTGGACTAATGGTTGTTCTTGTAGGGTATTGCCATACTTAACTTGAAAAGAATGCATGTCAAAGCTTCAAATGCACAAAGGCTACTAACACTTGTTTGCAAGGCTTTCTAATGCATAAAAACCAAACACTTTCTTATATTAATTTCCATTTTATGTGAAAAATATTACTATATATTTCATTTTTTAGAAACATAAGACTTATAATTGGGATCCTTGGGTGATAGGAAAGTATACTCTTTACTCTTGCAGTGAATTAGAAATCTTGACTCACCCTTAGATTTTGAGAAAAAGAGGATTAATTGAATATTTTTTGCATGTTTGTAGAAAACAATTGAGATAGGAGAGTATGCTCTTCACCCTTGAAGTGAATCAAAAATCTTGACTCTTGAAAGTGGATCCAATTTGTTGTAGTTAAAATCATTTAGAGGATATGCTCTTGAGAAATCAAGAGGAACGAACCAAGTGGGGACAAGAAAACTTGGCTATTCCAACCCACTATAATCTCAAGGCTATCAAGGACACACAACCTTGGTAGAAATAATTTTTTTCTTCACTTGGTGTGAGTACTTGTGGGATTGGGACCATGAGGAAAATGCTAAGAGAGAATCCTTAAGGTACTCTAGAGGATGCAAGGTTTATTACCCACCGCAAGGTGGGGTGTCTTGTAATTGGGTGCAAGATGAATATTATAGATGGAAGCCCTTTCTAAACACTCTAAGTTAGTAACTAACCTATTTTTTTGTTCAACTTCTTGGTGCAAGGATTAATCCTAGTGGATTACCTAGATCACCCCAAGATTCTACACTAACCATATGTGTTTCCTTATTTATACTTATGGCATTTCCATGACAAAGCCAATATCTCTTGTGGACAATTACTTGGTGTGAGGCAAATGAGAACTTAGTGTGGGCCAACTTGTTGAGTAATGAACTATGACTTATAGGTAGATATGCTTGGCAAGTGTTTTTAAATGTTTTGACCTGTGTAAATGTTCTCATAAATCAAAAATCTTGGTAGCTTTTGTAGAAAGTTTTTTTTGTTATCATATATGTGTATTGATAAGGTTACTTTGTCCCTTGTTCAATTTATTGAGACATGAAAAATATATCTACTATTTTCAAACCATGTTGTTCTTTGACATAAACTAAAGTCCTATACTATCTGAATAACACTCTGATCTGAAAACTACTCGACTGTCAAACCAAAATGCAATTTTTTTGAGTCAAAACTGTTTGTTTTCACAATTCACTAGCACACTATCATACCATCTTTTGAGAAATATTACATGATAATTTTTGTCAAAATTTTATTTTTTGGTTACTTTGAGTTCTATATCCTATCATACAAGTTGTTGTCCTACTATCGCTGGCTCTTAGAAAAGTATCGCTTTAGTTATTTTTCCTTCAAAATAGAGTCTAAAATGTGTCTTATTTGATCTAAGGGTCTTGTTGCTTCATCCTTCTTGAATCTTGTCATAAACCTCCATGTTAGGTACTATCCTAAGTTGAAAAGATGGGTCTAGTCTACCAGATGTAAGTCTCAAAATGTCATTGATGATCACTTCTCAAAATCTGGTTACTATTGTACGCTAGTTATTTTCTATTGAGATTCTTTCTCACTCTCTTGGCTTGAGTCATTAATGCTATAAATTATTGAGCACTCTTGACAAGCCATCCATTTTACTTTGACAAGTGATTATTCTTTATTGTACGAGCTTCAAATTTGAAATGCTTTTCTCATACTACTAAATGAATACATATCCTTACATGCCAATCAAAAATAGGTTCCAAGTCGATAAAGGTAGTCATCCCTCTTTCACTTTCTCACAATTGGAAACTCCGCCTTGGCACCCTTGTAGACAACCTTTTGTGGAAACTCTAATCAAATGCATGAATCCAATATCTAGCATAATCCACTCTATGACTTTGAAAACCCATTTGGTACACCTTTTGAAACACCTATGGGTGAAGACAACATTTTGATCACCATGCATGTCGAGGAGATCATATGCCACTTAGAAGAGCAAGCATGAGAAAATGAAAGACTCAAAGAGCCCATGTGCACTAGAGAAAAAGCTTATCAACAAGACGAGCCTAATGCTCATGCATGCAATGAGGAAAATAAGGGAGGCTAATACAACAATCCATTTGAGAATATTCCCCACACCTCTTAGGACTCCTAGAGTCAACAAAAGATGATGTCCATCACCACCTAGAAAATCACAATCACATCATGAAAGTGATAGAGAAATCACTACTAAACACGTCATAAGATTTCAACAAGATGAGGACACCGAAAAATTGATGCTCAAAGCCTTAGAACAAAAATGGGGACCAATACTTTCAATATATGACAAAAAAAGGATTGAAACTCCCTCAAGAGTTTGATGTGAAAAGAATAATCAAAAAATGAGAGCTCATCAAGGGTGAAATCTTGAGAGAAGAAATGCAAAAACTTAGGAAACAACTTGCACAACTACAAGCCTCCAAAGAACAACCTAAGGCTTTATTTGTTGAATCAATATGCACTCTTCATGCTCCCATTTCCTAGGGATATAGATGTTCCCAAGTATGAAAAATACAATGGAAATGGTGACCCTCATGATCATGTGACACTTTAATGCTATTATCATGGATTTCATGCATGAAGACACCTATCTCATGTAGTTGTTTCCTAGGAGTCTAAGAGGGAAAGCCATGGAGTGGTTCACAAAATTGACACCCCCTCTTAAAACATTCAATGAACTTGCACAATGTTTCATTCAGCAATACTCCTATAAAATTCAACATCCTGATACTATGTTAGATTTGTGCAACATCAAACAAAAACTAAGAGAACCCTTTGCAACATATCTTTAATGATGGAGATCTTTACAATCTAGATACCCTCAAAAATTACTTGAGCCTGAGAAGATTGAAATTTTTTTCAATATGCTTATTTTGATCTAAGAAAATAATTGTTCACATCCTTCAACACCATGGTTGAAAGTGCATATCATATTTAGGATGTTGCTATCAAGAAAGGTGACATTGTCGTGAACAAAGACAAGAATGGAAACATAAATGGTAAGGACAAGAAAAAGCCTTGGAACAAAAACAAACACATTGTCAATGATGGAGTAGTGGATACTCCTAAGACCAAGGAGTCTACATTTAACCTTTTCAATTCCATTTACATTGCAAAACACAAAGAGGGTTCGAAACCTCAAACATCTGACAAAAAGAATAAATTTTCTATGAAAAGATGTGTTTACACACTGATGGTCAAACCTTATGACATCGTCTTGAAGACATTAATTGCAAATAAATTGGTTACACTTCCAAAAAATTCCTACCCCAATAGCACACCCATCAAGCTTGATTGGTCAAGAGAGGATCATTTTTGCAACTATCATAGAAGAAAAGGCCACAATACTTATCACTACTTTAAGCTAAAAAATTTCACTCAAGATCTCATAGATGCTGGAAAAGTTGTCATAGATGGTGTAGTCAAAAACTCTAATCACAAAGCTTTCAAATAACCATTGCTATAGAATGGAAATGGTGAATCTTCCAAGGTTAACAAGAAAAACCATGATGCCAACATCAATTATGCGTATGCCAACACCAACAATGTTATAAACATGATTGAGCCTATTGAATATCTTTGCATGATGGGTTCTAATTTAGAAAAACAAACCAATTATGATGTTGAGGATGAGAGGCCTAAGGTTGTCCGCAAGACATGAAATTGTCAACAACAACATAAGAACACTCAACCCAAGATAGTACTTTGAGTGGCAGAATCATCCTCCTCACAGAGTGAGCCACTTAATGCTATCACTAGGGGGTAATCCAAGGTTGTTCTTAAAATTTCTAATGATACTAAAATTTTTTCATCATCCAAATAAATAAACACCTCAATAATATCCTGTTATGACCTTTTCAGTTAGCTACAACAAACTCCAGCCCAAATATCCATCTTTGTGTTGGTAGAGTTATTTTCTTTGCACAAGGACATTCTCAAAAAATCCTTGCACTCCACCAACATCCCCATAGATATTGATGCTGAGTGTTTCCAAGCTATGGTGAACCATATTTCATCACCTCATTATCTCACTTTTTCTAAAGAATATGACAAATCACTCAGTCATCCCCACAATATTTCCCTCCATGTTGAAGTCCAAATCTTTTGCACTCATGTTCGCCGAGTTCTAATAGATAATGGTGCAAGCTTGACCATTATCTCATTCAATGTTATCCAAAAACTAGGCGTGTCTAAATTTTCCATCGACCCTAGGTGCAAAATCACCATTAAAGCCTATGATGAGTTTGAACGACCTTCTAAAGGTCTCATTGTGCTCCCAATTTGAGTTGGTCTGGTTGAAAAAGATATAGTTTTCCAAGTCCTAGACATACTACTCATGTACAATTTGTTGTTAGGAATATCTTAGAACCATGATATGCAAGCAATACCTTCTACATATCACTAATGTATAAAGTTTCCTTTCAATGGTACTAAGATAGTTATCCCCTAGGATAACTCAATGTCTATAAACATACTATTTGTTGTAGAAGCATTGGTTCCTCACAATCACTCTTCTCACAAGCTAAAACCATCTTTATAGAGTGTGAACAGAAACTGAAAATGATGAGCCTAGGCATGGGAAAATACACTCTAAATTCTATTGTTTCTTTAACAGTTTTCCCTAGATTTTATGGGAAACCTTTTCCCAAATCAAAGCCTTCAAGTTTTGTAATGACTATTTTTGGCACTTTTGTTCAATCCTCAGTTCCCCTAGAAGCAAAAGAAGAAGAAAAAGTCATCAAGGATTGGATATATAGGGAAGAGGAAGATATGGAGGAAGTCATGGTTGCTACCCCTATCTCTCCTAAGCACTACAACAAAGGATATAAACTTCTCACAAACCTGGGCAATTAGGGCCATGGGTCCTTAATTGGTAACAAAAAAGATCTCGTAGAAACCTTAAGTCATACCAAGGGTCACAACACTTGAGATACTATTGGCCTAGGTTCTGGGCTAGAAGATGAATAACCTAGATTTGATAGAAGAGATCCAATGTTTAGTGAGTTAGAGAATGATGATCCACCCTTTGTTGCTACCACGTTGCAAGATGAGGATTTGATGTCTCTCACTTCTCTCCTTTGGGGAGAAGAATCAATAATTACCCACAATGATGCTAAAGCTTATACTTCTAGACAACATGAACAAGATGAATATGACCATGAAGACTTAAACAGAGGAAGGATTAGAGAGAATATTGCTCACTTAATTTGTAGGAACCAGAGTACATATTTTGGTGAGTATGAATGGGAAAGCCTCTCAGATGCATCTTATGAATTAGGGGCGGATGTCATTCACACCTATGCTACCCAACCAAACATAGTTGAAGAGTCTAGTTTAGGGTTAGACAAGTTTGGTTCACAAATTACTTTAATAGACCATGATGGTTCCTCTAGGTCTATTCCTTATCTAGATTCCTTTGCAATGTTCATTATAGGCTCAACTTTGCATGTCATTGAAGATGACTCCTTCCATATCAATAACCTTGAAGCCTCCACATCCCTTTCATTGATTGATCTTGATCTCATAGATTGGTCGGCTCAACATCAAAGACTTGAAATACCATCTTTCTAGAATGACTATGAGATTTCTTGCTACCTTAATGCCATTGAATTGATGATTTCTTCCACTAGCAAACCCATGGTCAACATGAAAGAAGTAGATATAAAATACATCTGTCATGGAATTAAAAGAAAAAATAAGTGTTTAGATGGAAAAAACCACTTTGTGGTGGTATCTGAACCCAAAAAGAGTAAAAATAAAGATGTATCCAATGATGAAAACCTCCTTGAGGCACCTCTGGATGAGGTACTTGGTAGTTTTCCAATTTTTTTCTAGGATAGATCTTCAGTTCTCATTGAACCCACACATCCTATCAACTTGGGCATAGAGGAATCTCGTAAAATTATCCATGTGGCTTAGTTATTGTCAATTGAAGAGAAAGAGAGTTTTGCCAAGTCCTTTCAAGAAAAAATGATCATTTTTGCTTGGACTTATTTAGATATGTCTGGTTTTGACATGGATCTAATTATGCATCATCTATCTTTTTCTCTTGGTGTCAAACCTATTAAGAAAAAACTAAGAAAGATGCATCCACATGTAGCCCTCTTATTCAAAGAAGAATTGGAAAAAATCCTAAGTGAAAATTTCATCAAAGCTATTAATTATGTGGAGCAAATTTCCAATATTATACATGTATCTATGCACAAAAAAATATTCAAGTCTAGATTGGCCGCACTCAGGGGTTATCATGATGCTTATGCCTTGATATGGGTGTAATCTTTATATATTTAACTTAGGGAATCTAACCATGTAGCCATCTTGAATTGCATGTCTTTGATGCTTAGATTGGATTTCGACATTCCTATCTAATATCGATCATATTCATATCCACATAGTTATACTAGTGATGGTTGTATGATGTTATGATGTCCCTAATAAATGCTCAATGATGAAATTAGACTCTAAATGTTTTGCATTTCTTTCTAGTAAACCAATTTTCATATTAGTTTGCATCATAGGTTCATTTTCTAGCTTAGTCTTGCATTTTCTACATATGGTTTGATCTGTCTCTTCATCTTTTCTTGGACGTGTTAGCTAACTACTTTCATATATTCTTGATCATGTCTTTTCACCTTATTGATCATTCACTTCACCTCTTTGCTATCCTATCATCACAAGGGGTCAATCTAAAAATTACATCTGATCTATCCAAGTGTTACATTTTCAAAACATGAGTCTATATCATACACATGAGAGCTAAAAACTATACATGAGTTAGATCAATGAACATATCAACATTAGCGTAAAACAATGCATACATAAGAAAGAAAATAAAACATCACATGGAAACATAAAAGTGCCAAAACATCCATAAAATAAGACAAGTACATAAGAATATCACTCAAATCTAGTATCTCATATATATTAAAATGTGTTACAATACACATACAACATGATATCCAAAATATGGATATATGTTTCAAAATACATATGATACAATGCAATAGTCATGAAAAATCAGCCTAGACCTAAGACTAACTTCCCCCCTCATGAGTAGGTTGTGCTTGGGAGGAGCCATTGGTGCCCTCATTGGTGGTTGATCTGATCTACCAGCTCTCTCAGAGTACATAGGTACCCATCGGTCCACTAGAACTATAACAATGTACACCTCGTAATAGTAGGCTATCCTAGCCATCTGTTGCACCAACTCCCATTAGAACTCAACTAGATCATCTCTTATCTCTCTCTCTTACCTATCCATCTTTGCCTATGCATCCACCAGATGATGATCCTTGACTGCAATGGTGATCCTCAACCCCTATATCTTTGCCTCGAAATCCTAGATCCTAGCATCTCAATCATCGTCTCCTCTAGCAGGCTACTTCGATCATACCTCCACTCACTATGCTCTCCTGCATCTTAGTGAACACTCCTCCTCCTCCTCCTCCTCATCCCTCACATCATAGGCCCATGTGTATCTCCTCCCTGATCGAGAACTACTTCTAACCTCCACCCATCTTCCACCTCTTCCTCCATCTCCACCATTTTTTCCTTCATCTCCCATTGTCCTACTACTTTAAGTGAGGCATATGACTGTATGAATCTCATAAAGAGATGCATTTTCATCTCATATAAGTATGTTGGTTCTTCCCCCACATCTAACACCTTTGGATAGTAATCCTAGGGCTCTTGTACCAAATTTTTTTTCTTTTGAAGTCTTGCATGATAGTTAAGCATATGTAGCCAACCATGTGCCTCCTCTCCATGATACTAAACATAAGTCATAGTCTCCACTAAGACCACTTGTCGCTAAGAAAATTGATTCCATACCCTACTAATCATGAAGCACTCAACTATATGTGCATGCCTCCTAACTAGTGGTTGACTATAGCGCATATACTCCATCTCCCAGGAGTTGGACCATTTATGAAACTAGCAGTATGATCATCACACAAAAGAGGTAAGCTCATCCAAGATGCATTGATAGTATGTCACACCCCTATTATGACTCTTTGGTATGAGTCCTATGTATCTAAAGATGAATGGTTGACTGCACTTTTGCGACTACACCCACAACCAAATCATTGTGATGTGCTCCCAAGCCCATATCTAAGCTAATATTAATTTATATGCCCAGGTCTATCCACCATGATATACTACCTCATGTAGCTCATGGTACATGTTTGCTAAGATCACTGGTCCCCATGCCATCCTCTAGGGCCTCCCAATCAAGTCTACCATCAATCTACTCTATCCTAGTGGGAAGCCCTTCTAGCCCATATTAGTAACTAGAGCCTAGGTGACCAATAAACAAAATAGACATGGTAATGGGTACTCATCCCCATACTTGTCTATAAGCCTCTCTTAGCTCAAATGGTAGTCTAGGATGGTAACATCTAAAAAAATATCATGCATGACTGCCCTCCCCTTTGTTGGGGTTTGATCATAATAAACCTATGACATGTATAAACTTAAAAAAAAAAGGAAAAATCAAGCATAAAACTCACTAGATCATCATAACATTGTATCCAAAGGATGTGATATACATCCTCTAGTGTAATAGTGGCCTCTCCAGTCAGAAAATGAAATGTGTTGTGTTCGCTATGCTATCACTCGGCTAGCACAATCAACAACCTATAGTTTACCCATATGATATGTGGGGCATTTGTGTGACCCACTTCAACCTCATACTCAATATGGTGACTCTCTTGTCATTAATCAAATGATGTAGGACACACAACCCCACCACTTTGGGGGCCCTAAAAAGAAGTGTGAGATACACAATTCACAAAACAAAGTCAAGCAAACATTAGTAACATCAAAAAGTGATCAAACATTGAAAATTCAAACTCAAAAACTCAAAAAATAGACCATGCAATACTGATTTCTATAAGAAAGCAATACTTTTTACCTACAAGGTATTTCACACTAGACCAGATGGTATTTGGGCATGTTTAGGATGATATACTTTGTAAAGTTGGGTAATACTTTTTGTGTGGCAGAAATATCACATGATATTTCTGAAAGTACTCAAGCGATACTTCTAAAATATCGTGTGATACTTCTTTTTCAAACCATACAAACATGTGAAAGATGACATAAATGCATCAAAAAATGACAAAGGTTCAATGACTTAATCAGGTGACTAGTTGCGTAGTTGATTGTGCTCAAAATAGTGTTTGTGGATTAGAATACTTGCTAAAGCCATTTTATCTCTCCAGACCACTCAAAAGCTCTTAAAATCACAAAAGACAAAATGAATTGAAAATGACACTTGGACCCCTTATATAGCCTTCCAACCTCATTTTGGCTCATTTTCCAAACTCAAAATTTTGCAGAAATTGCACCCCTTGCCAATTTTGACATCCTAGATCCATTTTTGAATCTGAGTTCATCTTGATTGTCAAAATTACATTTCAAAATTCTACCTTCTTCTATGCAATTAGCTGACCTTTTGAGGTCTAAGCTTTGAATCTTCACTGGGACATCTTCATTTCTCCATATCTTCAACATTTCTACACTTCATATCTACTTTAATTCACATTTTTCATATCTAAATCATCTTTCTACTTGATTTGACCTAATTTTTCATACTTTATCCTTCATGGTCAACTCTAATCAAACTAGGGCATTCTATCACTTCCTTATGGTAATTATTTGGTTCTAATCATATCTCTATCATCATGGACAATTCTATATCTTGATTTTCTCATATCTAGCTCATTTCCACATCCCTTTTACCTCATTTTGATTTTGATCCCGAGGGGGTAGAAATACTCTATCTTCACTTACTATATCTATCTATTTCTTTGAAGCATATGTTTGGTTTTTCACATACTCTTGGTCTTTCTACTCTTCTTAGTGTGAGCATTCTTCTTGAGTTTTGACATCATCTCTTTCATAGTATTTAGTACTATCACTATCAGGCTATACATTTAGGATTTGCAATCTCTTTTTGCATTTCATTCTTCAGAATTAGATATCTCTATCTATTGTTGCCTATTAGGCTTCTATATTCTTTTATGTCATGTGTTTCTAGATCAATCACACATAATTCAAAGAGGGGAAAATGTAATCACCTAAAAAATAGTCATCTAGACTATTAGCCCCCTTCTCAACATTTTGGCTAAATTAATTGATCATCTTCCTAAACCAAATTACTAAAAATCAATTAATTTGATTATAACCTATAGTTTGACTATACTATACTAAGTTCATTATTTGATAAAAATAACATGTCCCCTTTTAATTAAATAAAAGACCCCATTCTTCTAACCCACTCAATGTGCACACATAAATTTCTTTTTCTATTTTAGAAATTAAAAGAAAAGGTTTTTTGTCTCCCATGAAAATTCAACTCTTTTCTTATTGGTTGACTTCCTCTTGCACGTGGATCATGCAAAAGTCATCCACACTCTTGAGTATTATCATGTTGCAAGTTTACCAATCAATCTTCTTGAGAGTTTTTGGAGAACTTCTATTCTCTTGTCTACTTTCTATCATACCATGGCATTTTAGAGTAGATGCATGTAGGTTATTTTCTCTTTTGCAATAATCTAGCTCACATGGTATAACTAGGCTAGTTTTAGTAATACATCTTATTTGCTTAATCTAGTTGTATTATGCATCTCATTCTAGTATAGATCATATTTGCATTGTGTGTTTGATGAATTCATTGTTGACAGTTGCATTCTAAGGCTCAATTGAGAGCCTCTTACATGCTTAAAACACACTTCTTGCACTCCATGGATAGGGGGCTCTAAGCTGACATTCAAGCATTCTGATCTCATGGAATCACTTGGATAGAAGGGTTTAGAGTGTGACCAAATCTTAGTGTACAATGTTAACATCCATTATTAGAAGAACTATACCCTGAAATAGACAAAGATCTTCAATTTCATCTCATATTGGTTTTAGTATGAAAACAATATCAAAATATATTGAAATAATAATTCTTTTGGATGATAGCACTTTGGAAGGAAAATGGGAAATTACGAGTAGAGATCCTCCTTTTAATAGGGTTGAGAAAAGAATCATGAATTTGAAAATATCAAATTTGGAATGATAATACTCATAATTCATCAAACACTAGAGATGTTCTCAAACATAGGATAAGAATTAATCAATACGAACATCATACAAAACATTAGTTGAACACAACACAATATGAAATGTATGTCTCATTTGTAGTTCCAACAATAATATAAATATTGGGAAAATAGTATTTGAAAGGTTGAAGCCATATTATGTAAGAAGAAATAAGAAGATTGAAACTTGTCATTATCATTATCATATTGAATTTATTCCCCATTACATGTTTTGTATAAAATTGTAGAAGATAATTTTGGTTATCAAAATGCTCCTCCTAATATAGATCAAGTAAGTTCATCTCATCCTTTTTATGTGATAAAATAGATGATGCAGTTGATCAAATAAATTGAATAAAAAGAATATGTGAAACATGTGCTTATTTGGCTATGTTTCCTTGAAAAATAAAGATATTGATCTCACAAAAATGATAAATTGCAAGAGTTAAAAATATATAAGGAATGAAACTAAATTTGGAAAAGAATCCAAAAGGATAGAATTTTTTGAAGAGGAGATAAATACTGAAGCATTTATGGAAAAATTTAAAAAGTTGATACAATTGTATATTCATCATGTTATTTTTGCAAAGTGGTAAGAACAAACATTTAAACACTTAGACATAAACTTCTATTCAAACTATTGTATTAGTTTTTGACTTTATAGTGAAATATTATTTTGTTCATCAAAAGGCTATTCAATCATAATACTAAATTTTAGCACAGGTTATATTATCGTATATACATGTTATCATCATGCACAATTAGATTTCAATGGTGTTCGGACCACATTTGAAGCACATGTCATTGAGGAAGAATTTCACATTTACATAAGTGGTGATAAAGAACATGCTATTCATTATCTAAAACATTATTTCAAGAATTTGTTTTGTAAATTTGAAAGCAAGGGGCATAAGTATTGATAAAAATTAGGTTTGGTTAGATGGGTGTGTCACACAGTTCAAATCATCCAGACCATTTTATGCACTTTTTAGATATCATCATAATAAAAACATACCACATATATGGAGTTTCTTTAAGAGTGAGCATGGTAAAGGTGAACATGATGGTGTTGGAGCTTGCATCAAATGTTCTCTACAAAAGTATCAAATAAATTATAAGGGATTTTGCATAAATAATGCACATGATGTTCTTGAATGGTCCAGGATACATTTTGCATCAAATGAGGTTGTCACATCATCAAGAATGAGTCACACAATAGAATATAGAGATTGTTAGGAGATAATAGGTACAAGTGCATGCGTGTCTCTAATATTTATGTTAAATATATTCCTATAGATTTGGGTAGAAAGCAAGAGGACAGAAAAGATATGATCCTTACATTTAATCATGAGTACTAATTCTTGCAATTGGACATTATATATCTCCTAGAGTAGGAAGACCAGCAACTCTGTAGACCTCATCACTCAGTGTTGTTGTTGCAATACTAGATGATGCCTTAGAATATAATCTTGGTTGATTGGGTCTACTCATCACTGTGTCATAAATAATTTTTTTGGTTACAACTACAATTTTTCCTATCTTGTCAACCACTTCCCTCTAAGAAGTAATAACAAATCTATTAGGAGTAACAAGCATCATTGGAATCATTCTTGGAGTCCTTCATGAAAGGATTGATTGTGAAAATGAAAAGATCAGATGAATGAAAAATTAAACAAGAGAAAATACAACACCAGATTTATCCTAGTTCACCATAAATGTGTCTATGTATAGACTAAGAAGAGTATTGTATTAATTATAAAAGATGATTACAAATGGTGCATGAGAAACATATACAAAGGCTTGAATTACATTACATGATGAAGAGTCTCGTAAAACTAAGAGACACATAATTGGAGGGAAAAATATATTATGACCATTGGCCTTCATAGATTAACAAACTCTCACTTGAAGGACAACCAATGCTACAACTGATCATCGAATACCCTACTTAAACACTACTTTACCTTTTCTTTATAATTCCAAGAGAATTCCTGGCACATTTAGACTTCTCCTTGGCTACAACCTTTGTAAATATATCTATTAGATTGATCTTTGTGACTTTTAGCTTGCCTTCTTCAACTACATGATGAACAAAGTGACCATGCATCTAAACGTGCTTAGAGTGATGATGTGATGAATGATTATGAGCCATGAAAATGGTATTGTAGCTATATTGATTATGAGCCATGAATATGGTATTGTGGCTATCGCAAAAAAATATATAATCACTTTGCTGAAATTTCAAGTCACCAAGCAGACGTTGAAGCAAAATCATTTCCCTAGTACCTTCAAAAAGAGCCAAACATTTAGCCTCAATAGAAGAAAGAGCAATACAATCTTGCAACCTTGAAGCCCAACTAATAGAAACTCCAACAAACATGAAGGTATAACCAGTGGTAGACCTTCATTAATCCAAATCTTTGGCAAGATTAAAATTAGTGTAACCTTGCAGTTGAACCTTATTACCTCTAAAACATACCACATAATTTGAAGTGCTTGTTAGATACTTTAGTATCCATTTAACTACTTCCCATGAGCCTTCCTAGTATTTCTCATGAATCTTCTCATAACTCCCACTACATGAGAAATGTTAAGGCATGTAGAAACCATGGCATACATAATGCTACCAATTGTAGATTTATAAGGAATCTTCTCCATTAATTCCTTTTCTTCTTGTGTTTTTGGACACAATTCAAAGCTTTATAGAAGTGACCAGCGAGAGGAAGAGGATCAACTTTTGCATTAGCCATTCCAAATAGCTCAACAAATTTATCAATATATTAATTTTGAGAGACTATAATTTTCCACTTTTTTATATCTCTTGTGATAATCATGCTAGGAATCTTCTTAGCTACCCTTGAGTCTTTCATTACAAACTTTCTTGCCAATTTCTCCTTCAATTCTTTGACTATTTTCTTACTTGTGCCAACAACTAACATGTCATCAAAATAAAGAAGTAGAATGATGAACTCATCATTAGGAGGTTTCTTGTAGTAGACACATGGATCTAATTCACATCTTGAGAACTTTTGTTCAACTATGAAGTGATCAAATTTCAAGTACCTTTGTCTTGGGGCTTGCTTGAGGCCATACAAGCTCCAATTTAATTTGTAATAAATATGATCTTCTACTTTCTTGATGAATCCTAAGGCTGCTCTATAAATAATCCTTCTTATACACCACTATGTAGTAATGTGGTCTTGACATCAAGTTGCTCCAATTCAAGATCCCATCCAACTATTAAGCCCAAAACTATTTTGATATTTGTCATCTTGACAAATGGTGAGAAGATCTCATTGAAATCTATCCCCTTTTCTTGATCAAACCCCTATACCACTAACATGGCCTTAAAGCATTTTCTACCTTCCTCTTCTTATTTCAACTAATATACCCACTTTTTCTTGAGTGATCATTGATTGGGTGGAAGAGTAGTCAAATCCCAAGTTTGATTCTTAATTAAAGAATCCATTTCATCATGCATTGTTACTTTCCATTTGTCACTATTTACATCTTTGAGTGTAGATTTATAAGTTGTTAGTGCTGGGAATCCTGAAATCAATATTGAAGTCTCTACCTCTTTAGTGAACAATAACTCATAATCAAAGTATTTAGTAGCCATTTGTCTTTCTCTTTTGGATCTTCTTAGTTGAGGTTATGCATTATTTGTGCCCTTCACTAAATTGTTGTTAAAAGGTATTGATTCAAATAAAAAACCAAAGACTGAGTCTTCAAAGCACCCATTCTATTATTTTAAGAAGACCAATTTTATTGTTATTTTGTGAATCAGTAAGGGCATAAGTATATCTATTATCTTGTGAGATTTCTTTACTATGGATTGGAGGAGATAAAATTGTCAAAATCACCTCCAAGAGGGCATGTGTTAAATTCAAATATACACTCTTCATGTGATGGTAAATGTTCATGTAACTCATATGATTCGAGTGCCTCATAACAAGCGTACACCAAATTTTGGCTAGAGCACAAGAGTGGAGCTACACTCGCTGGGGGTTATATGTACCCATCAAGCATGTATAATGAGTAGCCTAAAGACTATGATATAGTTTTTGCTACACTAGAAAGACTCTACAAGTTTCTCATGCCATGCATACAATCTACGGCTCTATCTAGTGGTATTTGTGCTAAGGAATATGTTTGGACTTTTGAGGAACTATTGAAAATACCACATGTATTTTTAGATGATATCTAGATGACAATAGATTTTTTGTCAAGTTCACATTGATATGGGGTATTAGTTTTGTTCTAACAAAGATATATCCTTTCACATTTGAAAGCTACTAACCAATTTTTTATTGATCAATATGGGAAAGAGACTCTCTATCAATATTTTCTAGATTTTAATGTCTAGTGGGTTGTAGAGGACCTATCTTGTATGAATTCCATTCATGTGAGTTGTCATTTTCTTGTCTTTGGAGAAGTGGGTCATCATTTAGAATCTACTCATTATGCCAATAATTGGCCAAAGTTCCTGATGTAGAATTTTTCAACAACATGGTTGTAGGAGGTAGAACAGAGATGGTGAATTTGATGTGGTCTTTCCATGTGAGGAGATGGGAGAAATTTTATTGCCATTGTCCATCATATCAAATAGAGGAGTGTAATCTTTGATAGGGGTCTCCTCCTTGGAATGAGGAGATATCTTCTCATTAAAAACTACATTTCTTCTTTTAATTCTTTTCTTATTAGTTAAACTCCAAATTTTGAAGCCAAACTGATCTTCTCTATAACTGAGAAATATGCAAGGCTAAGATTTGAAATCTAGCTTTCTTCTCTTCTCCTTAGGAGCATGTAAAAATGTTTGATAACCAAAGACTCAAAAATGAGAGTATGAAACTCTTCTTCCTTGTCATTCATCTTCCAAAATTCTAAAATTAAACTTTGAAGAAGGACTTTGATTGATTAGATACACAACTAGATTTCATGCGCCAGCCCATAATTATTTTCCCAAACCTACATTTGAAAGCATACATTGAGCTCTAGCACCATTTTCATGTATTTCATGCTCCAACCCCATTTTCTTGAGGGATGTAGGGGACAAATTTGACCCTTTGAATACCATGATCTGCACAATAGTTATCAAACTCCAATCAACAAAATTTATCTCTATTATCCATTTTCAAACATTTAATCTTGTGACATCTTTTTTTTTTCAACAATTTTTTTGAAAGCTTTGAATTTAGAAAATACTTCAGATTTACTAGCCAACATATATATCCAAAATTTTCTAGTATAGTCATCAAGAAAAGTAACCAATTATTTTGAACCTCCTAAAGAACTTACCTTGGTAGGACTAAAGACATATGAATGCACAAGTTCCAAAGGTCTAGTCCTCACTTGTGCCCATCTTTAAGAAGTTGGCCCTCTTTTTCTTTCCATAAAGACAATGTTCACAAAACTCCAAGTTTTCAGATTGGAGACCCAATAGTTAATTCCTTTTGAGCATTATTGCAAGTCCTTTCTTTCTCATGTGGCCTAATCTTTGATACCCAAGTGCCACATCACTACCCACAACAGTCATAGGAACACCTACTTCAGTAGGTTTTTCAAAGAGATATAGACTACCAACTTTATTTCCCTTAGAAATAATCATGACTCCTTTAGTCACTTTCCAAGAATCCAGATGAAAAAAGTGGATGATATCATTGTGGAAAATTTTGACTAATAGAAATCAAATTTTTCCTCAACTTGGGAACACAACAGACAACCTTTAGAAACCATTGGTTTCCTCCTTCCAAAAATAGCATGATGTCACCTTTACCAACTATCTCACAAGACTTATTGTCTCAAAGGAACACCTCTCAAAATTGTCCTTCATGATAGTTTTTAAAACAATTTGTACAACAAGTGGCATGAAAAAAGGCTCCAGATCTATCACCCAAGAATCAAATTTGGTGTCACTTGTTGAAAGAATTAAAATACTTTCATCCTTCTCATAGGTTGTATTGGCTTCAATATTTCTCATCTTCGCTTGTGCCTTCTTGTAAGCCCTAAAGTTTGTCTTTGAGTGACTAGGCTTACCAAAAAATAACACTCTCCATTCCTACCTCTTGACTTTGATCTATTGGGTGATTTTAATTTCCTTTAATTTTAATTGTTATCTCTATGATGGCTTCTTTCCCTTTCCTTGGTGCTGACCATGGTGCGAGAATCACCAAATGGAGAGTCTTTGTTAATTCTTCTCATATCTTCACTAAGTAAAGTGGCCAAAACTTCATCGTAAACCAACTTTCTCTTTGCAAAATTTGAAGTGATAACTGTTGTAACTATGGCATCCCAACTATTAGTTAAGGAACACAACAAGATGATAGATTTAGATTCATCATCTCGAGTCATACCAAGGTTTCTTGACATAATAGGGTGTTCAAAGCATTTATATGATTTGACATCGTAGTCCCTTCCTTCATTTCCAACTTGTAGAGCTTCTTCATAATAAATATTTTATTCATAGCCAATTCCATCTGATACATGCTTTGAAGTTTATCCCAAACTTTCTTTGTTGTCTTTTTTTTTCACTACATTGAACCAGATGTTTTGAGAGAGTGAAAGAAAAATTGATGCCTTTGCTTTGTCATCAATATTTCCCAATCTTCATATGTCATTATAACTAGTTTCTTAGATTTTCCTTCAATTGCAACTAACAAGCATTTCTTAATCGACAATAACTCATCTACACTTTAGATAGGCTAAGGTTCTTACCTACAAATTTCTCTACTTTCGCATCCTCTATCTTTCTAGAAATTCAACACCAGTTTCCAATCTACACAACCTATGCTCCAATACCAATTGAAAGGATTGATTACAAAAATTAAAACAACTAATGAATAAACAAATTTAAAAAGACAAATTATGACACCAAATTTATCTTGGTTCACCATAAATGTGGCTATGCACAGACTAGGTAGAGTATTATATTGATTATAAAAGATGATTAAAAATTATGTAAGAGCAGCATGTATAAAGGCTCCAATTACATTACATAATGAAGAGTCTCGTAAAACCAAGAGACACATAATTTGAGGGAATAAGATATTATGATTGTTGACCTTCACATATTAACACTTTGACCCACTAACTATTGATGAGTGGGTGGAACTTGATCATATCTATGATATTAGTCATGATCAATAACTCTATCATGTTAGCACTCAACATATAATTGCTAAAAAAATATAATGGTGTTTATACATTTTTGGGATAATGACCATGTGCTAAAAGAAATTGAGGGTATATCATACATGAAATATGTGGAATCACACATTTGAGTAACCTGATATGCCCTCACCTCAGTCCTCTCTTCATAATATAGGAAGACCTCTTGTTTGGTAAGATCCTTATAGAACAAGATTTGAACCCGCTCTAAACGTACATTACCTAGGACCTCACCTCTAAGCTTTATAGAAATATTATTAATAACATGTGGTGTAAATGATAACTATGATCTAAAACACATTATAAGGTCATCAAGACTCCTCACAATCTAAGTACAAATATATTTATATAGTCCATCCTTATTTCTATAGATGGAATCTCTATGTTGATCGATCTTTGATGTGGAAAACTAAAATATGCTCGCTAAATCAAGAGTGCAAGGGTATATAGGGAGTATAAAAATATCTAGTCCCTAACCTTGATCCAGGCCCCTGACCATGATTTGGACCCTAATGTTGATCTGGACATGCCTCATCCTCATACATATCTTGGGGTACATGATCTCTATCATGGTTGGTTATCAAGGGGTAACATATCAACTAAATGTTAAAAATTAAGTACTTGAGTATAAATTACAAGTTCATGTAGAATGAAGACTAATATTAAAATCTAAAATATGTTGCAGTTTTTCATATCAGTCATAAAATACTTAAAGGAGTCATAGGTGTCATAAGTGGGTCATATGTGTCCTTGGTCGAAAGAGATCCTATTATACATCTTAATTGCACATGAGTGCTATAATGAGTCTTTGGAAGTAGGAATCAAACCTACTTGATAAAAATAAATTAAATACACATAAAAAACTAACTAGAGAGAGAGGGACGAGAGGTATTTGTGGATAATATTTTTGAACATAGCATTGGAAAATTATGGAACATAAATCAATTTCACATCTAAATATCTAAAAGGTTTAAATGAAAATTTAAATTAAATACAATGTTTTAAAATATAATAGGTATTTAAAAAAATCCTATGATGTAAATTAAATACATCTTCTCAGAGAGAGAGAGAGAGAGAGAGAGAGAGAGAGAGAGGTGGGGGGGATAGAGGGAGGAAAGAGAGGAGATCTAGGAGAGAGAAATAAAGGAGGGAGGAGAGAGAGGAGATGAGAGAGAGGACTTGGAGAGAGAGAGGAGAGACAAAGTGAGGAGAGAGAATAAGAGAGAAGAGAGAGTGAGGAGAGAGAAGAGAAAGAGGATTATATTTTTCCTTTCTATTTTAGTTTTTCTATTATGTATTTTAAGATTTTCATTTTCAGACATTCTGGGGATTTTATTTTTTGTTATCTGGACCTAGTGGTTTTATTCTTTATTTTTTGGACCTAGGGTTTATTTTTATTATCTTGATCTAGGTTTTTTTTGGTTTCTAAACCTAATAATGATTTTTCTAACTATACTTTTTCTAATTTCATTTTTATAAAGTTATAGATTTCTAGTTCGAACCATTGATGTGTAAAATTATCTAATAGATTACAAAGACTTATCAATCTAACATAAAAATAACTAGGAAAAAATAGTACAAACATACAAAGTAACTAAGATAAAAAAAAAGCTAATTATTAATTAAAAATTTAAAGAAGGGAAGAATATTGTGTACCTAATATGTGGGATGATTGAACAAGGTTGAAACTATTGTTGGGGTGTTTATGTAAGCCATAAACATCACTAGGCTCTCTTTGAGTTTTGGATCCACAAATTTCACCAATTGGAAATGGTGAAAATGAGAGAAGAATGCCAAAAATTTAAAAAGAAATTGGTTGGAAGGTCTTAGCTCAAAGATCCCCCTTCACTCCAACACCCTACATAGGGGTATTCACATGAAGGAGGGGTCTTCGAGTGAAGACCTCCTCTCAAGTGGGTTCACTCAAACCCCCTAAAGGCCTTTGAGTGAGGACCCCTCTTCACAAAAAGGACCCTAAAATGACAGAATCCTAATCAGAGCAATTTTCTTTGGGATAAAAATTGGGAAGTAGTTTTGTGGGTTCACCCAAATACTCCTAAGGATGTAGGGAAATCAAATCTACAAGATATATAAACCATCATGAATGTGTAAAAATAAAGAAACATACATGAAATATACTACTACCATTGCAAAAAAAAATTATGAATTTGTTAGACTACAAACATCTGCATAGAGGTAATAGATGAATATAGTTTAGCCTAGAGAAATCAATTTGAAAAATTATAAGTGTCAACTCCAAAATATAACCTAATAAATTATTTCTCCACATCAAGGAGTACTAGATAACTAGTATCAAGGTTAAATATTCTTAACCACATCAATAAACATCATGCATAAATGAATTGTAATAACTATAAGTATGCATGAGCATATAAAGTAGTATCGAGAAATAAAGTGAAGAAGAAGTGATTCACATCATTTTGAGCCTCTCAATCTAATCCATTACCTATACACTGGTCCCAACAATGCTTGATCATGCTACTTAGCCAAGTGGAACCCTTAGGGAAATATATTAATGCAACACAATGATGTAGGAGCATCCTAGGGTAGTTGGAAAATATGTATATTGGGGTGGTTTTGACCTTGGATTTGGTGGTCTCATTTCAAAGGAGGTGATGCTTGATCACTAGTTAGGTAGTTCTTGGTTGTGGTGTCACTTGAGGAACTCAATGACTGAAGGGACTCAATGATGATTGGATGGAGTTCTTCTCAGTGGAGCTCACGTTTGGTAATCTTTGTGTAGCTCAGTGGATGTTCATCTTGGTTGACACTGATAGCTCTCATTTTCACTATACTAAAATTTTGATCCTCATTGTGAAAAATTATCTAAATTTTTTTTTTATTATTAGGGTTTTTGTGTCTCATGTATTTCAAATTTTCAAAAGAACCCTAGCCAAATTATTTTACCCAAGTTCCAATAGTGAAGATCTATCCCTAGGGATTTATTTGGATATCTTAGGGTTGTGTTTTATCTTGCCATTAAAAAAAAAAATCTAAACTATAGCCTCTTTTTTCCCTTATCCTAAGTATTTTCAAATAGGAGATTGTATATCCTTCAAACCATAGTACTCCAATCTTATGATCATGGCTTTGGCATCTAGTCTCAAGCTCACATTTTCTTTCTCCTGATTTTATGACACAAGGTTTAGTGGAGAATCATAGAGTCATGTAATAAGCTCATCGATCTTAAGATGTGCCATGGTTGTGGTATCATAAGTGAAAAAGAAAGGTTTTAAGTCATGATGGGTGATATTATGACAAAATGGTAGTCATGGGATTGCAGATGTAGAAAGGAAGGGTCATGACCTTGCGATAACTTGCTTATCATAAGATCATAGACAAGTGAGACATGAAGAAATGGAGGTTCTCCAATTTTATGATAAGGCCTCAGTCGAAGGATTTTTGGAGAAATTCCTAAGGTGTTTGATGGCATGATAAAGTGACCGTAAGATTGTATGGATCATTTTGAGAAAGCAATGTTGGAGTTATGTGATGAAGTATGAATATTTTATGATACGTGGCTGGCCATCCCCTCTGATCTTATGATGAGTAGTAGATTGTAAGATCTCAACAACACTTACAAGGCTTTGCAATACTATGAAGCAATGGGTATTGTAAGGTTGTAAGGAAGAGGTTTTGTGCTTATGATGCTATGGAGACTCATGACTATAAGATCTTAAGGGTAGCAAAAGGATGTTATAGTGTTATGATAGGAAATGTATCGAGAGATTGTAGAGGTAAAATTTGTTGCTAACAATGTTACGATGAAGGCAAGTAATGGTTTCTCATAGCATCATAGGGGTGAAAAGGATGACTGTCAAAGCTATAAAATGATCAATTAAGCTACAATCATAGGCTTGTAATACGAAGGAAAATGAAGTAAGATGTTACAATGGTCAATGTATACCACCTATTGTGATATTGTAAAGACTTTTCTTGAGGTTTACGACTTTTTGATAAAGGTTTGATTTCAAGGTAGCATAAGATCATAGATCTTCCCTTTCCATCATAAGATACTATGAGAGATCTCTTTCTTCAGTGTATTTTGAGATCATAGCACAATTGGTCCCTTCCTAATATGTTACAAAGGGTTTGAATCCTAGGTCGATTGTAAGATCATAAACCCTTAGATGACATGAAACATGTTTTTCATTTCTTTGAGCTAGAAATGGGAAAGGGCTCTCGACCAATGAGATTTAAGGAATAAATAGAGAATGCAATGTTGGATATTAATGATGATGCTCCCCTGAGGTGAAAAAATAAACTAAATTCTAAGGCTTAAGCATGCATAAAATCAATGCAAAGGGATGTTGATGATGAATGCTGAGTTATAAATATATTCTACTAATTAGTTGCAGTTTACCATTCACAAGGAGAAAATCTAAGCAGTTCAAAGTTTTCAGTGCATGCAAATTATTGGTTTTAGTGCCCAGATATAGTTTTACCCAATGTTTTCAAGCTATTAACAAAATTTATGATAAGGAGGTTGAAGAGATTCAAGCAGTGGACAAGGAAGTTGCAGAAACCTCCACTTCTAAGGGAGGAAAAGCAAGATAGAAATAACGTAACTAGATTGTTGAAGAATGGTTAAAATTATTCCCAAGATCCTCAAATATAAATGTAGTAGATGATCATTCCTTTGTCAACCCATATGCACTATGAAAAGATGCTACATGCCCTGGGGTCATGGGTTCTAAGTTTTTAAAGTATTTCTACCATAATAGAGAGAATAAGATCCCTGTTTGCAACCCTTGGAAGAAGAACTTGGCAAAATTGATATTTCCATTGGTCTTTGTTGATGTGGATTTGGTGAAACCTCTAATATAGTCATAAAATCTAGCCAAAAAATTATTCCATAGGAGAGATGGAACTATTTTTTGTACTCTAGACCATGCCTCATTCATTGAAGCATTTGGATTTGATGGTGCTATGAGCAAGCTAGTAGATTTAGAGGATCTATAGAGGAAATTTGATAGAAACACCAAGGCATACATAGGAAAATCAATACTACTACATATCCCCATGGTGTTGGAAATATAAGAGGAGTAACTGAGAGGGGAGGGGTGAATTAGTTACTACAAAAATAAATCTCATATCCCTTAGATGTCAATGCAAACATATAACTAAATATTGTTGAAGCTCGATAAACACACAGAATGTTGTAACTCGATAATAACTAGATTATCTCAGTAAATGGTTAACATATAAACCTTTATATATTATTTGTGATTACCATTACTTTAACTTAGTTGCAAACACATAAAATAAAAATATCATGAACACATTTGACACTAGGATTTAACGTGGAAATGCAATTTGGGAAAAATCATAAAGAGCGACTAGTTAATGATTTTCACTCTTCTAAAGTGAACCCCATTAGGAGCCAACCTTGTTAAAGGTTACAAAACACACTATTAGCTGTGACCACGTTAAAGGATTTAATCACCCTATTAGGAGTGACCTTGTTAGAGGCCTTAAGAACAATTCAATGGAATTGCCACCTTGTTAGAGGATTTGCAAATAGCTGTTAAGCCAAATTTGTTAGAAGATTTAGCTCACTACTACAATGGTTATACAAAAAAAATGAGATGACATAATTTGAATGCAACCAATTTTCTAATTTCAAATCTCTATTCTTGCTTGTACTTGATCCTTCCTGATCAAATATGGCTTTGCTGCACCACAAGGATATTCTTCATATCCTTCAAATTCACTTACTCTACTCATGAATAGATCTTCAATCACATCATCACAATTTGCACACTCACTTCCACTTGCACACTTTGAAATCACAACTTGACCTTATACTTATATCTTCCACTTTGTCAAGTCATCTCAATTACAACTTAGAACAATCAATATTCATCACTTTAGTCGGCTAGAATCAATAGATAAATCAATTAAGCTTAATATAACAAAACTAAGAAAATCCTTTGTTAGCTAACCCAGCTCAGTAGAAACTAACTCAAAAATGATTTCCTTTGTTAACCAACAGAAGCTTGGTTAACATTGCAAACTTACAAAAATCATTTTGGCAACTGTATGAGCTTGATTAGTACTAGTTCCATCCAAATTTTCTTTGTTACCCAAATGAGCTTGGTTAACACTCACTTTCTACAATATTTTTTTCAACGCCTGAGTGAATTCAGTAGATACTACCTTCTGAACTAGGAAAACATAGGAACACTCAGTAGACATTGAGAATTGTCTTCACTGCCCAAGTGAGCTCAGCATATACTAACTGATAATGATATGACATTTTTGTAGCATCAAAGACAACACAAAATTAACCAACTGTATTCTCCCTCTTTGGCATTAATGGCAACACAACATGTCATAGCACAATGAAATTTTGGATTTTAGACTTGAGAACTCCCTCTATCAGTATAAGATATTCCTTTCACTAGATTCTCTCTTCAACAACTGCTACCAAGTTCATCTAGAACATTCTCCCTATATCAACAAACTTTTTCTTCAAAAAACTTCTCCCTCTTTGGTTTCTTACTTTATTCTACTTCCAAAAATTTCTTAGAGATATGATAGTAAACTTCTCCCTCTTTGACAACACATGCCAAAGACAATAACTGTATAAATACCAATGTACCTTAAGTACTGATTCATCTACAATATGCCCTTTCCAATTCTGCACCAACTTATTGATCTTCGATAGGTTTTGGTTGATGCATTCACTAAACTGTATTTAGTGAATTTTAGATAGGGGAATGACCCCTAGCTTACCTCTTAGATAAAAAAATGCATCCTTAGGTAATGACTTGGTGAATATGTCTACAATATGTTCTTTTGTATTCACATATTCCAATTTGACTTCTTTATCTTGCACTAATTCGCTTAAGAAGTGATATTTTATAGCAATGTGCTTTGTTTTGGAATGCATTACTAGATTCATTGATATATTTATTGCACTAGTGTTATCGCAATATATGACAACTGGATCTTTGATCACTACCTTCATTCCTTCCAACAGTTGTCTCAACCAAACAATGTTAGAACAATTGACTATTGCTGCTACATATTCTACCTCTATTGTGGATTGAGATGTACAATTTTGCTTCTTTCTTGTCCAAGATACTAGTCTTTTACCAAGAAAGAATTCTCCATCACTAGTGATTTTTTTGTCATCAAGACTTCCTATCCAATTAGCATCAGTAAATACTTTCAAGTCCAAATTGCCTCCAAGTTTGTAACATAAACCATAAGTACCATTTAGATACCTCATGATTCTCTTGATTGCCATCATGTAATTTTCTTTAGAATTTACTAAGAATCTTTCCACTTCTAATTGTTAGAGCAATATCAGGCCTTGTGTGTACTACATATTGCAATTTTCCAATCATTGATCTGTATGTGGTCTTATCTACTTCTTTGGAATCATCATTTTTTGAAAGCTTATGTCCTGTAGACATAGGTGTTCCAACTAGTCTTGAATCTTCCATTCAAAATTTCTTCAGTATCTCCTTGATATACTTAGATTGAGTGATGTAGATACCATTCTTATTATGTTGTATTTTCAATCCAACAAAGAATTCTATCTCACCAAACATGGACATCTCAAAATCTTTGATCATTTCTTCTAAGAATACTTTGCATAAGTCATCATTTCCAGTAAATAGAGTATCATCAAAAAATATTTTTACCAACACAATCTCCTTATGTAGTCCTTCCTTAATATACAAATTGTTGTTATCATTAGTCCTTTGAAAAACAATATGTACTAGGTAATTATGTAGTCTTTCATACCAAGTTCTAGAAGCTTGCTTGAGACCATATAATGCTTTGTGTAACTTGAAAACCATGTCTCTTTTGCTAGGATCTACAAAACTTTTTGTTTGTTCAATGGAGACTTCCTCATCAAGAATTCCATTCAAGAATGTAGATTTGACATCCATTTGATATACCTTAAATCCTCTATGTGCTACATATGCTAGTAAAGTTCTAACACCTTCTAGTCTTGCTATAGGAGCAAAAGTCTCAACATAGTCAATACCTTCTTCTTGATAATAACCTTTGCATACTAATCTTGCTTTTTTTTTTTGATACCATTCCATCTTCATTCAACTTATTTCTAAATACCCATTTTGTACCAATTATATTTTTATCCTTGGGTCTAAGAACAAGAGTCCAAATTTTGTTCTTCTCTATCTATTCTATCTCTTCATTCATTGCTTCAATCCAAATTTCATTTTCTAGAGCATCTTTAACACTTCTAGGTTCAAATTCAAAAAGTAAACATGTACCTTTTAATTTGCTTCTTGTCATTGTTCCATCTAATTTGTCTCCAATGACTTGATTAAGTGCATGATGTCTTCTAACATATCTTGCTAACACAAGCTCATTGGTCTTTAAATGAGTTCCACCATCTTCTTCTTGAATTTCAATTTCAAGCTTGGGTCCTTCTATCTGTGACTTAGGTCCACTATTGGAGTTTCTAGGGACTCAGGAGATGAAGCTTCTTTTCTCTCAGATAGATTTGGTAGAATATTAGGTTCATAGTAAACGAATCTTTTGTAGTCTTTAGGTTCCTTGTTGCTTTCTTCTTCACTCTTTTATACAAATTCATCAATTAGACATGTGCACTTTCTATAATTTTGTAAGTAGACAAATTCAAACATCTGTATGCTTTACTTCTATAGGAGTATCCTAGAAATATGCCTTCATCACCTTTTACATCAAATTTTCCTTTTCTAGATTCTTTCAATGTATAACATTTGCTGCCAAATACTTTCAAGTAACTTACATTAGGTTTGTAGCCATACCATAGCTGATAAGGTGTCTTGTTTGAATCTTTCTTCAACTAAACTCTATTCAAGGTATGAACTGATTTGAGAGCAACATTCTTTTCAATCATTAGTATTCTTGCACAGTCCATGATAGATCTATTTCTTCTTTTTGCTATACCATTATGTTGTGGTGTACCAGGGGTGTATACTTGTCTTTTAATTCCTCTTTCAATGCAAAAATTATTAAATTCATGGGAGATATTTTCACCATCTCTATTTGATCTTAGGCATTTCAACTTCTTTCCAGTTTCTTTTTCTACTCTTGCTAGATAACATTTTAATTTTTGAAAAGCTTCTAATTTTTCTTTTAGGTACATTACTATCATCATTCTAGAATAGTCATCAAAAAAGAGAATGAAAAACTTTTCTCCACTATAAATTTCTATTCCAATAGGTCCACATAAGTGTGTATGAACAATTTCCAAGACTTCTGCTAACTAATAGGCTTTTCTCTTGAAGCTTGTCTTTCCCATCTTACCAATTTGGCAATTCTTGCATAGACCCATTTTAGGATTCATCAAACTAGGAATACGTTTTCATATTTTATGTTTTCTTATCTTAACTAGATTACCAAAATTCACATGACATAGCCTTTTGTGCCATAACCAAATTTCCTCTACTTGAGCAATAAAACATGAACAATCACTCAGATCAAGATAAAATAGATTACCTTTTGTTTGCTTACCAGATCCAACCAGATTTCCTTTCTTGTCTAGTAGTTTGGCTTATCCATTCATGAATTCTACCTAGAATCCAATGTTATTCAATTATGGAACACTTAGTAGATTATTCTTTAGTCCTTCTACCCAATAAGAATTATCATATACAAGTTCTTTAGTTAACAAGATACATCATTTTCCTTTTATGTTACAAGGTTCATTATTTCTAAACCTTACACTACCTCCATCATAATATTCCATATGCTCAAATTTTGTTTTGTCACCATTCATATGATGTGAGTAGCCACTATCAATAATCCATATATAATTTTGGCTAACATGAGAGATAAGTGCCATCTTATCTCCTTCATCATCAGATTCATCTTTCACAACAATATATACCATTTCATCTTCGCTGTTATTAGAATCTTTGGCTATGAAAAAAGATTTCTTACCTTTTTCCTTGAAGTTCTTGTGGTGCTTGGAATCCTTCTTGCCTTTATGCTTATTGCTTTTCTTTTCATCCTTGATTTCCCTGTTTGGACACCTAGCAGCAATGTGATTGATTTCTTCACAAGAAAAGTAGATCAGAGGAACTTGACCTTTGTACTTTCCTTTTCCTTTGGAATACTTCCTTGCAACTAGAGCTTCAAAAACTTCAAGATCACTTTGTAAACTTTCTTCTGATGATCCATCTTCTTCCCTCCTAGATTGAATAGATTTTGTCTTAAAGAGAACAAATTTCTACAATCCATTATATTGTACTGATATGTTTCTAGATTCGATTGTGTTAATATTTTTACCATCAATGTTTCGAATCACACTATGCAATCCATCATAAGGATGAAGACCAAGAGATGCAAAACATAGTAGGTTGCAGATAGTGGCTGACCCAAAAGATAAAGGGAATAGACAAGAAAGATAGCACACACCCCGAGGTTGAAGAATAAAAATAAGAAATAATAAAAGAGGGGTAGATAGAAGGACAAAGGGGCCAAAGAGGAACACACCCAAGGACAAACTAGAAAATAATTAGAAGCTAAAAAGGTACCAATTGAATCAAGTGAAGAATTTATGCAAATTAACAAGTGAAGAAATAAAAAATAAAAGAACAATTGAAATAGGATATAGCTACGAGTGTGTGTAAAATATATATATATATATGGGAAAAATATAACAAGAATATAATAGAAAAAGTCATATATACATAAGCGGAAGATGTGGAATGGTCAAAGATGATAGATACATGCTTGCTTTTATATATATATATATATATATGTATGTATGTATGTATGTATGTATGTATGTATGTATGTATGTATGTATTTAAAAAACTAAACAAATATGTGTGTGTTTATATTTTGTATGGGCTATATATATGTGTGTGTAATATGGGTACATGCAATTATATATCTGTCAAAGTATAAATGTATTCCATATATATAAATATGTGTGTGGGTGTGTATAAGAGTATATATGCCTATATGTATATTAATATATGTATGTATAAATACATATATATGTATTTGTACGTTCATATATTAATATACTAATATTATTTATACGTATTTATACTTACATATATTAATGTATGCTTACATATATATGTATTTATATGTACATATGTTAATATACATATAGGCATATGTACTCTTATACACATGCACACACATATTTATATATATGGCATACATTTATACTTTTATAGATAAATAATTGCATGCACCCATACTACACACACACACACACACACACACACACACATAGTATTATACACACACATATTTGTTTAGTTTTTTAAACACACACACACACACACGCACGCGCGCGCACACACACACACACACACACACACACACACACACACACACACACACACACATTCATTTATATATAGGTAAGCATGTATCTATCATCTTTGACCATTCCACATCTTTGGATTATGTATATATGACTTTTTCTATTATATTCTTGTTATATTTTTCCCATATATAATTTTTTAGGCACACTCGTAGTTATATCTTATTTCAAAAGTTCTTTTATTTTTGATTTCTTCACTTGTTAATTTGCATAAATTCTTCAATTGATTCAATTAGTACCTTTTTAGCTTCTAATTATTTTTTGATTTGTTCTTGGGTGTGTTCCTCTTTGACCTCTTGTCCTTCTATCTACCCCTCTTTTATTGTTTCTTATTTTTATTCTTCAGCCTTGGGGTGTGTGCTATCTTTTGGGTCAGCCACTATCTACAACCTACTGTGTTTTGTATCTCTTGCTCTTCATCCTAATGATGGATCATGTAGTGTGATTCAAAATGTTGATAGATTTTGACTTTTTACCCTTTTCTTTGAGTGAAAATTTAGCTTTAAATATAGATTCAATATTATTTGAAGAAGGAACATAGTTATCATAATTGTCTAATTCAAAAGTTGTCAATCTTCCAACTAGAGCATCCAAGCCTATCTTATTAGTTGGATCACAACTCATTTCTTGAATAGTAGATACACTAATTGCATAAATAGGAAGAAGATTTCTAAGCACTTTACTTACAATAGTTTCCTCCTTGATGTCTCCTCTAGATGCTTTGATTGCACTTACACTAGCTTTGATCCTTTCCACATATTTTTCAATGTTTTTATCTTCTCTCATTCTCATTTGATTAAATTGTCTTCTAAGGTTTTCTGCTTTGGCTCTTCTTACATTGTCATCTCCTCCATAGTTATCTTTCAGTTTGTTCCACATTGCAAAATTAGTTTTTCAATCTTTTACCTCATCAAATTTAGCATAATTGAGAGCAGATGCAATGTCAATCATCATGATATTATGATTCTTCTTTTCAACAATGTCTTCAACTGATAATGTTCCAATGGGAGTCTTACATTCAACATCAAGATAATTGCAACCTAAATCACTGATGGTAGCCAAATGTAACCTCATTAGTCTTTTCCATGCTACAAAATTTTCTTTGTTCAACTTGGGAATCTCTCTTTTGTAAGACATCCTAATATTTAGCTTAGGTCCTTGAAACCTTCTCTATAAGAAACAAAAGCTCTGATACCAATTTTTAGAAATATAAGAGTAACTGAGAGGGGAGGGGTGAATTAGTTACTACAAAAATAAATCCCAGATCCTTTAGATGTCAATGCAAATAGATAACTGAATACTTGTTGAAACTTAGTAAACACAGAATGTTGTAACTCGGTAATAACTAGATTAGCTTGGTAAATGATTAACATATAAACCTTTAGATGTTATCTTTGATTACCATTACTTTAACTTAGTTACAAACACATAAAATTAAAATAGCATGAACACATTTGACACAAGATTTAATCTGGAAACCCAATTTGGGAAAAAACACCAATAGCAACTAGTTATTGATTTTTACTCTTCTTAAGTGAGCCCTATTAGGAGCCAATGCTATTAAAGGTTACAAAACACACTATTAGGTGTGACCCTATTAAAGGGTTTTATCACCCTGTTAGGAGTGGCCTTGTTAAAGGTCTTAAGAAAAATTCAATGAAATCACCACCTTGTTAGAGGATTTGAAAATAGCTATTCAGCCAACTCTATTAGGAGATTTAGATCACTTCTACAATGGTTAGAGAGTAACAATGAGATGACCTAATTTTAATGCAACTAATTTTCTAATTTTAGATCTCTATTCTAGCTTGTACTTGATCCTTCCTAATAAAATATGGCTTTGCTACACCACAAGGATATTCTACTTATCCTTCAAATTCACTTCCTTTTCTCATCAATAGATCTTTAATCACATCATCACAATCTGTACACTTAATTCCACTTGCACACTTTGAAATCACAACTTGACCTTATACTTATATCTTCCACTTTGTTAATTTAGCTCAGTAACAACTTAGAATAATCAATATTCATCACTTTAGTTAGGAAGAATTAATAAATAAATAACTTAAGCTTAATACAACAAAATTAAGAAAATTCTTCATTAGCCAACCCAGATCAGTAGAAACTAACTTAGAAATGATTTCCTTTGTTAATCAATAGAAGCTTGGTTAACACTACAAACTTACAAAAATCCTTTTGGCAACCAAGTGAGCTTGGTTAGTACTTGTTCCATCCAACTTTCCTTTGTTACCTAAGTGAGCTCGATTAACACTCACTTTTTGCAACATTTCTTTTGATGCTTGAGTGAACTCAATAGACATTGCCTTCTAAACTAGTCAAAGATAGGAATGCTCCGTAGAAACTGAGAACTGTCTTCACTGCTTGAGTGAGATTGACATCTACTAACTGATAATGATATGACATTTGTGTAGCATCAAAATCAACATAGAATTAACCAATTTTATCCAAGACATGTAACTGAAGAGCATGGGTGATTACCCTAAGAAGGTGGAAAAGATGATGCCTTTGGACAAATTTAAGAACTATTTTGTGAAAATATTCTATACTGTCCACAAGGTGGTTAGCAAAGATGGATTAGAAATGGTGTATGGAGCTAAATTTATTATTGACAAAGATGTGAAAGACTCCTACCCTGGTGGAGACTATGATTATGTTAAGTACATTTTGGCAAAAATGAAGAAAAATATTAAGCTAGCCCAGAATGGAGAAATGAAGAATATATGTTTCCTTCATTATTCACTATTGATGCATCTGATTCTATACAAGAATGTGGGATATTTTTAGATTTTATTGATCACACCTCTGGTGCTAACAAAGAGCTACCAGTCAATTATGGACATAGGTATGGGACACTTCTGATCGCTATTCTGATTATGTCTCATTTTTCAACAATTTTAGTGTTGTTGTAATGAAAATTATAGACCTAGGTTACTTAGGGCACCTAATATCCTGAAGAGTCTTTTGAGACTAGCCCTACTCCCTAAAGATAAGGGATTAGATCATAATTGGGGAGATATTTTCCTATTCCTAACTTTTTCCTTGATGAGAGTATATGGTTGTCCCCAGTCACCCACATATTGCCAAAATTCATTCGTCCTATGTTGGGTATCATTGAATTCATGTGGAAATTACTTATGGTAAACATAGAATACTTAGTGCCTAAGGTACATAGGGGCACATTCCTATGTAGATTTTTTAGGGTGGGAGACTTTCAAATTGGAAAAGAATCCCTGGACCAAATTCATTCTTTCATCCACCATTACAATTTGTCAACATCACCATATAGAATCTATGACCATGATAACTGCATGAGGACTACCCTCAAAGAAAAAGGGAACTATATGTTGCCAAATACAAAGGAGTTAACCCATAAGGATTGTATTACTAATATTGTTGCAAAGGGGGAGGCAGCAAATAAATTGACCAAACTTGATGATGCTTTGAGGGTAGAAAGGGAGATGAAGAGAATGGATCCCAATTTTAAGGGATTTTATATGGATATCTCTTATTCTCATAGGGTTAGGAATATGGTCACTAACCATGCTGAAATCATGGCCCAAATGCTAGAGGGACCCATGGGAGAAGAGGAGATGGTATGTCCTGATAGCCCTGAGCCTGATATTGTTCTAGAAATAGAGGAAGATGATCCTATTGAGACACCATGGATCACTAAGGGAAATAAGAGACAAAAGATTGTCCATATCCCTATAGAAGTAAAATAAAGAACATAGCAAATTCTACCTAGTAAGAATTAGTACTTTTCTGACTTAAGGCAAAGTTATATACAAGATATGGTCAAGGTAGCTGAGAACACAATCATAGACCTAGAACTAGTAGTAGTAAGATTGGATGACATGATCATCCAAGCCCAATAATTTATGGAAGATGATGATTTTATCAAATCAATTGAGTTCAAAAATTTTTTCATACAAAATAAAATAGAGTGAGCTAGTATTGAAAATGAAACTAGGAGTGTTAGATGAAAAAAAGTTAGAACTGGTTGAGAAGTTGCAAGCCTATGATCCTGAGAGTGAAGTCATGACTCTAGAGGTGGCAAGAGATCTTGTACAAAGAAATTGGGATGTTGCTAGTGCCTGGATGGGATTTGGAATAAGTATTTATGCTTGATCATATCAAAAGATAGGAAAATGTCATCTCATACGAGGCATATGGTGTTGATGGATTACAAAGAGGAATAGGGTTCAACATTGACACCAAGTCTTTGGAAGTTTGGAGCATGGCCCCTACATCAAATAAACATAAGTTTTTGGATGTGCAGAGCATAGAATAGGAAACATGGTTATGTGTACTTTACAAGGCACTTCAAGTAAAAAGATTTCAAAGGCCTTGAAGCATTTCTAACTCATGAATGAGGCCAAGGTAGAAGAGATAGAGACAAGGTTATCCAAGTTTGTGAATGACTACATTGATGTAAGAAAGCTCTATAAGGATGAGCTCAGGAAGAGCCATGTTTACAATGGAAAGATTGAAGAGCTTGAGGCTAAGGTCCAAGTATTAGAAGCTAAATTTTCATCCCTTAGAGAGAAACTTGCAAATGTAGAGCAAGTGGTTACTGCAGAGCAGAGCCAAGAACAAGACAATCAAGAGCAACTAGTTAAGGACATAATTGAGGCCCCATCACAAATAGATGAGATGAAGGCAAAGGATACAATGGAACCTAGCAGAACAAGCATTAATGCTCCACCAACTCAAAAAGGTGATGAGGCGAGGACATATATCCTTAAGTGTATGGTTGGCCATAGGGTTGAAACAATAAAGAGTATATCTCAATAGGCCCATATATTATATGTTTCTTTACAAAGTGCTAAGAAATTTTACAATGAGAACTTTTATGGCTATCACATACATTCAATCTATGGGGGCCACATACTCAATTTTTAGAGAGGCTTATTATGATGATGGCTAAAAAGCCAAATTTGCATGATAAAATAATCACAGTGAAGGAGAGCTTGAAAATAGTTAAGAGATTAATTGGTTTCTTCACTGGGAAATTACAAATTATACAAAATAAATTAAAAGTTTTATCTTGAGGAATTAAGCCTTGTATACCACCAATTTTGGATGATAGTAATGTGGTGAAAGAATGGCATAATTTGTCTAGTGCATTATGTACAATATTAACTTAGAAGGTCACAGTGGTTATTTTTGAAGACATCAATGATGCACCTTTCCATAATTTAATGGACTCCATGTTCAGAGAAGAAATAGACTTAAACAAATTCATAATGGACTCTAAAGCCATAATAGATACTAGGTGGACAAAGACCATGAAAGACTTAGAAGAGGTCAAAACTATAGAGTGGCCACCATATGAGAGATCTACTTGTGGGAAACAGTGGGAGAAATAAAGGCCTTACCAGTAGGAAATAGCTAAGAAATTATTAAGGCTAAAGTAAAATGAGAGATTAAAGGATAAGATCAGATACACTGATCATTTTATTAGAAGGATAAAACTCTCATAAATATTCATATCAAATTTTGAAGCTTTTGAGGATGTAGATAACAAAAGAAGACAAAGGGGAGTAAAGTCAAAGTGCATGACATAAATTTTCACCTACTAAATTTTTCTACTTCCTCTTTTTTGATCAAACACTAAGGAATGTCTTGTATAACTTTTTGGGCATATCTTGCCACCTGTTGTATCCATTCAAGTTTTGACATGTTTCCTCCTCCCATCTGTAGCTTTTTGCAATCCTATATAAGGATTTCCAAGATGAGAAGTAGAGGTCATATCTTTGTATATATTTTTAGTTTATGATTAGCTTTATGATCCATCTAGTTTGTGTGTGTATGAACAAGTTTAGGCTTGTAAATTTGAAAGAAAAAATGAATATAAATGATAAAATTGCCATGTTTTGTGCTATATTATGAGTCTATGTCAGTATTGTGTTCATTTTAAAAGAAAATAATATAAAAGTGGAAATTTCTATATATCTATTTATCTGAATTTTCTCTCCTTCCTTGCATATCTTCGATTTTGAGATTGAAATGAGAAATGTTCTTTTAGTTTAATACAATTTTGATAGATTTCATATCTCCTATTGATTGCATTTAGTTATAATGATTAAGTAATTGATTTCAATAAGTGATAGAGTTTTGGGTATGTAATAAGGATATGATAAGAATGAGATTTGGAATGCATTGTTGACAAGTTTATTTGCGAATCAATTAAAATAGGTCTAAGATTACTAGTTTTGATTCTTTGTAGCAACAGATAAGGCACTGATCACTTGATTTCAGTTGCAAGCTGATGGTTTATATAGTTGAAAAAAATACACATCAATCATAATCAATTTTCCATTTTATGTAATGAAAAACAAAAAAATTATTGATCAGTCCTTATCTGTAATTGCTTTCTTATTTTGATTATAAATAGCCACTATAATCAAGAAGTTTAGCACAAATCTAAGAAGAAGATTATGACCATTTTTTTTTCTATAGGGGATAATCTTGAAGAGAATAATATCATAACATTTAAAAGATAAATCCCTAAGGTTTTCCCACCTTGGTCCTATAGAGCTTAAAGTGCAGGGAGTATTCTTATACTCTATTGAAGTTGGTCTAGAAGCTAAGACTGATCACACTAAATATTGGATTTGGCTAATCCCTAGGCTTTTTTTTGTCTTATTTATTTTGGTATTGGGTTTATGGTACCGAGTAGTACAAAAAACAACCAACAAACACTATGCTCAATGGGTGTTCTAGTATTCATGTACTGAGTGGATTGGTGGCTAATGGAGACACTTAATTATTGTTTTTATTTCTTAGGGGCTTGGTTCACCAAGTAGTGAAGCCTTGTTGGATCTAGATGGTTGACCTACGCATTTAATGTGAGATGTGTGAGGAACTATTTAAGGTCTTGGTTATTTCTCCTATGTTCCCTTTAATGATTGTTGTAAGCTGATTGAGGCATGTTATGCTTATTTGGGTTCTAGAAGATTCTATTTTTCAACAAGTCCACTTGTGGTTGTACAAGTAAAGAAGAGCTAGTGTTGGAGAGAAGTGAAGAGAATGAATGGAGAAGTCAACTAGAGATGTACACCTGAGAGGAACAAGTTTAGTTGACTAGTAGCTAAGTGTAGGATTGGAAACAAGAAGGTTTCTTGGTGGCTTATGAGCACAAGTTTAGATATTTCTTAAGGTTTTAACCAAATTTTTGTGGTTTTACAAATTTGGACTGGCTAGGGTTGTTTACATCTTGTGAGGTCTTGTAGAATTGTTACTATAATCCTTTTATATTTGACCATAATCAAGAACGCATTACAACCCAACACATTGTATGTAATCATTTATTTATGAATAAAAGAGTTGGATTTTCTATCATATCTTGTATTTTTTCTTGGGGCTTGGTCACCAACATTAAGAGTTCACTTAGCCTTGCAATGTGTCAGGTGGTATCAAAGCAAAGGTTTGATCTGGTTGGTGATTATTAGAGTGAGGGTTGATTTTGTGGATTTTCTTCTTACGATTTTCAAAAACCTTGGAAGATTCTTCTAAGAAGATTGGACCTAGGTTGATTACAGATATCTATGGTGTATTGGAGACTAAGATTTCAAAGAAGGTTAGATCAAATGTCAGATATGAGATGGAATTGATGAAGAATGATATGGTCATTGATATCATGAGAGCTATATCTAGTGTACCAAGGAATACAGGTATAGAAGATGGTTATGAGGAAGTTTTTAAATACTTTGAGATTGTTGGACCTAGTGGAGAAGACCTAGCTAATCAAATCGAGAGATCTATGGAAGACATAACTGGTCAATTAGATAAATCTATAGATGATTAAAACTAAAGCATAAGATAAAGGTTTCTAATTTCTCAAGAATTTTGAATTATGAGGACTTGATTTGTTATATTTGTGAGTTGAAGACTAATTAGAGTTAGAGGATATTGGAGATATGCTTAGAGTGAAGTTAGGACAATCTAAATTGAAAGGACATGATGCTTTATGGTGGAAAGAATTGAAAAGAGATAGAGAAGAGGAAGGTGAAATGAAGATCACTTTGTGGAGATTGATGGTGACAAAAATGAAGGGTAAGTTCATTCCACTAATTATGAACTTGAATTGTCTAAGATATTGTAGAATTTGAAACAAAAGGATATGAGTGTGAAGGATTATACCGAGGAGTTTAACTAGTTAACTATTCCATCTATACATGGATATATTTCTAAGGAAAATATGGGTAGGTATATTGATGGTCTAAGATTCAATATTTAGGATGAGATTGTCTTGTTGAAGATTGATCCAGTTGAGGATGCTTACCAATATGGTTTGAAGAGAAAAGATAAGCTGAAGGGAATAAATCAAGGTGATTCATGAGGGAAGGAGAAGCAAGAACACTCAATGAAGGATATATAGATTTTCAAGGATGAAGAAAAATCCATTGAAAAAATGACAAGAATAGGTAGAGATGGATTTAAAGGCACTTGATACAGGTTTGGTAAAGAAGGACATAGATCTTTTAAATGTCCCAAAGCTAACGGGAAGGTTGGTGATAGAAGAGCTTCTTTGGTGAATGAAATGAGAATTTCATGAATGATCTTGAGGTGGAAGAGAAATTTCTAGTTTGATGAGTATTTTTCAAGATGAATATGTTGGAACCTTGTTAGAGAAGGAGTTTTTTTAGGAAAATGCAATTACTAAGGTAAATAGTAGAACACAATTATTGATAGTAGTAGTACTGATAACGTAGTTGTTGAGGAGATGGTTTAGAAACTTAATTTGAAGAGAGTGAGAGATCCTTGTCCTTATAAGATCAGTTGATTGCAAGATGAACATACTTTGGAAGTGAGGGAGGAATGTCTTGAATTTTTTTTAGATTGGAGAGTATGTAGATCAAGTGTTATGTAATATTGTGGACATGAGTAGTTGTCACATATTACTTGGTAGACCTTGGTGGTATCATTATAGGGTAGTGCATGATTGTGTCAAGAATTATTTTATTGTTGAGAAGGGTGGAAATATTTTTTCCATGATTCCTTTGTAGGATGCAAAACATAGTAGGAGGAACCTGAGTATTGGTAGGCACATTGAGTTGAAGGATTCTTGAAAGGTTAGATATCGACATGGGAAAAATACTTGTAGTACACCAAGGAAGGATATGAAGAGGCAAAGTAAACAATTATCTATTATAGGAAAGGATTTAAAAAAGTGGAATAAAGGAAAGAGTGTACAAGTTGAAGACTTCAATGACATGTATGTGAAGAACCAGTATGGGGTTTATGTGCTAAATCCTAAAAGATGTTCTTCCACCTATTAAGAACATATTTTCACACCTAGGGTGTCTCATGTAGGAACACCCTAGGATGGTTGGTAATTCTATATGTTGGGGTGGTTTTGACCTTGGATTTGGTGAACCTAGTTTAAAGGAGGTGATACCCAATCACTCCTAGGGTAGTTCTTTCTTGTGGTTTCACCCAAGGAAGTTGGTGATGCTTGGCTAGAGTCCTACTTAGTGGAACTTATACTCACATAGCTTTGTACAACTTGGTGGATATTCAACTCGATTAACACTGTTCTCAATGTGTATTCTAATTTTCTTGCACTAAATGGCTTAGTGGCTAATGGAGACACTTGATTTTTTTTTCTTTTTCTCGATGCTTTGGTTAACTAAGGAGTGAAGTCTTGTTGGATTTGGTTGGCCAACCTCTACAATAAATATGTATTATGTGTGATCATGATGTAGATAAATCATGGGATGTGTGAGGACCTATTTAGGGTCATAGTTCTTTCTCCTATGTGCATTTAATGATTTTTGTTAGATGAATAAGGCATGCTATGTTTATTTGGGTTCTAGAAGATTCTATTTTGCAACAAGCTAACTTGTTGTCATGCAAGTATAAAAGATGGGTTTCGGTAGTCTTGTAGAGTAGTGAAGGGACTAAGAGGAGATATCCACTAGGATGTGTAGCTAAGAGTAGTGAGTTTAGCTAAGTGTGGACTTAGGAAATAAGAAGGTTTCTTGGTGGCTTGTGAGCACAAGTTTAGATTTTTTTTAGGGTTTCTACCAAATTGTTGTGGTGCTATAAATATGGACTAGTTAGGGCTGTCTATTATATTTTTTCATAATTGGAAGGCCTTATAGCTTGGCACATTGAATCTAATTAGTTTTTTATGAATAAAAGATTTGAATTTGCTTTCAGATCTTGTGTTTTTTGTTGGGGACTCATTCACCTCCATGGGGGGTTCACTTGGCCTTGCACTACATCACACAACCATAATAAACTATGGTATTATTCATTGCTTCTAAATCTAGGCATGAGTGTACTAAGAATAGGGAATATGATATCTATGTGAGTCAACCATGCTTACATAATTGTGCCATGACATATCATAGACCCAATATCTCTAATTATTTGATCCAATAATAAAAACTATGAATTCACTAGCACCAATATCCACTTGATCCAATCATGATAAATAATGATTCAAAAGTGTTCCATAGGTTTGCACAAGGTAAGTATAACAACCAAAGACTTATTACTCATACATGAGAAGAATAAAAATAGAATTTAATAACCATTAATCTTTAATGTAATTACCCATTTGTTTATTATATTCTCACTTGCTAGATGTTTCATATACCATTGGTTATGGATTAAGGCATACATAAGGAGCTACCACCACAACTACTCAAGGTATCTAATCCTAAAACTCAACTTCACAATGAAGGAAACCATGACATAAAGGTGTGTCTACTTTTTCTACATGAATTATGGTAATACCATACTTGTCCACTTGGTCTATAATAAAGATGCAGTTAACACTAACTAGTTTACTTGGTCTACACTAAGGAAACATGTATAAGCACTTGTATACTTGGTCTACACCAAGGACACAAGTAACATGAACTATCTACTTGGTCCACTTTAGGTACATAGTTGATAAAATAATCAACATGAAATCAAGTAATAATAGACATATACTTCAACACCCAAAACACTTAAAGGCATAGAATTAAGTAATCATGCATACAAAGTGAACATATCAATTTTCTTAATTGGCCACCTTTCCAAGAGTGCATATTTTAATGGAATCAATCAATCATCTTATTACATCATAGTGTTGGGAAAGCAAAAAATAACCAAACTTTGACAAAAACTAATAATCCTGAATTTTGTAAAACAAGGGTAAGTTTGGATGATGGTTTTAATAATAAAATATCCCATATTAATTCCAACCACAAAACCCCATCACAATCACAAGATACAAACAAGGTTTAAAATGAAACCATGTAAAATATGGCAACAAACAAATTCAAAGACTACAAAAATTGAGGCACACAAGAAAACACTTGAAAGCGAAACTCAAAATCTCACAATAAATATGTAACCCATTAGTGCTCATCATCCCACTATCCATAAAAAATATAAAATTTAATTATGACATCATGGGGAAAAACAAATAACCTAACACAAATAATTTTCATTTTTGAAAATTTAGTAAAATATTTTCCTAATCAAGCATCAAATGCAATAAGAAATGTGAGAAGACATAGATAAATATGTCACTATTTGATTTTAAAAAATAAAAAACTAAAAGGAGTGAGAAATGAGTAAAAATAAGAGACCCTATCTAAGAATTAGCCAAACCCCAAAATTAAGAGAAGAAAATAAACATTTAATACATATAGCTGAAACTCTTAACAAATAGTGATCCTACCATGGTTCCAATAGGCCAATACCCACAAAATATGAACACCCAAGCTACTCCTAATAAACAAAATTAAATTTTCTATACAAACATTTGGATCAAATTCCCAAACTCAACAACAAAAAAGTGAATAAGAGAAACTCAATTTCAAAATATTAATGACCTATTTCAAAATGCATATTAAAAATTATAAAATAAATAAAATATTAAATCACTAAAGCCCAAAATAAAACTCCCAAAATCTTAGAGAATTTAATTAAATTTCAATAAATGAACTATGTCCAAGGCACAATTATCAAGGATAAATTAATCAACTTTAAATAATATCAATCAAAATATATTAAGATATAATAAAATTAAATACTATAATAAATCACCTAAATGTACAATTAGATGTAGGTCACAATATCATGCAATTAGATCTATGTTATTTCCTTTATAATGATTGAAAGGTAATAATGTGAATTGGCTACATATTCTAGTGAGGAGAAATACTATCACAATATGCAACATAACCCATGTGACTATCTCCTACACCCCCTACGAGGGATAAGACATACTCAAACTTGTGTCTTGGGTGGAGTTGATAGTTTCTACCTTTTCATTAAACACACAAACATACACACATTAACTGTAAATACTCACAATAAATAGATAGATTCATAGTACATGCCCTAAGTAATCCAAGTGTGCCTAATGGAAAGGGATGCTATAGTGGCATAATTATTCAAATGTATTAGAATGTTGTGATATTGGTCCTTCTATATTATATCCTCAATGTACATCATAATCAAACTATTGGAAGGAATTAATGGGAAACAAGATACTAAGAGGGTGGGGGGGTGAATAGGGATCTTAAACTTTAACTTGTAAATTTTTTTATTGATTTCACACCTAATTCATCTGATATCAAAAGATTTATAAGGCTGAAATGTAAATGAAAACATCACATCTATGAAAAGATTCAACACATAAAATGAATGATTTGGTTACCCAGAAACACTTCAATATGAAGATAAAACTGGGGTAGTGATGAAACTAACAAATCTTCATGATTACAACAATAAAGTTAACTTACTAGGGTTACAATGTTTGATCATAATAAATGATCTATTATGTGAGGGTTCTACCCTATTAAAAGCTTTAAGACTTCTACGTCCTACCTTGTTAAAGGATTTTACACTTAAAATCAAGTAAGGAGGATGTTAGGAAATTTACATAGATTTGTTAGGATCACTTGATTAAGAGATTTTCCCCAACTCAATCTGTTAAAATTAATTCAGTACTAAACCCTCAGTTTTCTCTAAAAGATGATTTCAGATCTCCTCGATTCAATGTCTCAATTTGATCTCTTAATTTGATATCTTTTTTTTTTCCTTCACTACTTGGATTTCTTTGTCTAATCTCCTTTTAGACTTATCCTTTCTTTCTCTATTCTATCCTTGTTCACTCCTTCACTTGCACATTCACCCATTCATTACTCGTTCATTAACACACACACTTCTTTCTTGATCCTAGGGTTAGAACCTTTTTTAAATAGATGATCTTCAAAAGTTATGGATCATAATCAATGGTTCACAATTCATCTCTTTTTTCGTTTCCCTTCTAATTTTTAGATTGGTTGATTTTATTTCCTTTGGATTAATACCTCCTATAAAGATGAGTAAATTTCATCTTAACTATCTCTACAAGCATCAAATATTGTATAAAAGTTGGCTAAAAATGGTTTACATAGGTGTCTATGCAATTAGAAACTCATAGAAAAGCTAGTTTTCTTGGCATCTAAATGTTCTAAGACTCATTCATAACTAACATTTATGTTGGTACTCAGCTTCTACACACTTGATCTATCTTGTTCAGTTGGAAAAAACTAGCTTCCAATTTACTCGATCTTAATTGTGTAAGCTCAGCTTATATATGTGCTTGGTCTTAACTAGGCTTCTTTACAATCTCTAACTTTCTTTCCATGTAATGCAAAATAAACAAGTCCTTGTGTGCTAGGCCTTTACTAGATGACTTAGTCACAATAATGACAGTTCAACCTTGCCTAGTAAATGACTAAGTGTTTGGATACTAATAGGCAACTTATATGTAGAGATCAACAATATCCCCCTTTGACATTAGTGGCAAAATTTTTTTTCATGAATAATTATTTCATTCAATAATACTCCCCCTAAGACTATAATTTGGATCTACAATCTGAATTTACTAATGTTGTTTTTTTGGATGTCACTAATTTCTATGAAATATCTTAAGTATCTTCCCCTTGTTATATTTTTCTTATTTTCCCCTTTGTTATACTCTCACTTCTTATTTATTTTCTTATTTCCCCCTTTTTTTTGTCACTTTTGGATTGGGGTTAGCTTATTTTATACTTCTCAGAAAATGATTTGCCAAATTTTTTGTAAAACCTTTATTCCACTACTCCTTTACTTTAACCTTATTTAAAATCTTTTAGCTGATAACATTCACATGCATCTAATTCATCTGATAAAAATGAAACTATAACACATGCATGAAAATAGATAACACAAGATTTGGTAACCCAAAAACCCTCCAAAATGAGAAAGTAAAAATTGGGTGGGGATGACACCTGAAAAGTATCACTACAACAATATGTAATTGTTCAAGGTTACAATGTTTGACCACTTCCAATGGTCTGCCCTATGAAAGGCCTATCTTGTTAAAGACTTTACACCTTGTCAAAAGTGACCTAGTTAAAGGATTTAACTACCCTACTAAAAGTATTTCTAGTTAAAGGACTTTAGTACATTCACTTGAAATGCCATCTTGTCAAAGTATTTACAAATGGCTGCTAAGCCAACCTAAGTCCATAGGATTTTCATATCTAATACAATTGCAAGAGAGTATTAGAAAGTCTTGACCTAATGACTTGCAATCCTCAATTTTTGATTCCAGATCCTTGTCCTGCTCTGATCCTTGCTTGATCTTATATGTCACTCTTCGAAGTTTTGATACTCTATTCTTGATCAACTAGATTTTGCAATGTTTCTCTATTCTTCACTAAGTCTTTTAACCCTTCTACACTTCACTATAATTCACCCATACACTTCTCTCTTACACATATACAATGTGGTTTCATCTTCCTTTTAAAGATTTCAAAGACTTAGAGTTAGGTATGAATCTATGATCAATATTTACTCTTCATTTCCCTCTCATTTCTTGCACTTTTCCTATTGGTTGCATGCCTTCTCCATTTTTTATTAGCTACATGTTGATTACATAGGTAATGCAAAATATTTGATCTTATCTTCAAGATCCTTTGAGATTCATCCTATGTCAGCTTCAAAAATGGTTTACATCTGAGTTTTTGAAGGTACAAACTCATATATTGATTCTATGTCACTCGACACTTACTAATTGCTGATGCTCAACACATATAGGAAAACTAGCTCACTCGGCTCTTGTAATGATTATGTTTCACATGAAATCTATAGTTTTCTCAACACCTATAGTGACTCAGTACTTGAACTTCACTCAGCACTTGAAGATCACTCAGCACTTGAAGTTCACTCAGCACCTATTGAATTTTCTGCTCGACACACATGATAGCTCGACTTTTGTATTATACTTAGCATCATCTTGAGAATTGATTAAGTGTGTTGACACTCAAATGTCAAAACCAATATAGGACCAATAATCTCCTCCTCTAACATGAGTGGCAAAAACACTTAACTGAACATTATGCATTTGATCTCTATGAGTATACCACATATTTTGTTCAACATATATACAAGACTTCAAAAAAATTGTTCAAAATTTTTGTATACCTAAAAATCTTGTAACTCCCCCTGATTTGATGTGCCAATTCTATAACCAAAACTCTTGTGTTGAATTTGTCTCATGCTGATGTATCTGATACTCTTTTCCTTGTCTACCTTTATTCTTGTGTACCCTATTTTTTCTTGTACTTTGTATCTGGTTCCCTTTCCCATCTTCTTGTAGTTTTGCATCCTTTTGGCTTTATTGGCTTATTACTTCCTCAAAATATGAATTTGAATATCTCCCCTTTGGATATTCTTTATTACTTCCATCAAAGAATATACTATCTCCCATTCTTGTTCACATCTCCCCAAAACATTATATATATCTCCCCCTTTCTATTTATACATTATATCTCCCCTTTTTTGACACTTATGTCAAAGGGTACTAAGAATGAATATAATACTTTGGAAAAAATGTTGTATTTACCTCTATAATCATCTTGAGAGAAGCATCCCAATTATCTAAAGCAATCTCCAATTATTTGTGTTGGATAGTTGTCTCTGCTGCAAGATCTAAAAGGCCTTCTAAAGTAGAAAGATTAGGATCTTTCTTTAGAACATTTTTTACATAGGCTTGTTCCTTATGGAGTAATTCTAAATGTGGGGTAATGGAGGATTTAATTTGTATCAATTTGGCCTTGATATTGACCTCTTCTATTGTCAATACAGCTAACTCTTTTTGTGTGTGAAGCATAGTTGCAAAATACTTCTCACTCTGAGCTGGATCTTTGGGTAGCTATGTACTAGAAATCTTGATATTTTGTTCCAATCTTAGTATGCTTTGGCTAGTTTCTTGTGTGAAATATGATGAATCACACAACTTGGAGTACAATGATAATAAATTCCCAAGTGTTGTTTTTTCCTTTTCAATCTTCTTAGCCAACTCAACTTGTGAAAGTGCTATTTCACTAGATATTTTCTCATTGACTTTCATCTGAAACTTCTTTTTTGACCATTCTAATAATTTAAAGTTAGTGTCAACGTCTTCATTTTGTATTTGGTCCATAATGTTGGACAATTGCTCCATTATGGGCTAGGTTTCATTAGGTACTTGTAAGCTGAATGCATCAAGAAATATGTCTTTGATTTCCACTATTTCTTGCTTCTACCTATACTCATTTCTGAGTATCTCTTGTTTCTTCCTTCTCTCAAGTTCCTCTTGCACTTCATTTATCTATGCTAAATTCATAGTTCTAGATTCATAACTAGGTATGACTATTTCTTCATCAAGTGTAGGGTCTCCATAGTGAAGTAACCTTGCAATCTTGGTGGAGCTCAAGCTTGGTGCTAAAATTTGCAATGGTACTACATCAGTGCTCAACATTTTGGTAGGAGTCCCCAAGGTAGGCAAGTTTGCCAATGTCTGTATTTCCTCTTACTCTATTTCTTTAGGGGTTCTCTCCTCTTCTTTCTCCTCTTCCCTACTACCTTGATCAATAATGATGATTTGAGGAGGTGCACCTTGTCTTTGTGTAGTAAGAACTTCTTGTCCTATTTTTCCCTTTGTTGGCTCCTTGATAGTTGTTATGACTATAATTGTATTATCAACCTTAGCAATTTTATCATGTGCTTCTTGATATTTAGGTTGATCTATTGTATTTGTGGGAGATTGTGTAGGTGGTTCTTGAGTGTTTTCCTTCTCCCTTTTAATTTTTGTTATAGCCTTTTGCAGTTCATCCACACTCACCAAAGCTAGACTAGAACATAGTTGTGATTGCAGTGTAGTTTGGTGAAGGATCTTTTTGAGATCCTCTATAATTAAAGGATTGATGTCCTAACCTAAAGTGTCAAGAATATCCTTTATAATTATAGTCTCTATAGGTGTTGTATGTGGAGGAGTTGGTGGTGGTAGTTGGGTGTCTTGGACACTCTATTCTGGTTGTTGTTCTTCAGTTGTTGCCTCTTCACCCTATGTCTTCTATACTGTTTCTTCTTCTTTTTCTTTCTCTCCTTCCTCATCTTTTCCATTTTCTTCTTCTTCATCATCATTTCTTCCTTCAAATGGGTCTTCCTACCCTTCTTTGACTATTGTCAGTCCATATATTAATTTCCGCATCTATGTGGACTTTTGCATAACATCTTCTATTTGATTTTACAAAATTCTAAAGGCTATGTATTTGGGTGCAAATTTGCTCCCATGCTTTTTGCTAGCCTTAGTTAACTTTTTTTAGGTTTGGCATTACATAAGCCAATGTTGACTCCCTTATTTATTTCTCCATTTTGAGACAATAATGCCATTTATTTTCAACTAATGAGCTTAGCTCCTTAGGCATTGAATTGTCTAGTTCAAGTGGGGTGGTCTTGAACTTAGCCATAATTGTGTAGATGGACTCTTCCACTATGTTTTATTGTTCCTTTGAAAACTTATTGAAATCAATGGTCTTTAGACTAGTTAGGTTTGCATTGTCTCTAATATTATTGCAAATACTTTCCAATTTAGATGTGGTAGAACATCGTACCAATCTGAATTACTCTTCATCAGACTTTATTCTTTCTTTGTCTGATTCAAGAGGTGCAACATACTTTCTTCTCTTCTTCTACTCTATAGGTCCTCCTTGTTTTGTAGCCTTGTAATTCACCTATTCTTTTTCTACCTGAGTTGTAGCCCTAGTATTTGCCCTTGTAGTTTGCTTGGCTGGACTTGGCTTTATAGCTTTCTTCTTTCCCTTAGGTTGTGCAACTGGCTATTTTTGAGCTTTCCTTTTCTTTCTCTTAGCCTAGGGTGCTTCCTACTTGGCACCTTCCTCTTCTTCAGCATCATCTCCCATACCTTGTGTTAAAGCAAGTGGTCCTTGACCTTTCTCCTCTTCATCATCCTTGACTTCTTCACCTTCTTCTTTTGTTGCTTCTGCAATGCCTTCCCCAAATTTAGCTTTTAGTTTCTTAACAAGTTTATCCTTCTTTTTCAATGTGGAGGCAGTCTTCAACTCCATATCCACTTTTGATCTCACCACATCATAGGTTCCAAAATTTGGTGCATCCTTTTCTATTTCATCTACTATTAATGTAGTTATTTTTGTTGATGCCTCATCTATGTTTATTTCATACCCAAGAGGTCTTAACCATCTCACTCTTGGTATGGAAGCCTAACTGTATGTATAATCAATATCTCAAAGAAAACATACATCATTTACATGTTTCTCTACTAAGGAAACTAGAATTCTTAGCCTTTGCTTCATTGACTTCTTAAAGTCTTCAAAATAGCTAGTCATTAAGGTCTCAAAATTAGCTCCCATCTACTCAATATATTCATTTACTTGAGCTATGATTGACCTATTAGTTTTCCATGAAACTTTTCCAAAAGAAGGAAACTCATTCTAAACATAAAAGAATATACAAATCAAAATAGCACCAAATTTGTATTGGGCTCCCTTGGTTCTCCTGATAGCTACTAAATTTTCATTAATTTGTTGCAGTTGTAGTTTTCAAGATCATAGGTATGATCCTTCTTTACCAGTTTATAACCAACATCCACTATAATGAAAGGCACACTGTTGAGTCTGCTTGATTGGTAGAATTTATGTGCAATGACTTTGATAGCAAAATCAACAAGTGGTTCTTGTATGGTGTCAATTTTCATCCCTCTCTTGTTCCACTTGGCACCAGTATTCTTCTCAATTGCCTCCTTGGAATCATTCCTAAGGGTCTTTGACTAATCTAAGGTTGGGTACCCTATTACTCTATGAAAAATTCTCTTCATGATTTTTATTGGGCCATCCTCCAACCTTAAGCTTCCATCATGTATTCAACTAAGTACTAATCTAATCCATTCAGTTTTGAAAATGTTGGGGAATTCTAGGGCTTGCATCAAAGCCTTCCTCTCAAAAACTTGGTATTCATCCTTTAACACTCAATTTTCACACAATTTTTCATAGGCCTCCCTCATTTCCATGTCACCTATAGCTCCAATCTTCCAATTGTAGCATCTCCTAACATCTTGAACCATTACAACCTTGGGGTGTAGGACATATAGGGCTCCAAGTGGGTTGTTCTTATATGCTACCTCTAGTATTGGGTAGAAATCAGGTTGTTTGACCTCATTGGACACTAGCTGGACTTCAAAAGGTTCCTTCTCCTAAGTTTTCCTAGAGCTAGAAGCCATTTTTGCAATCTAGGGTTTTAACACGAAGAAAATATTAAACTGCATAACTCAGCTTAGACGTAAATACCCCAAGATTAATGAAATCATGAAGAAATGTTGTTGAAATCTATTTAATCACTAGATTCTCTACTTTGAACTCACTCTACACTCTTTCTCATCTTTTCTCTTTGTTCGCAATGAGGAAAAATGATTGAAAATGTGATAATTTACCCTATTTTTCTTTGCATTTAATGCTTAGTGTGGTTACAACTATCCACTTAGCTTTTTAAGGATTCTACATTACTTGGCTTCTATTGCCTTTTCACCACTCAGCTTCCATAGGAGTATTCTTTACTCAACTTCAAGTGAGATTTATTCTCCACTCAGCTTCCTCTACCAACTTGACATGTGCTAGATTTTTACTCAACTTCTAAGGGCAACTTGGCAATACTTGCAAAATCTTGAAATTTTAACTTTGCATATTTGTTCATGTTGATCTCTTATTTTTAGTACTTACTTGTCTAGGAATTGATGTGTGGTAAAACTTTGTAAATCAGTCTTTCATGCCTTTTCTTTAATTAGTTTGATGAAGTGTGACCACTTGACCTATTAGGTGAAGTGATCCCTTTATTTGATGTGCTACACCCATCTTTCTTTTTCCATGTCTTAATCATTTATCTTTTGATGTATTCAACATCTACCTTCTCTTTACCTTTTTCAATCTTTGAGTTGGATGCTTTTGAAATTGTTGGGCAATTTTTGCTAATATGACCAATTTTCAAGCAACTGAAACATGTGGTTTGGCTCAACCATCTGTTGTAGTTTCCTCTGAAATGTGTCCATATTCTTGATAGTAATGATAGCTATACTTGGTGCTGTAGTCCCAATTGTAGTGATGTCCATGTTACCTTCCCTTGTTGCCTAATTTAGTGTCCACATAGGCTTTGATTTGTACTCAAAAGCTTTATGTCCATACTTCTTGCAATTGTAGTAGTGACCTTCAAATTTTGGTGTTCTAATAGTCCTAATCCTATAGTTGTGTACTTGATGTCCTTATTTTTTGCAGTTATGACAATGACTTGCATTCTTAGGTTTTCCACACTAATGGACATTCTTGCTCCTACACAATTAGAGGTATATCCCTTTTTACCATATAAATGACAAGTAGGTTTAGTGTTCTTACCTTTGTTACTCCTTTCTTCTATAGTCTTGGATGACTCTCCTTGTTTAGTGCTGGTGTATCCTAGTCTTGAAGTATCATTGCTAGCCCTTGGTGATTTTAGTAGCTACTCAAAGTACTTACTGGCCTCATTAGGTTTGTTTAAGCTCTCTGCAATCTCATTTTCTCTTTTTAGGTCATTGTGTAGTTGTTCATTTTGTATCTTCAGTGTAAAGATCTCAATGTCCTTAACATTCAGTTCATGATGTGCATTCATCATCTAACTCAGGGTGTCTAGCTGCATGTTTGAAATTCTTGTAAGGTCAATTGACTTTTCTTCTACTCTATTGGCAAGGTTTCTCTTGTCTTCTTCTAGCATAGCCTTCTCATCAATGGCTATTTTCTTCTATTCAGTCATCTCACAAAGCATCATAGCTTGTGATTCTTGTTCAAGCTTGAGTGTTCTGATTTCTTTTGCCTGAACTCTATTCTTCTTCATTAGGTCTGCTATTGTTGCATCAAAATCTTTAGAATCTCCATTTGAAAGTAGGTTTGAGGTGTCAATCTCCTTGTACTATGTATCATTCTTAGCTATTGTAATCTCTCTTCTTCTCTTTAAGAATTTTCTTAGTTCTTCTCTAGCTTCTTCCAAAGCATGTAAAGAAAGTTGTATGTCAATTGCTTGATTCTCTATGATCTTCCCAAGTTTGTAGACTTCCATTTCTAAATCTTTTCTCCAATCTATAAGGCTCCTTCTTGTGAGAACTTACTCTAATACCAATTGTTGGAATTTACAAGTGGGAAGATTTACTTCTGAGAGGGGAGGTAAATCAAAAGTAAGTAACTCTAACCCTGTTTAAAATCTTTTAGCTAATAACATTCACATGCATCTAATTCATCTATTAAACATGAAAGTAAAACATATGCATGAAAATAGATAACACAAGATTTGGCAACCCAAAAACCCTACAAAATGAGAAGGTAAAATTGGGGTGGGGATGACACCCACAAAGTATCACTATAGCAATATGCAATTGTTCAAGGTTATAATGTTTGACCACTTCTAATGGTTTGCCCTATGAAAGGCCTATCTTGTTAAAGACTTTACACCCTGTTAACAGTGACTTGGTTAAAGGATTTAACTACCCTACTAAAAGTAGGCCTGGTTAAAGGACTTTAGTACATTCACTTGGAATGCCACCCTGTTAAAGGATTTACAAATGGTTGCTAAGCCAACCCAAGTCCATAGGAATTTTATATCTAATACAATTACTAGAGAGTATTAGAAAGTCTTGACCTAATGACTTGCAATCCTCAATTGATGATTCCAGATCCTTGTTCTGCTCTAACTTCTCTGATCCTTACTTGATCTGATATGTCACTCTTTGAAGTTATGATACTCTATTCTTGATCAATTGGATTCTGCAATGCTACTATGTTCTTCACTAAGTCTTTTCACCCTTTTACACTTTGTTATAATTCACCCATGCACTTCTCTCTGGCACATATACAATGGGGTTTCATCTTCCTTTTAAAGATTTTGAAGACTTAGAGTTAGGTATGAATCTATGATCAATATTTACTCTTCATTTCTCGCTCATTTCTTGCACTTTTCCTATTGGTTGCATGCCTTCTCCATTTTTTATTGGTTGCATGTTGATTACATAGGTAATGCAAAAGATTTGATCTTATCTTCAAGATCCTTCAAGATTCATCCTATGTTGGCTTCAAAAATGGTTTACATCTAAGTTTGTGAAGGTACAAACTCATTTGCTAATTCTGTGTTACTCAACACTTACTAATTGCTGATGCTTGAAACATATAGGAAAATTGGCTCCCTTGGCTCTTATAGTAATTCTATTTCACTCAGCATCTATAGCTTTCTTAGCACCTATAGTGACTCAACACTTGAACTTCACTCGGTACCTGAAGATCACTTGGCACCTAAAGTTCACTCGGCACCTATTGAATTTTCTAGCTTGGCACACATTATAGCTCAACTTCTATATTATACTTGGCATCATCTTGAGAATTGGTTAAGTGTGTTGACACTCAAATGTCAAAACCAATCTAAGGCCAACAAGTTTCTTATGTTAGTTAAAAATAAAACAAAAACTATACAACTTAATGTGATTAACATTTTGGCATGTTTAATGGTTACTAAGTTATAGTGAGGGGTTAGGTAAGTTTTACTTATGGGTAAATTACAATTTAAATTAATTATTATATTAATTATTTTAATCAAAACTTTATGAAGGGATGTTTCTCCATGGGAAGAAACTCCCTCAACCTTTTTGATTGATCAAAGCTTTATTTATGGGAAATTAATTTGAAGGAAGGGTTAGGTAATCAAAAGGAGAAGATTTTTGGGGATAATCTCTTGATTGAGAATTGAGGGGATTATAAAAGGAATAATATTATATTTTATATTTTAGTCTCAAATTCCACCAAGGTGTCTATGAAACATATCAAGATCTAGAAAGCATGGAAAGGATCTAGGGACATTGGTTGGAGGGAGACAAACTTAGATTTTAGGAAGGGGTTTCTATAGGACTCTACATAGGTTTGGGGACCTAGTGAGATTTTTTTTAGTACAAAAATTTATACATATATCTATGGTTTTGTTATTGTGTGTTTTTGGTTCAACAACTAAAAGTAATTATAACTATATGAATTATGAATCCTCATGTAAAAAGAAAAATAATATTCATGATTTACTCACAATATAATTCAAAGAGAATGCAATGTGATTGAATTTCCTTTTAATAGAAATTTCAATACTCTAGAGCACTTACTAGTTTGTATGGTTCCTCTGCATATTAGTGTTATTCTTTAAGGAAAGGAAAATGATTAACTTATCTATTTCTTGGTCTTTGTAAGTTTTTGGGTGCTCAACCTCCTATTCAAAATGTTCTGGAATGAATTATATTTTCTAAAAATCACAAAAAATGCTTAGACACTATAAAATACTTGAATGCATTATTTTACTACTTAAATATGTCATGCAATAATGCATAGGTTCTCTTCCTATGTCAAAGGCACTATATCATGTATTGAATGCTCTATTTTTCTTATAACTGGGGAAGCCCTATTAGAATTATTAAATGTGATATTTTATTAATGAAATGCACTACAAGAATAGTTAAATCTGTTATTTTAGTTCAAAAGTATTATTTTAATTTCTAAAGGAATTCTTTTAATGTGAGAAGGCTAAATGCTCATTTGATGCAACCTATTAGGGTTTTAATCTATGTTTCATGTTATGAGCCCTATTTTAGCATGATCATTTTTTATAATGTAAGTTATATTTCATGTTTTACCTTTTAGGATGTTTGAGAGTGGTTTCAACCTCATAGGAGTCCAAATAGCTTTTATTAGATTTTGGGGATTTTAGAAAATTTTAGGCTTAGCCAAATTTTAGGAACCAACACAATTTCTTCATTGTGATCTTGCCAGGATGTGTTTGTGGATTTGATTTAAATGCCAATGGATTTTATGGGTTTATTTTGGCTTATATTATATGTACATTATGAATGGTTCTTTTGGATGCCTTTTGATGTGTTTAGATTAATCTATCGACATGGTATCTTAGGAGGGTATCTAAAATTGTATAGTGAGTATTTGTAATTGAATTAATTTGAATTCATTTATGTTTCTCTTTATTATGGAACTATATGGAGTAGCATTTCCAAAATACTTTGTTGAGATATTATTTCTTGATTTTTCATTGTTTGTACACTTCTTAGGTTAGGGTTTATCCCAATTACATGTATCATGTGAAAATACCTAAGAACTTGATGGAGGGATATCTTGTTGAAGATTTCTAAAACCCTTATATAGATTATGTGTGAGTAGGTTTTTCTAGGTACACTAGGTGAGTAACTCACTATAGGATCTAGGGTTGTGGAAGTCACTAGGATAGCCTATGGACAAGTTATATGTAAATAAAACATTATTTAATTAAAATGGTTGGAATATGTAAGGATTGATTAAAAATTAATAACAAGATGAAATATTGGATTAATGGTCTACATAGGCCCTATTTGAGTACCAAGGTCATTTGTAACCATTATGGTAGGTTGCATGAGGGCACCAAGGTTCATGATTACTAGGTCAGATCTCAACATAAGAGGACTATGCAATGACATTCACCTAGCATGTACTCTAGAAAACTCACTACCTCTTGTGCTTTATATTTGTGACTTATTTTGGGATTTAATTTCTTTATTTTCATGGGAAGGGATATCAAAAAATCCCCTAGGTAATGATGTGGACTTTAGTTCTATCTCCTAGCATGAGGAGTGGACCTTTGTAGATCCACATAGTTGTGTGCTAAATATATCAACATATTATTTGTGGTTTCATGGATGACTTGCAATCAATCCCTGTATGAAGTTGTTGAAGATCATTTCATTGCATCTTGTATTTTAAAATATTATATTCCAAAAGTGACGATTCTATTTAGCTTTCAATAGAATGATATCTTATGTAGTGGTTATGTGAGCTCCTAAAGGAGATTCAATCCTCCATGAAATTTTTAAAGGTGTGAGAAAAATGGTATCTCTAGGCGAAAGGAAAGGGTTAAAATGTTGTGTTCAAAGATTCATTTTTTCAAGGAAATATTTTATTATTCTTATTTTTATGTTCATAAGGTAAAAGAAATGAATCTTAAATAATGCATATTATAAACACTTTTTATTTTAGAAAATATATTTTTGAATATTATCGAAAGTTCATGGTGACTTATTCCAGGTGTTGAATTTGATAATGATAATTATGTTTCATTAATACAAATTTTAATATAATAAGTTAAAATATATACACATGTAACCTTAGGAAAAATCAGTAATCAAAGGCTTAGTAAAAAACATTTGATTTATAAGTTTGTAAACTATTGTGAACTCTTCTTCTATATACTATGTATAAATAAATACTCATGTTTAGGAATGATAGAAGTTAACAATCATTCTAGAGTAAGATGAATGGATAAGAGTGAGCCATATAACTTGTATTCTTATTTCACGTTTAACTTATTCTAAAATTAATAGATTTCTTTATGTATCTAATTAATTAGTCATGCATTGATAAATTGTAAAATAGCATTAGTAACAATGTCAAGGAACCTTGAGGGATGTCTAACTTCAACCTAAATTTAAAATGTGATATACATATTTAATTATGTTTTGAAAATAAAATTAGCTCAGATATTAACATTTTTGATCTTATCCTTATGGGTTTGATGATGGGGGCACTACAATAAGAATGTTGCAATGCCAATGCAATATCACGTCATAGGAGTACTTATGAGATGAGAATGCTATGCTTGGATTAAACTAATCCAACACAAAATCCAATCATGGGAGGCACTACATCCACCCCCCAAGACATAGACTTAATCCTTGATGTGTTTAAATAGATAGGGGTATAACTTTCTCAATAAAGAAGCATCATACTAGATAGATAAAATATCATTTATTGAACCCCATTGGATCCTAAATTTCTCTACATCTTGAACCCTATGGATCAATATTCAATGTTTTAGATTTTGGATGGGTTCCAAATAATTGCACCCATCCTCTACCTATAAAGAACCCCAATCGAGAACATGGGTCACATTGGGAATGTAATTTCTAAGAATAGAAACTTGAAAAGTATCATGAATACAAGATAAACTAGGTGGAAAGGCTCAAGGCATTGAGTAATTTCACAAAAAAATGTTGGTGGGGGGGGAAGGTATAAGTGCCCACTTTTCTAAAATTGGATGAACCTAATCTTTGAAGAGAATTTTTAGGGTCTTGCACTCAAAATTATAAATGTGTAAAGAATAAGAATCATAGTACTCTAAATCTAGTTTCTAAACTACAAAAATTTTCTAAAATATATATAAGATTAAGAGGTTCAAACCATCTATGCATGAAAATATTTTACAATTTTTTTCCAAAAAAATATCACAAAGTTATTTTCGTGCACTCAACAAATGATATAGCTAGATTTAGTAATTTTAATTTTTTTTTGATATGATGGTTGGTGAGAGTGAGATCTAGAAGTTATTTAGTTTTTTGTAATTTTATGTTGAGTATTTTTTTAAAATGATTTTTGGAAGTGATCAAATCTTGAAATTCTAGTACCTATTTGTGTATCTAGCATAACTTGCATCAAAATAATTAAAAATGTAACTTTTTTTTTAAAGTCTAGAATAATATTTGTAATTTATTTTAGAATTCATCAAGGAGATCAATATTTATTAAACAAATGACAGACATAAGTATGTGGTTCCTTATTAAAAATGTTAATCCAATAAGTTAAACATGTGCACATGTAATCTTAAGAACAGTAATCAAAGACTCAGTCAAAAACATGTGATTCACAAGTTTATACCTTGTTGTGAACTCTTCATCTATATATGATGTATAAATAAATACTCATGTTTGGGAATGATGGCAATTAACATTCACAATAGAATAAGCCGAATGGATAAGAGTGGACCACATAGCTTGTATTAGTATGGCATGTGTAACTTGTTCTAAAATTAATGAATTTCATTTATGTATCTAATTATGTAGTCAAACATCAATAAATTGTAAATAGTATTAGTAATGATGTTAGAGAACCTTGAGGGATGTTTAAATCTCAACCTAAATTAAAAATATGATTTATACACATTTAAGTAAAGTTTGGAAAAGAAAAGTAGTATGTCTATAAGTAGTTGCAACCTTATCCTTATGGGTTCCTTGGTGGGGGAGTTACAATAATCATCTCGCAATGCCAATACAATACCACATCATACAAATAATTATGAGATGAGAAGAGTATACCTAGATTAAAATAATGCAACACAAAATTCAATCATGGGAGGCACTACATCCTCCCCCATAGGCACATGCTTAATCCTTCATGTGTGCAAAAAGATAGTGGAACAAATTTCCCAGCAATAAAGTATCCTACCAGGTAGATAAAGTTTCAATTCTTGGGTGTCATTAGATCATAAATTTCTCTAGACCCTAACCCCTTTGGATAAGTATTCAATTTTATAGAATTAGGATGGTATCTAAATAAATTTATCCATCCTCTACCTATAAAGCACCCCAATCAAGAACATGGGTCACATTGGGAATGTACTTTCTAAGAACATAAACTGGGAAAGTATCATGAATATGGGATACACTAGGTGTAAAGGCTTGACATTGGATAGTGCACCAATATGGTGTGCAAATTGGGGAGTATAAATGGCCACTTTTTTTGTTTTGTTCATAATCGGGTAAACCTAAACTTTAAAGAATATATATATATATATATAACATAGCCATTTTTCGTGCACTCAACAAAATATGTAGTTAGATTTAGTATTTTGAAAAACTATTTGATAGAATGGTAGGTAAGAGTGAGATCTAGAATTTGTGTAATTTTTCATAATTTTCTATTAAATGCCTTTTTTAAATTATTTTTTGAAGTGACCACATCCTATAAATTTAGTACTTGTTTGTGCGCTAGACATAACTTGCATCAAAATATTTGAAAATGCAACTTTTTTAATAGTGTATAGATTCAAGTGTAGAATAGTATATGTAATTTGTTTTGTGATTGGTTAAGTAGATCAATAGTTATTAAAATAACTATCAAGATACTAGTAAAGAAAAATATATTTCAGTATATAAATTTCATCCAAAAATTGAAAACGTATATGGTTAGAAAATGAGAAGATATGTGAAATTATGATAATAATTTTAGAGATACCCACTTGATAATATATAAACTAGATGAAGATAAAGTTGGGAATTCATGTTGGAAATTGAAACAATGTGTAAAGGGACTAAAATGGATGGAAAATGGACTTTGAATTCTTAGGGTCATTTACCAACCCCTTTTCCAAGCCTAAAATGTCTATGAGTTTTGGTGTCCATCATAACCCACTTAGGTTTTGAAAAGTGAAAAGTATATTTCAAGATTTGCATAACTTGTATGCATTTCAGGGATGTAAAGGCATGTAATTTTGGTTTTACACATCACATAAACATTTTGGAGATGTAAGGGCATGTATCTTCCCATTTCTTCTCTCTCTCACTCTCTCGCACTACTTCTCTTATCAATATCTCTATCTATTATGATCCATAATTATCCTTCTTGATCTCTATTCCATATTTTTCCCCTCTCCCTCTTCTCTTTTCTTTATGTGTCTCATACTCTTCTCCTTCTCATTCTCTCTCTCTCTCTCTCTCTCTCTCTCTCTCTCTCTCTCTCTCTCTCTCTCTCTCTCTCTCTCTCTCTCTCTCTCTCTCTCTCTCTCTCTCTCTCTCTCTCTCTCTCTCTCTCTCTCTCTCTCTCTCTCTCTCTCTCTCTCTCTCTCTCTCTCTCTCTCTCTCTCTCCCCCCTCCATCCCTTTATGGGTTGCTATTTTTATATAACCTATATGTGTTATGGCAAAGTAGAGTCGAATATCTATTTTTTCATAACCAATATTGGTTATGAGGAAAATTTCAATGTCAGTTTTAGGTTTCCATAACCCATACGCATTGTGAGAAAATATATATAATATATCCCCAGTGGCCTAGAAACTAGACTATAAGTTGTTTGAAAGTCCTACTATGACTTGGCATCAATTTTTGGGATAGCAACAACCAATTTTATAGTTTCTTTTTTGTCATTTTTTCTTTAAAATGATTGATTTATTTTATTTTTTGGTTTTTTACTTTAAAATATAATAAATTATGCTCATTTGTTATTTTATTATAGATTTTCATCATGATGTTATATGTAGGAAATCAATATTGATAATGGGAAAGAACAAGAGAGGAACAAATGAACAACACAAGGCAACATAGATGAGATAAAGGGAGTATATGAGGGGTTTACATGGAGGTACCTCATCCAATGCATCTAATGAAGATGATGAACATGTAAAATCAAAATTGACACCACAAATCCACCTAATGTGCCAAATCAAAATGATTAACATACACTAATTAATATGGATATGATCAATGCACCTAATGAATACAATAAACATATTTCATTTGATATCAATGTGATGAATGCATGTAATTAATTTAAGAAAATAGGCTAGACTTCAATTTGATTAGATTAATGGACATAGTGCACCTAATGAAAACCAAGACCATGTATATATCTTAACACATCCTAGAATTTGTCATAGAAAAACAATGTTTTTTTTGATATTGATGAAAATATTGTGAGGCCAATGCATGATAAAGTTTTGAAAGAACTTGTAGAAGAATGGTTAAATTTTTTTGGCATAACTATTTGGAAAATTCAAACCAAAGTGGGAGATTCCAATAAGTTGTTGAAATCAGTTAAAAACAAAATTTAGAGAGACAATGAGAATTTTGGAGTTAAGAACAACCAAAAATAGTAGTAAGAGGAACCATTGTGCGAAATCTATGTGAAGTATACTGAGACATTGGTACTAAAGAACATAAAAAATATGTTGTTGTTACTTGATGTGTCCTCATATCAACCATAATAGGAAAGCAAATGGAAAAAAAAATTAATAAGAAAAACAAGCAAGACCAAAACTTAATGGATGTAAAATATTCGTTGAGGAATAATGATCCATCTCTTTTAGCTTCCAAACCTTTTGCACTATTGAATATAAATAGTTTACATTTAGAGTTAGTAAGCCTATATGACTAGAGAAAGATGTTTATTGCACAAAATTAGAAATATTTTATATATGTGGAAAGTTTTGTGCTCCTGTTTATATGTGGTTAGCAAGTAAAATAAAGAAGTTTGCAATTAATACATGTAACACATTTTATTCCACCTTCCATGTTATATTGGCATATATAAGAAACTAATCTATTTGTGTGTTCATGTGTTCCTTTAAACATTAAAACACTTTTAAGTTTATCATCAAATATGAAGCTTAACATTTATTTAATATAAAATATCTATCACAGTGTATAGCAATATTCATGAAGAGCGTTAGAACTCTATTATACTATATTGTATTGTATATCTTTCAAATAATGTATAATTCTACATACTAAAATATCTAAATGAAATGTCTTGTGGTTTAAATATAACTTCCCTCAATCTTATGTTATATTAGAGGATGTAAATGAGTTATACTTATCTTTAATATAAATTTTAAATAGTCAAAAAAAATATTATGTCATTGTGATACAAGGATTGATGAAATTGCATTAGAAAAACCAAATAGTGTATGATAATAAGTATATACTTTTCTAGTTTTAAAATGATGGATTTTTTTTTAAAATTTTAAATCGTTGTTTAATTTTGAGTACCTCAAAACAATCAAAACTTTACAAATTGATTCTAAATAATTGTGTAATTCTTTAACCGCTTTAAAATATGAATAATTTTATGCCACCATGTGAATAGCTTCAAATTAAAGATAATATAGAGACAATAAAGTTTATATTTGAATAAGCTAAGAACCAAATCTATATTGATCTTAACCAATCAAGAAAATAATTTAATGTGATTAGTAAGATAGAATATTTATAAATATATTAGATAACAATAACATTGAAAAATACTTTAATCTCTAACAATTTAAGTTATATTCATATATAAAGACCGTAGTTTCTTACTTTGATATATTAAAAAGGTCATTGTGTTCAATATATTTAGATTCTAGAAGACTATACTAAATATTCATGATCTAAACCACAAAAAAAAAAGAACTAAATAAGATCTAGAAGATGCAAAAACTATGTTCTAAAATATAATAATAAAGTTCCACAATATAAATAATAAACTATATAATTAGGTCAAATGATTCAAAAATTTGTGTGAAAAAACATTATAGATTCTCTATGTGCTTCTACAGACAATAACCAACAAATACTAGCATTACTTAATAGCTTCTACAAAGGCCTATAAGTTGGAATCAAAATATGAAACATGGTGAATAAAACCTAAATTTAAATATATACATTAAAATAAAATTCAAATAAAACTTGGGAGTGGTAAATATTAATGATTTTATAACTCCCCCATAGGAAACTATGTTTGAATTCTAGGGAAAAGGGTGGAAATACCTAGATAGAAGAAGGTGCAATCATTAAAAGCTCTAAATTGTCATATACTTTGAAATTTGAGGATGTCCTTTTGTCTTGGGAAGAGGATACATATAAGAATTTGGAAAAATCTCAAAATTAAAATATCATGGATGAAGGTCAAGGATGCAATATTATGGAAGGAGGCCTTTTCAAAATCCTTCTTTCCTTAGAATTGAAGGAGGGTGATAGAACTGAAATTCTTAAAACCCCCAAAGCCAAAGCATTATGGTTTGATGATGTTGAAGAGCTTCTCAATCATCTAGAAGAGTTGGAAGGGGCTCCCAAGATGAATATAGGAAAAAGAAACAAGAAATATAGAGAAAGCAACATCTTGGGTAATAAGGTGAGATCCATCCATATTCCTCTTCTTATATTTGAGTCTAGAATAGAAGAATGAAGGCTAATGTGGGTACGTCTAACAAAAGCCAGGGAAAAAAATATATTTTAACTGAACCAAGAAGAAAATTGAACATTGTAGATGGGAGGATAATGACCATCCAATAAGTCTACTTTTATACTAATAAATGAAGATTATATCATGAAATATTTGAGGGCTAAATAGCCCTCATAAGTAGGATGTACTGAGAAATATAGTCAAGGACCATAAATTGGATATCATTTTGATCTAGGAAACTAAAATGTGAAAGGAAAAAGTGGATAAAATCAAACTTTTTAAGAACTGTGATGTTGTGAGCAGTAGTTTTGACGGTGCTTCTGGTGGTATGACTATTTTTTGGAACTAGAATCTTATCTAAGTACTCTAATTATTGAGAACATTTTTTTTACAATTAAATTTCATCATGCTAGGGATTATTTTACAAGAGTCGCTTCACGTATTTATGCTCCTAATATTAGGAATGATAGGATCAAATTTTTTAAATTGTTCGATTTGTCTAAGAATTCATATCTAGAGGTTAGCTAGACAATAATGGGGGATTTTAACACTTCTTTGAGAGATAACAAGAAATACGAAGGGTTGTCTTCTCAAGTTGAAAATATGATGGATTTGATGGATTTTATCAATCAACATGTTATTTTGGATGTTGATTAAAAGGCCTTTAACTACACCTAGACTATCAGAAGAGTAGGTGGCAAACTCATTTAGGTGAGATTAGATAGGGCTCTCATCTCTCATGATTGGCTATCTAGATATTACTTCTCCATAAGATTTCTTTCCTGTATCAAGTCAATAATAACTTTCCTATCTCTTTTCTAGCTAACCCTTTGTTAGGGAAAAGGAACTTCCCTTTTAGATTTGAAAATATGTGGGTAAAACATCTAGATCTAGAAAGCCAAATATTTGAATGGTGGAATATTAAATTTGAGGGAATTTTCATGTTTGAAGTGGTAAATAAGCTTAGACATATAAAAGACAAGGTTAAAACTTGGAACAAGGGGGTCTTTGGTGATACTTACTTGGCTAAGCCTGAGATTCAAATGGACTAAAAATATTTGTAAGATCAAATCCAAATAGTTGGCTACATAGAGGATTTCATGAAAAAGGAAAATGAGATGGTAGTAAGATACCATGAAATCATATCAAAAGAGGAAGTTTTCTAGAGGTAAAGATATTAAGCTCTCTAGCTCAAGGTAGGAGATAATAATACCATGTTTTTTCACATGAATGCCCTTAAACATAAATCACCAATTGTAATTTCTCATAACCAAGTGGAGCATGGGAGGGTTGATTGGGAACAAGATATCTACATGGAGATGATTATATCATTTTCTAATCTTCTCTCAATTGGTTCTAATTTGAAGAGTCTAGATCAAGAGGCTCTAATCTATATGATACCTTCCATATAAAATTGTAATTTTAATAAGATGCTTTTTTTTGTTCCCTCCTCTAAAGAGATAAAAGAGATCATCTTATCTTACGAAGGGGAAAAATCTCCAGGCCCTAATGGATTCCCATGTTCTTTATTCAAAAATTATGGCATAGTTTGCATAAGGATGTTTCTCGTATTGTTAAAGATATTTTTTCAATCATAATCTCTCTTGAAAGAAATCAATAATACTTTTTTTTAGAAATTAAAATCCACCAAGTTAACTGAGAGGGGGTGAGGAGAGGGGTGAATCAGTTATGCATTTAAAACAACTCTCAATATCATTTTTAATTATAAAACACCTAAACAATAGATGCAAAATGTATAAAGATGACCATACACAATAACACTAGATATATTAACTAGGGAAACCCTTGATCAGAGGAAAAACCCCAGTGGGAGTGATGCCCACAAGATGATGTACTAATATAAAAGCTCCTTGTGAAAGGATGGGCTTTGTTAGAAGCTAGTAAAATAAAATTAATACATATGAGTCCTTGTTAGGAGACTTTGAATCCCTATCAGAAGATTCAAACCCTATTAGGAGTTGTGCCAACCTTGTTAAGAGTTGAAAGGAGGACAACATAACCCATTGTTCAAATAGCTTCATACTATCTTCACTAAACAACACTTACGATATCATATACAAGTTCTAAACTGACTAAACTAAACTCCTTTTCAAACATAATTCCATTTAAATTCACAATACATCATCAACATCAATCTCTACTGATAATTTGCATCTAAAATCTTGCATAAATAATAACCATCCACATTGGATCACATGGACATTTTACCAAAAGGAAACAAACTTTCCTTTATACCAAGTTCTAATAACTAATTGACTCATCTTTAAGGCTTTCCCAAGTTACAATGAATATTATAGGACTTCAATAAGATATTGCAACACACATTACATTACAATAACACTTATCATAAAGATTTTATCAATGGTCAACTTCCATGGATACATATGTTGAATAGTCTTCAAAAATCCTCTTAAAATGAATATTTGATTTTGCCACATTAACCATAGAATCATTAACATGTCTTCAACCATAATCCAAGTGCATTGAAAAATCCTTATTCCTACCAAAAATATACAATGCAAATACCATTAACTGACAACCAAAATTGTCTCTAAGAATAGTCTCCAGAAAACTTTCTACAACTCACACAAATCTTCATAAATCTTTCCATGAACATAGACATAGCATTAGGACATGATCCTAAATATACCTTCAAGTGCACAAAAAAATAACTCTCTAACCACAAATCATGCTAAATGAATCTTCCTCTACAACTCTAGCTAAAGCATCTAGAAAATTGATATGCTGACATCAATTACAAACATTGTCATGAATGCAAACACATAAGTAATTAAACATCTCTTTGACAATGTGAAAAAATCCCCATACAACTACATCAATCATTCATACTAAAAATTCTCCCCCTTTGGTATTGATGGAAACATAAATGAAAACATATAAGTAACATGAATAAATTTAAAAAATTCATCCTCATCTACCTTTACTCCCCCATTCATGATGCCCACGAGTGTTAACATACATCTTAGTCTCAGAAAGGTTGTAAAGACTTTTTCATGTTCTAATCACAACCAAACATTAATCTACCCCATTTATCAATATGTATGAAGAAGGTTTTAATTTCCTCCATACATCAACGTTACTCTCTCCCAAAAATAATGTTTTTCATGTGTAACTCTCCCCCATTGACATCAATAACAAAGGTACCACTATACCAACTCAATAATTTTCAAAACAATATGTTAAATCTCTCAATAAATTTTCCAAAAAAATTATCAAATGCCAATACCAAGAGTCCTCAAATATGACTCACCTCAAACACAAATACCCTCCCCCCCATAAGAGAAGCATCAAGCACCCAATCCAAATAAATGAGTAGTGCTCTTATCATACTGGACTGATGTAATCTCTGCATCAACTACTCTAAAGAAGGTTGGGGCATTACCTCTCAAATACTCAAATATTCCTTAGCCAAAGGTTTTGTAAATATGTTTTCTATCTTCTCCTTTGTGCTAACATATTCCAATTTGGTCTCTTTCTCTACTATCTTTTTCTCTCAAAAAAGTGATACCTAATTGAGATGTGCTTTGTCTTTGAATGTAAAATTGGATAATTTGACATATTGTACTTGTGTTATCACAATATGTGATGATAGGCTTAGTAAAATCAATTAAAATATCCTTCAACATCTACTTTATCCAAATTATTTGATTACAATTATTTATCTTTGCTGCATATTCTAGCTTTGTGAAATGCAATCTTGTTTCTTTCTCAACCAAGAAATTGATCTTCCTCCCAAGAAGGATGCTCCACCATTGGTGCTCTTTCTATCATCCACACTTCATGTCCAATCAACATCAATGTACATACATAATATGAAATCATGTGGTTTGTCATACCATAAACCATAATCTAGAGTTCCTTTCAAGTATCTAAAATTATTTTTATTGTTGCAAGGTGTGCCTTTTGAGGATCTGCTTGAAATATCACTACAATTCCAACTGTATTAGCTATATCAGGTCTAGTATTTGTCAAATACTACAATCCACCAATCATATATCTGCGCTTGGTTTATTTTGTACTAGGAGACTCATCTTTTCTAGATATCTTACACCTAGCAACCATAGGTGTTCCAACAGGTTTACAACTTTCCTCTCCAAATCCCCTCAATAAATATTTAAAATACTTATCTTGTGATATAAAAATGCCATCTTTTTTTTTGTGCAATCTGTTATTCCAAGAAGAATTTCATCTCTCAAATCATACTCATTTCAAAATCTTTCTTCATTTCTTTCAAACATATCTTGCTAGCCTCATACATACCTCCAAAACTAATGTCATCCACAAATACTATAACAATCAACAAACCATATTCATTCTTTCTCAAGTAAAAATTACTATCAACGTTACCTTTCAAAAATCCAAAATTGCTCAATTTTTTATCCAATCTTGCATATCAATCTCTGGGTGCTTGTTTATGTCCATTCAATTCTTTCTTCAATCTGCAAACCATATCCTTTTCATTTTTCTAAGGAAAACCATCAGGTTGTTCAATGCATACCTCCTCTTCAAGTTCTCCATTCAAAAAAGTTGACTTAACATCCATTTGATAAACTGTGAAGTTCTTGTTAGTTTCACATACCAAAAACATTCTAATTGCCTCTAATCTAGCAACAAGTGAAAATATTTCATCCCCCTCCCCACTCAGTTATTTTGGTTGATTCTTATTCCTTATCCCAAAAAAGATGGGGGTTGATACTATGGATAGTTTTAGATTGATTAGCTTGTGTAATCCTTTTTATAAGGTTCTAACCTTTATAATCTTGTCCATTCTTCCCAAATTTAATCGTAATTATTAAAATTTCTTTGTTCTAAGAAGAAAAATCTTGAGCTCCATCTTTTATATTCATGAAAATGTCTACTCTCTGGAAGAGTCTAACAATCAGGATTCCTCATGAAACTAGGTTTGTTGAAGGCTTATGAATGGGTGGGCTAAGATTTCCTATATAAGGTTCTCAAGGATTTTGGTTTTGGGGACATAACTATAAATATTATGTTTTAATTAATTTATACCTCTTCTAAAAATTTTATCATTAATGACACCTCTTCAAAAAGATTTTAAACCCACTAAAGGTCTTAGAAATGGAGATCTCATTTCCCCAATTCAGTTTTCTATTATGGAAGAAATTTGACGTAGATTTGTCTCAAAATTTGTATGGGAAGGAAAAATTCAAGTGTTATAGCCAATTTGTGCAAACAAACAATTTGTTAATGGCACAATCATGTTGAGAGCTTGAATTGTTAAGGAGGCTAGAAACCTAAAGTTGTCTCTCACTACTTCTAATGTGACAAGTCGTCTCATTAACTAGAATAGGAGCTCCACCTTCTTCATTAATTCCCTTGATGAAAGAAAAAGGAAAATTTCTTGAATATTAGGGTGCAACATTGCCAATATTTTGTCCACCTATTTCAGCCTTCCTTTGGACACCAAACTACCTCATTAATTCCCTTGATGAAAGAAAAAGGGGAATTTCTTGAATATTAGGGTGCAACATTGCCAATCTTTTGTCCACCTATTTTGGCCTTTCTTTGGACACCAAACTACCTAATTATTTCTAGAACTCCCTTATTGATAGATTCAACTGGAAGCTCACTAGATGGAAGGGGGCACTTTTGAGGAAAGATGGAAAAGTCCAACTTCTAAAAGTTACTCTTTATAATATGTCATTTTATGCCATGAGCCTCCTCTGGATCCCTACAAAAGATGTTAATACGATTGAAATGATCAAAAAGTAGTTCCTTTGTTTGGGTGTAAAAAAACTTCATCTTCCTCCTCTTTCCTGGGAAAATGTGTGTAAGACTATAAGGTATGGTGGTCTTGGGCTAAGACCTGTTAGAACTCTTAATAAAGCACTATCGACAAAAATAGTTTTGTGTGTTTTTGGAGAGGAAAATGAATGGAATATAATAATCAAAAGAAAATATCTTTGTTCCTCCCCCTCTATTAAAGATTTCTTCACCTCCCCAATGTGGTTTTTGGTTTGTAGATATGGAATAAAATTTAAAAAATCTAAGGATATGGCCTCATGTTGTAAGAGGTGGAATCTAGGAAATTGTAGGAGGATTAATTTCCAAGATGATTATTGGTTTATGGAGAAACTCGTGTCAAGCATAATAGATTATGACCACATTTCCAATTGATGTAAGGACTTTGTGGGAACCTTGGTTAGTGATTATTGGAGGAATGAGGAATGGATTAACATGAAGAATATCAATCCTACACTTGAACCTATCAATAAACCTTTGCAACTGTGGCTTTTTAATAATGATTATGTGGATCATTTGGTTTGGTCTTATAACTTTGATGGTAGCTAGACTATCTCCTCTGCATTGTTGATGCTCCAAAAGAATAATGATTGTCCCTTCTGGGTGAATGTTTGGGTGAAGTCTTTGATTCCCAAGATAAATATCTTCATTTGCCTTTTCTTTCAAAATAATATCCTCACTACTAATAATGTTTGCAAAAGGGGATTTAATTTCCCAATGGATGTTATTTACATTTTGCAAATACAAAATCTTCTTCTCAACTTCTTTTAAAATGTTCGTTAATTTCTCTTGAAGTATGGGATAACCTTTTCTGAAGATGGAATATTTTCTAGATCTTCCTAATTTTGTGTTGGAATTTTATATCCAATAAAAATGTCTAGTCCCTCATAAGGCTACTAGAAAGCTTTAGGATATTTCTGCTCCTCATCTCGTTAGAACATCTGGAAATAATGTAACAATCAGATCTTTAGGGATCTTCACTCTCCTTGGAAAGTGATTGAGCAAAAAGCATTTAGAAATGTTAATAAATTGTAAGGGAAATTTAAGGCTTCATGGACTATATATCATATTACTAAAAAAAAAAAAAAAATCCAAAAATTTTATTGGCTTTGCTTCACTCATGATTATCCAGAAACTAATATGGTGTTTGACTATCTTACTAATTATGGCATCGAAAATGATGATATCATTAGATGATTTGGATTTTTTTTGGAAAGAGTATAACCCCTCCCTTCTCAAGATTCCTCTAGACCTTAGCTTCCTTCTTCCACTCATAGACATTGGAATCTTCTCTCTTCAATTCCCCACCCATATTGAACTTGTCAATCTAAAAGCTATGAATGAATCTAATGAAAAGGATAGTGTGGAAAGATGAAATTAAGCTCCAAAAAGTGTCTGACATCTCAGTTTCCTTAATTATTTCCCAATCCCATGGATGATTGGCTACACAACTATAATTATTACAATGACTATGTGCCATTTCCTCCATGACATAAAATCATCCCAACCTTGTCATTAATATTTTCATTATTAATGAGGTAAATAATGTCCTCATTCATGTTATTTTTTTCTAGCAATACTTGATCACTATAGACATTAATACTGATACTCGACATCAATTATGCATATGATCTCTTTTCTCAGTTCTTGCCCAAAATCTATCCCAATGCATCTTAATTGTTAGAAGTATGAATGTTGATGATATTCCTATGGGGGAGTATTGTAGAAACATGATTAGATCATTATTTTGATGATATGTTACATTTATGATTGTTTTTTTCATTAATGTCAACATAGTAGTCTTTTGTGGCATCTCACAAAAAAAAATGGTAATGATCAATTTGGTATGGATAGATCATTGAGTATTTTAACTAAAAAGTTTAATGGGAGATGCTACTAAGTGTCTAGTATATGCATCTAACCTCAAGAGAATAAGATATTAAGTCTAAAAGGAGTTATGCAAGTTTTGGTGAAGATTGTTATGAGATAGAGTTTACAGAATCATGTTCTAGTAAACTTCTTATATCTCTTAGTAGAGTTGTTATTCTAAGAAGCAAGGTTAAAGGCATGTAGAAGACATCTTGGAGATGATGTGGTTAAGCTCACTCATCATAATATTACATGCACAAAAACTCATTTGAGTTACAAGGCAACAAATTGATGTTATCACTAAGTATAATGTGTTCTTAATTAGGTCCTATAATAATTAATTGAGAAGGTGTAATAGGCAACTTAGGAAATTATTTTTTGGATTTGGTATAAAGGAAGGACATTTTCCTTTATTATTTATGGATGATTAAATAAAGCATGAAGAGTGGACTAGAAGAAAACAAGTTGATTTGTGAGGATAAGAAAAGTAGAGTGAAGTTAGAGAAAACTTTGTTGTTGAGGTTTTATGTTGAGATCTAAGGTTTGATATTTGGATTTGAGGTATGTGACCTAGTCTACAAGGTCTAACACTAATTTGTCTAGTAGATAGGATAGAGCAAAGATATTAAGGCACAATACAAACAACTATTTTTTAATGAATAGTGGAGAGATCAATTGGATAGTGAAGTTCAGTGGTCTTCCCTAGAAGCTATTTGGATAGTAGGTCATTCTACCTTCTACAAAATCTAACAGGATTGGCACAACTCCTAATAGGGTTGGAATGTCCTAAAAATGTATAAAAATCTCCTAATAGGGGCTCTTATGTACTGAACATGTGTATAGACTCCTAATCAGGTCCATCCTCTAACAAAGAATATATATATCAGTATATTTTTATGATCATCATTCCCACCAGGGTTTTCCATCTAATCAAGGTTTTCCCTAGTTAACAAATCTGGTGTAATTGTGTATGTGCATCTTGTTATGGTTTTTATTTACTTTGAATCAATTGTTAATATTAAATAAGCTTGATAAATATTTTAATTAGATAACTAATTCAAAACACCACCCCCCCCCCCCCCAAGTTATCTTGGTGGATGATTATTTCTAACAATTGGAATCAGAGCAGTAGGTCATTGAACATAAAGTTTAACAACTTTGGAAGATCCATGGATAACATATTTAGAAAGGATAGTCCGAAGTTTGATGGAACAAATTATGATAGGTGGAAAGAAAATATGGAGATACATTTTTTATGTATGGTTCTAGTATATTAGAACTTGACAGAATCATAAAAGACAATTATTGTTGAAAGTGCATTGGAAACTTATACTAAGGATGAGAGAGAATTTTTCATGTCAAACATGAGAGCTAGAGAAGCACTATTGTTTGTACTTCCTAAAATAAAGGAAAATTAGGTAAAAACACTTTATACTTCTCATAAGATTTGGAAAGATTTGGAAAATAGTTTTAAAGGTGATCTACAATCTAGGAAATTGAGGCTACAAATTTGGATTTGTGCATTTCAAGATGCTAAAATGATGGAAGATGAATCTATAAGAAAATATGTAGGTATAATATAAGAAATTATTGTAGGTATCAGATCTCAAGGAAGATGATAAGGTGATCTGGAAGATATTGAAGAGTTTAACACCACCATTTAAGCAGGCAATTCAAATGATATAGTTGTTGATCTCTTATACCAAATATTTCACCAAGGAAACATTACTTGGGAGACTTGAAGTAGTTAAGAATGAGCTTAGACAATCTAAAGAATTGTCTAGAATAGACACAACATTTAGTGCCCTAAACATTTGACCTAATCTATCAAGGAGCATAAGTGCTAGAGAAGATTTTACTAGTAGTAGCAGATCTAATGAGGACAAAAAGATAGGAGTAGCCCTTCTTGTAAAAAGAGAGAAAGATGGTAAGAAAATATTTAAATGTTGGACTTGTAATGATTTTTTTCATTATGCATCTAAGTGTCCTAAATAAGAGAAAATTTATAAAGGAAAGCTCCAACCTAGAAGAGATATAGATTGTTTGTATGCTAATGAAGAAGATGAATTAGATGAACAAGTAGTAATTGCTAGTGATGATGAAATAGGATTTGTGGCTATTAACTCCTTCAATACTAACCATAGTGTGGTGAGTGGTTTGCTATCACTTGAGATGGCCCCATCCCCATCTATAGGGATCAGATCTAGGTGGATCTATCTCCTATCCCCACTTCTATCTATACATGGTAGGAGAGCTTGCTTAAAGAAGAATGTCGAGAGAAAATGGCTTTGGTATCATAGATTAAAAAGAAATCTAATTGGATAATCGACATTGGTTGTTCATGTCATATGACTTATGATACGAATAAGTTTCTTTACTTCAAAAGTTATGATGGAGGCATTGTTAGAGTTTGAAACAATGTAACTTGCCATGTTAAAGGTATCGAATCTATAACTCTTGATGGTAACACTAACTTTGAGGATGTACATGTTTTGTGGATGGTTTGAAGCAAAATACAACTAGTGGATAAAGGTTATACATTTTAGTTCATAGAGAAGACATGCATAATCAGAGACAAAGATGGAAAGGGAATTGGAACATGAACTAGATCCAAAGGTAATGTATTTTAGTTGAATCCCAATGAAATGACATGTTTGGTTGCAAAGGTAGATCATAGCTTGTTATTGCATAAGAGATTTTGTCATACAAGCTTTGAAAACATTGTGAAAACTAATAATATGTTTACAATTAGATATTTACCTAAAATTGTAAAGCCTACTAACACAATTTTCAAGGAGTGTGTATTGGCAAAGGATACCAAAACTTCTTTTTCTAGCAAGAAGTTTACTACTAAATCAAAGTTGCAAATTGTACACACATATGTTAGTGGTCCTAAAAATATTAAAGGATTATATGGTGAAAGGTACTTCATGATTATTGTTGACCACTTTTCTAGAATGAATTAGGTATGAAGATTAAATTTTTAAGATCAGATAAAGGAAGAGAGTTTACTTCAAATGAATTTAATAACTTTTTTGAAGCTAATGGAATCAAAAGAAAACTTTAAGCTCCTAGAACCCTTGAACAAAATGACATTGTAGAAAGAAGAAATGGGTCAGTAATAGAAGAAACAAGAGCTATGTTATTTGGGAATGATGTATCTAGGACATTTTGGAGAGAAGCTATGAATACAATAGTTTACACCATGAACAGAGTGTAGGTTAGGAAAGACACAAACAAGAACCCTTATGAACTATGGTTTGGTCACTCGCCTACAGTTAAGTATTTCTAAAATTTTGGTAGAAAATGTTATATCAAAAGAGATGATGATGATGTTTGTAAATTTGTTGCTAGAAATGATGAAGGTATGTTTCTTGGCTATTCATTGAAAAGCATATCTTATAGATGGTACAATCTAAGAACTAAGCCTATTGTTGAAAGTTCAATTCTAAGAGTTGATGATAAATTTAGGATATAAGAAATAATAGTTGACTACAATTTTGATGATGAGAATGTTGTTGTTAGTAAACCAAGGAATGATGAAGTATTATTTGAGACTAACAATAATTTCTAGAGTTAAGGTGAGAAAAGGTAGGAATAAAGTTTAGAAACTAGAACTAAGATAATAATTGAAATAACAACTCCTACTTCTAGTAAGAATGTGACAAATAATCATCCACTAGAGTAGATCATCAACAACAAAGATAAAGGTGTGATGATGAGAAGCATAATAAATGAAGGACTATGTCTGATATCTCAAGTAGAATCGAAGAATGTAGATAAGGCATGAAAAGATGAATATTAGAAGCAAGCTATGAAAGAAGAATTTTATTAGATAGTGAAGAATGAGACATGAGAATAGGTCCCTAGACTAGTAGACAAGAATGTGATAAGAACAAAATGGATATTCATGAACAAGATGAATGAACAAGGTGAGGTTGTAAGGAGTAAACGAAGAATGGTATGTAAAGGTTACTCATAAAAAGAAGGAATAGACTATGATGAAACCTATTCTCCTGTGGTAAGAATTAAATTAGTAAGGTTATTCTTAACCTATGGAGCAAATAAGAAATTTAAAGTGTATCAGATGAATGTCAAGTCAGCATTTCTGAATGAAGAACTTGAAGAAGAAGAATACATAGAACAACCTGAAGTGTTTCCTTTAATAGATGACAAGGATATGGTATGTAGATTAAAGAAAGCATTGTATGGCTTTAAAAAAAAACCTAAAACCTAGTATGCAAGGTTGCACAAGCATTTGACAAAACTCAGATTTAGCAAAGGTATGTTAGAAAATAATAATACTAAAAAGAAATAGATGATGGATTGATGATTTTGGTAATATTTGTTGATGATATTATATTTTGAGGAGATGATAATGAAAGTGACACATTTGCAAAAAAAATGAAGGAACTTGAAATGAGTATGATAGGAGAAATGAAATACTTCCTAGGATTACAGATTGTGTAGGATAAAGAAGGAATCTTTATTTCTTAGACTAAGTATTTGAAAGATCTATTGAAAAGGTATGGTTTAGAAATATGTAAACCATTTGGAACACCTATGATAACTTGAAACAAGTTATCTACAAAGAATGAGACACCTATTATTGAGCAGAAGAAGTACAAATCTATGATTGGAGGATATCAATATCTAACTCACACAATGCTAGATATAGCAAATGCAGTTGGAATTGTTGCAATATTTCAAGTTGATCCCAAAGAAGCACATTATGTAGTAGTTAAAAGGATATTTATATAGCTGAAGGGAAAACTAGAGTTTGGATTATGGTATGATAGGTCTCATGACTTTATTTTATATTCTTATGCTGATGTTGATTAGGTAGGCAGTATGTATGATAGAAAGAGAACCAACGATGGAGCTTTTTTTCTTGGAGGAATATTGGTCTCTTGGTTAAGAAAGAAGTGGGATTGTATTTCTTAGAGTATAGTAGAGGTAGAATATATTGTAGTAGCAAATAATTATAATCAAGTTGTTTGGATAAAGCTAATGCTAAAGGATATAAGGATAGAATTTAGTAAAATTATTGTCATAAATTATGATAACACAAGCATAGTGAATATGTCTAAGAATCTAGTGTTGAATTCTAAGACCAAGCTCATTTCTATAAAATATCACATGTTGAGAGAGAAAGTTGTAGAAAAGGAAATTAGATTGGAGTATATAAGCACCAAAGAGAAGATTATAGATATTTTCACCTGTAATCACCTAAAAATGGTCATCTAGACTATTAGCCCCCTTTTCAACATTTTGGCTAAATTAATTTAATCATTTACCTAGACCAAATTGCTAATAATCAATTTATTTGATTATAACCTATAGTTTGACTATGCTATTCTAAGTTCATTATTTGATTAAAAGAACATGTCCCCTTTTAATTAAATAAAAGACCCCATTCTTCTAACCCACTTAAAGTGCACACATAAAGTCCTTTTTCTATTTTGCAATTAAAAGAAAAGGCTTTGTGACTTTTGTCTTATATGACAAGTCAACTTATATTCTATTGGTTGACTTGTGTGTGCACATGGATCACTCCTCTTTTTGAATTCCACCGTTGATCATCCACCATCTTCATCTTGATCTATACCGTCCGTACAACTTTAAAAGGGAGAGAGATTTCCTCCTTAATCCATCTTCATTTTGAATATTGTTATGCTGTAGGTTTTCTAACAGGTTTCTTTGGAGCTTTGTGGAGAACTTCTATTTCTTATCTACATTCTCTCATACCATTACATTTTAGCTTAGATTCATGTTGCATGTTAGTTTAGCTTCTATTTTCTAATAATCTATCTCACATAGCTTAATTTTTGGATTGTAACACTCTTATCCATGCTTAGAATAACTGCACTTTTCATATTCATTCTAGTTTAATCTTTAGTTGCATTGCATTCTTGAGGAACTCCTTGGGACATTTGCACTCTTGCATCTTGTCTTTGAAACCTCCCATTGCATGGTTTACTAGCAAGAAGAGTATCTCTAAGGCTCATCTGAGAGCCTTCTTATTCTTGAAATATACTCTCTTGCACTCCATGGATAGGGAGCTCTAAGCCGGCATCCAAACATTCCAACTCATGGAATCGTTTGGATAGAAGGGTTTAGAGTGGGACACTTTCGAGTGTACATTTTTGACGCCCACCATGGGGCTTGAATCAAATTTTTAGCTCCATTTTCTTTCATTTCTTATCTTTGGTTTTTTACAGTAGCATATTAGATCTAATCAAGTGCTTTTGTAGAATTATCACTTTGGTTTTAAGGCGAACCCATAAGTAGATTGGTTTGAAGGCCAAAAATCTAGTTGGTTTAAAGATTTAATCATATCTTTTAAACTACTTAGAGTTTGGTTCTGAAATTTTGTTAACAGGTTGGGTATGTACTCAGAATGTTTTAGTCCAATTTTTAAAGCATTTTGACATGATTTGTTAGAGTTATAATTTTTTCTTTATTTTTCATAAAAAGCCTTTTTTGATCGCAACTCAGCACATGTTTTGGAAAAACTTACATTTTCAAAAACGTTTTTGAATTCTAATGGGGGTTATTTCTTTGTGTTTTGACTTTTGAGGTCATATTAGGGATCAAAAACTCAATTTGATAAATCTAGCCTGTTTTGACAAAATCGGTCTCTAGGGCTCAAATGAAGAGATTTTTTTAAAATTTTTGCATTTTTGAAAAGCTCTCTAATTTTTAGTAGGGGTATCTTATTTTTATTTATGTTTTTGGATCCGAAATAATAGCAAAACAGTCTAATCTTGTTGACTAGGTCAAAAGAAAAGAGGAAAAATGAGAGCATTTGTGATTAGTTTGCACTTTCTTTGCATACACTTGATTGGAAGATAACTTGGATATTTGAGGCAACTAACCACTTTTTATTGCAGTATTTTATGTTATTTCACACTAACTTGTGGTGCTAACAAGTTGTGATTGCAGGTTGCCATCCTTATGAAAAAAAATTGAAACATTGCATAAAAAGAATGCTTGTCAAAGCTTCAAATGCACAAGGGCTACTAATGATTGTTTGCAGGGTTTCCCAATGCATAGAAACCCAATTTTTCTTGTTCTTTACTTTGACATGTGTGACATATACTAGTTTTTTATTTTTAGGCACATTAAAACTTACAATTGAGATCTTTTGGTGATAGGAGAGTATGCTCTTCACCCTTGTGGTGAATCAGAAATCTTGACTTACCATTTGGTTTTAAGAGTAAGAGGCAACTGAATCTTCCTGGTGTGTTTGGGAGAAAATTATTGGAATAGGAGAGTATGCTCTTCACCCTTGTGGTGAATAAAAAATCTTGACTTCCGAAAGTTGATCCACTCTTTATGTAGTTAGGATCCTTTAGAGGGCCTGCTCTCGGACAACCTGAGAGGAACGACCCAAGTGGGGACAAGCAGATTACTCGTCTCTTCCAACTCACTATAAAATCAAGGCTATCAAGGACACAAAACCTTGGTAGACATAGTGTTTATCTTCACCTAGTGTGATCGCTTATAGGATTTTGACCATAGGGAGATCACTAGGCAAGAATGCTTAAGGTACTCTTGTGATCACGAGATTGGTTACTCATCGCAAGGTGAGGTGTCCCGTAATTGGGAGCAAGAGGAACACTATGAATGGAAGCTAGATCTAAAAACTCTAAGTTAGTAACTACCTTTTTTTAGCCGCTCAACTTCTTGGTGCAAGGATCGATCCTAGTGGACTACCCGGATCACCCCAAAATTTTACACTCACCATATGTGTTCCCTTGGTTGTGCTTATGGAACTTCCGTGACAAAGCCAATATCTCTTGTGGGAAACCACTTGGTGTGAGGCAAAGGAGCATCAAGTGTGGGCCAAGTTGTTGAGTAATGAACCATGTCCTTTAGGTAGATATTTCTTGATGTGTTCTCGAATGTGGTATACTTGTGAAATTATTTTGAACATACACATGACAATAATTATAGAGAATTCTTTTGAGACCTCAGATATGCTTGTATCATGCAAGATTTCTTTGTCCCTTGCTTGATTGTTTGAAGACTACTCCATGTGTCACTATCTTGCTTGGAAAGAAATTGCTTTTGAACATCAAACTTGCTATGCTATCAACTATTATCAAACTTTGTCAACCAAGTGAAAACATCAAGTGCAAACATTTTTTTGCATTACTTACTAAGGGGGGTTTCATCATTTGACTTTTATTTTATATGTCTCTAGTGCTTGAACATTCTTAAAGTGACTCTTTGGTCTTAGTTCTCTTGGTCTTTCTATCTTCATGGTCTATGTCCACTTGCTAGTTATCTTTTTGCTGAAATGGTTGCCTTGATTTCTTGACTACACTCTTGGGTTGGAGAGTTGTTCACTTGTCAACCTGCTTGCTCTATCTATTTGGCTATTTGGGCATCTTGCCTAGCTATTGACTTGGGTCATTCATGTTGTAAGTTTCTTGGACATATTGTTTGACAAGTCGCTTTAATCTCTCTCTACTACCTTGGCAAGTGAACACTCTACCTCTTATAGTTTCAACATCAAGTTATCTTCTAGGCTCTTTTATGCTTGGCTTTGCATCTAAAACTATGGGATCTAAACCTTGTGCTACCAAACTTCAACCAAATCTAGATGATCATGATATCCTCCATGTCACTAAAGATTTTCAAGATCTATATGCACAATACAAAGAACTAGAAGAGACAAATGATATTTCTTACCTTCATCTCTCTAAGTGCATGATGAAAATGAAGTCTAAACTTGAGAAAAGATTGGAGGAGAAGATTACATTGTTACATGAATCTTCCTTAAGGTCTTTACATGCATGTGAGTCACCTTCTTTGAGGTCATCCTCTTTTTCTAGGTCTGCATGCTCTACTTCAAGACATCAAATGTCTTCATTTTATAGATCTAAAGACCTCTTTAGAGAACAAGCAAGTGATACCTCCTTTGAGCCTATGCCAAAATTTTATGATAAACCTATCTTTGAACAAGAAAATGATGAAGACATGAATACATTCTATTCACTTGAGAAACAACAAAAGGAATCTAGAAATACTTCTAATAGAACTTTTTCTCCCTTGGAAGATTCTTATGATGACACTTTGTAAAAACTTCTTAGCAATAAGATCATCATGTTACCAAAGTCTAGCTCATATGGAAACCCATTCTTGGATATCTATTGTGCTTATCATCAACATAATGAGCATAGTACTTCAAATTGCATTGAGCTAAAACATAAAATCCAAGATCTTATTGATACCTCTAATGATTCATGCAATGAGGATACTTTTCTTGAGCAAGATTACATTAATGAACCTATGTCTAGTAGTGGCTCTAGTACATCTTCCACTTCTTCCAACACTCATGCATGTCCCAACACTTCAAATATTTCCAACATGCCTCTATCAAATAAAGAACCTAATGCTTTCCACATTGACTACATGTATCCTTAAGGGCTACCTCTAAGAGAAACTCAAGCTAACCTACACTTGGCTGCAAACCTTTTCCATGCTACTAATCCTAAACATCCTCAACCTTCATGCACTACTATGCCTAATCCAAGCACTACTCCATTCACTTTATATTCTCCATTTTCCTTAGAAGTGGCTCCATGTCAAGAGGACTCTAAAAAAGAAAAAGCTATAAATGTCAAGAAAGATCAAGATCAAGCACCCGTTCATCTCTTTCAAGATTTTTCCATTCCATATCCTATATCTTTTCCACCTCCTAAGTATGATGAAGATACCACTTCCATTATCTCCCTTGAGCTTACTGAAAATTACGAGAAAAGTTCTCTTCATATGCTATCCAAAGCTACTTCTCAAGATCAAAGCATCCCCTTGTGTTCTACTTCTCCATATCCACTTCAAAATTATGCTCAAGCTTCAAGTGCTACTATTAAAAATATTGTTCCTATCAAAGGTACTTATGAGTCTATTGATGGCTTTGACCATGTTGCTCATTCTAAAGATGATGATATCCCTTCCCACTATCCCTTTGCATCTTCTAAATCTATCCTTGGTCCATATCCATCTAAGCTAAAGCATTCAAACCTTCCATCCATATTGGGGCCTTATGTTCCTCCATCTCCTACATTAACTCCTAGCTCATTCCCTATCTCTCCTATAATACCTCAAGATCAACAAAGAGACTCATTCTTGATGAATTTTCACCCATCTATACATCTAAACCAGTCATATCATCCTTATTCATCCACAAATCACAAGTCCTTTGGAAGTGAGAATAAACATAAGAATTCATTGAAAAATAAAGATCACTATGTCCCATCTAATCGACATGTGAATGCTAAGAAGGAGAATGCACAAAAGAGACTACAAAGGTCCACTATTAAAAAAGCTAAATCAAAGAAAATATGGGTTCCTAAACCCATTATTGAAGAAATGTGTTTTGAAGTATCGAAAAGAAAATCTAAAGCTATGTGGATTCCCAAGTCTCTTTTAAAAGACTTGAATATTGAAAATACTTCAAAGTTGACATTCAAGCTTCCAAAGGCTTCCATTCCATCTTCTTCCAAAAATCTTCCTAAAAATATTCCAAAGCCTTCCACTCCACTTTTTTCCAAATCTTTTCTACCACCTCATACATCTAAATCTCAAGCTATTTCATCAATGATTCCTCCATTGTTCCAATACCCTTCAAGGTGTGTGTCAATGTTGATCTTGTCCAATATTTTAGCTACCCACATGAAATCCTCTAAAGCTTACACCTCCTTTCTATACATGAACTCTTATCCTCCATATATTCTTCCTACTACCATTTCCCTTTCATCACCCTATCAACATCTTTGAGCATACCTTTCTATAGTCTTGGCTTATCATGGATTATCTTTCCTATAGGAGCACTATCTAAATTCAAAAAGCTTGAGCTCTTTCTAAAAATACAAAAAAAAAAAAAACAAAAAAAAAAAATTCAAAAAAAAAATGAAAAAATGAAAATGTGCCTTGGTGAAAACCACTTCTTGTGGCACCTTGGTAGCAAAAGTAAAGAGAAATAAATTTATCCTATGGTGAAAACTACTTCTTGTGGAACCTTAGATAAGTACTATGATGAAAACCTAGCAAACAGGCATCATGCGTAATTCTTCCATCATCCATCTATCCCTTCTTCTCTCTTTGATCTTGACAATGTTGAGCTATCTTTGCGTATTGGCTATCTTATCCACCAGATTTTCTATTATGCTCTCCCATTCACTCATAGCCTCTATCTTGAGCTTTATTCTTATTGCTCTATCCCATTGCTATACTATCTAGTTGACCCCTTGGTCTTGATCATAATAAATGAAACATGGTTCTCATAGGCCTCTTGACATGTCTACTCTCTTGGATTGCATGCTTTCATGCTATCTCTCTCATTGGATTCCATCTCTTATCTTATATGCTATCACACTTGTTGGCTTCACCGCTTATCCTACATATTGTCTTTCTCATTACTTCAATTGCTTATCCAAAATATGCTTCATATGACTATTTCACCTCTTTCCCTAGCTTGGGTACTCTTGAGGAGTCAGTCCTTGAGGATCACTTTCACTTGCTTCATACTCTTTTTTCATCCATCTTTTCTTATCCACTGGCTCGTTGCTCCATCATATCCTATACCTTGCTAGACATTGGGAGAAAATGATGTGATCTTGCTTGAGAACTAGTGATATCTAAAACCTTCTTAAAAAAATCCAAAAAATCATATATGATCCTGAAAAAAAATCCTAAAAATCAAAAAATGTCCTGAAAAAAGATCATCTTAGTGAAAACCTAGCAATAGGCACTTTAATGTATCACCAAAAAAAAATTGAAAAATTGAAAAATACAAAAAATGGAAAAAGTCTTGAAAAAATCTGTCAAGTGGTGAAAACCTGGAAACAGGCACTACTTGAAACCCTTGCACCTATGTCTATCAATCTTAATCACACACTTTGTTACACATTTCCTAGCTTGGAATTGTTTCTTGTCCTCATCTCGAGGGCATAACTACTTAGCCTTTTTGAGGTATTCTTGTGCATTTGGGTTTCTTTGACAACTCACAAAATAGTGTTTCTCAACACTTCCCCCACCTTGACATCAAGTGTTTTTCAACACTTTTTAGATAGTTTACCTACGGTCTTCGATGTCACCATATTTCTCACTATCAGAATCAAGTCTTGAAGAAATGGCCAAGTGACTTACACACACACACTTAAACACTTAAATAATTAAGATATGCTAATCTTTATCTACTTTGTGTGCTATCTATGACAATTTCTTTACTATATGTTCCATCCCTAATAGTCTTTCAAGGATGTCATTGACTAGAAGACTGGGGGCGTGGGGAATGTTTTCTTGATTTTTGCTTGTGGGTATACTTTGTTTGTCTATAGTGTTGTAAGCATTTGTGCTTGTCCTATTCAACACTTTGACTTACAAATGTATCATCCTTGACTATTTTGCAAGACCGCACTCAGGGTTTATCCTAGCACTTATGCCTTGATACAAGTGTAATCTTGCTAAATTAAACTTAGAGAATCTAATCACGTAGTTATCTTGACTTACATGTCTTTGATGCTTAGATTGGATTTCCACATACCTATCTGATATCGATCATATTCATATCCTCATAGTTATACTAGTGATGGTTGTATGATCTCATGATGTCCCTAATAAATGCTCAATGCTGAAATTAAGAGTCTAAATGTTATGCACTTCTTGCTAGTAAACCACTTTGCATATTAGCTTTCATTTTAGGTTCATTTTTTAGATTAGTCTTGCATTCTTGCATATGGAGAGAGCTCTCTCTTCATCTTTTTGTGGACATATCAGCTAACTCCTTTCATATATTTCTTTATTTTCTTCTTGTTCATGTCTTTTCACCTTCTTAATCTTTCACTTCATCTCTTTTCTACCTTATCATCACATTATATAAATTCTTGAACTCTTAAATAATTTCAATGTCCTGGATTCATTTTTGGGATAGAAATCCAAATTCAAGTTCATCTTGATGGTCAAAATTGTCTTTTAAAATTCTACTTTCTTCTAATCAGTTAGCTGACCTTTTGAGGTCTAATATTTGAATCATCATTGGGGCATCTTCATTTCTTCATGTCTTCATCATTTCCATACTTCATATCTACTTCAATTCAATGTTTCATGTCTAAAATCACCTTTCTACTCATTTTGACCTAATTTTTATGCTATATCCTTCAAGGTCAACTCTAGTCAAATTGGGGCATTTTATCGATTTCTTATAGTCATTCTTGGGTTCTAATCATCTATCTATCATCTTGGACATTGCTCTATTCTAATTTTCTCATGTCTAGCCAGTCTCTGCATCCCCTTACCTCATTTCAATTTTGATCCCGAGGGGGCAGAAATACTCTATTGTTGATTGTTGCAGCTATCTATTTCTTAGGAGAATTTGTTTGACCTTATCACTTGCTCTCGATCTATTCACTTTGCTAGGTGTTAAAATTATTTTTGGATCCTAACATCATCTTCCTAATGTTCAGTACTACCACTATCAGGCTGTGCATTTAGGACTTGCTATCTTTTTCTACATTTCGTTCTTCAAAATCAGATATCTATATCTATCACCGCCTACTTGGCTTTCTATTTTCTTTGACATAATGTGTTCCCAGATCGATCATGCATTAGTCAAAGAGGGGCAAATGTAATCACCTAAAAATGGTCATCTAAACTATTAGCCCCCTTTTCAACATTTTGGCTAAATTAATTTAATCATTTACCTAGACCAAATTGCTAATAATCAATTTATTTGATTATAAACTATAGTTTGACTATGCTATCCTAAGTTCTTTATTTGATTAAAATAACATGTCCCCTTTTAACTAAATAAAAGACCCCATTCTTCTAACCCACTTAAAGTGCACACATAAAGTCCTTTTTCTATTTTGCAATTAAAAGAAAAGGCTTTGTGACTTTTGTCTTATATGACAAGTCAACTTATATTCTATTGGTTGACTTGTGTGTGCACATGGATCACTCCTCTTTTTGAATTCCACCGTTGATCATCCCCCATCTTCATCTTGATCTCTACTGTTTGTACAACTTTAAAAGGGAGAGAGATTTCCTCCTCAATCCATCTTCATTTTGAATATTGTTATGCTGCAGGTTTTCTAACAGGTTTCTTTGGAGCTTTGTGGAGAACTTCTATTTCTTGTCTACATTCTCTCATACCATAACATTTTAGCTTAGATTCATGTTGCATGTTAGTTTAGCTTCTATTTTGCAATAATCTATCTCACATAGCTTAATATTTGGATTGTAACACTCTCATCCATGCTTAGAATAGCTGCAGTTTTCATATTCATTCTAGTTTAATCTTTAGTTGCATTGCATTCTTGAGGAACTCCTTGGGACATTTGCACTCTTGCATCTTGTCTTTGGAACCTCCCATTGCATGGTTTACTAGAAAAAAGAGTATCTCTAAGGCTCATCTGAGAGCCTTCTTATTCTTGAAATATACTCTCTTGCACTCTGTGGATAGGGAGCTCTAAGCTGGCATCCGAACATTCTAATTCATGGAATCGTTTGGATAGAATGGTTTAGAGTGGGAAACTTTTGAGTGTACATCACCAAGCCTCATCCCAAAGAGACTTTTGAGCATTTGAAAAGTATGTTGGGAGTTATGCCCCTACCTACATTAGAGTAGATGATGCAAGAGTGCATCAATCTAGTGATAGAGAGCACTATTGTTTGTCTAGATTGAATGCTAATGCTTCCTATATGGGGGAGTATCTATGATGGATAGAGTCATCTAGGATTCTTGATAGATGTTGTTTTGAATAGTGTCTTTGGAAACTTGAGAAAGTTAGAGATAGTTGTTGCAAAGATTGACAAGATGCAGTGATAGATGGTTGTTGAAACCTTTGACATTGATGTCAAAGGGGAAGAGATTATAGCATGAATTTTTTTTTGATGTAGAGCACATTGAGATATATCAATGGGGAGAAGTACATGAACATATAAGCCATTATGATTGATGAAGAGGATTTGAAAAGAAAGGATTTTAGTCTTTAATAGTTGGTATTCTTGCAACTAGATGTTTTTCATCTATGTTGCCATCAATACCAAAGGGGGAGATTTTTGGAAGCATGAATGTTGATGATATTCCTATGGGGGAGTATTGTTGAAACATGATTACATCATTATTTTGATGATATGTGTATCTAATAGAAGAAAATCAATAAAGATTAAGTTGGTACGGATAGCTCATTGAGTATTTTCACTAGCAAGGTTAAAGGGAGATAATACTAAGTGTCTAGCATATGCAACTAACCTTAGGAATAAAAGATATTAAGTTTAGAAGAAGTTATGTAAGTTTTGGTGAAGACTATTCTGAGATAGAGTTTACAAAAATGTGTTCTAGTAAACATTGTATATCTCTTAGTAGAGTAGTTATTCTAAGAAGAAAGGTTAAAGGCATGTAGAAGACATTTTATAGATGACTTGGTTAAGCTTGCTCTTCATAATATTGCATTTACAAAATGTTATTCAAGTTACAAGGTGACATATTGATGTTATCACTAAGTATAATGTGTTCATAATGAGGTCCTATAATAATTAATTGAGAAAGTGTAATAGCCGACTCAAGGAACTATTTTATGGATTTGATATAAAGGAAGGACATTTTCTTTTGTTATATATGAATGACTAAATGAAGCATGAAGAATGGAATAGAAGAGAAACAAGCTAATTTTCAAGGATAAGAAGAGCAGAGTGAACTTTGAGAAAACTTTGTTGCTAAGATTTTATTTTGAGATCTAAGGTTTGTGATGCAGGAGCATCCAGTGGTGTAAGGACAATCCTGTATCACCCAAAAATATTCTTAGAGATAGTTTCTATTTAATGTGTTCTCATTTTTGGATACCCATTTGGCTCAAATAGAGGTTCTAACTCTCACAGTTCCAATATTAGTTTTCTCAGTTAGAGTTTTATTAGTTTTTAAGCACATTGGGATATGTGTAAATGTAGAAAATAAGTTATTTATTAATTGAGCCAAAATTATGATGAGTTAGAGGGTGTAATTTGGAGGGATGATTGTACATGTAATTTAAAACACTTTAGAAAAAGAATCAGGTCAAAAGGCTTCACGATTAGAAAGTTATTGTAGTTTTAATTTTTTTGGAGACCTCCTAAGAGCACTTCAAAGTTAGATATGAGGCACTAAACAGCTTTTTATAGGGTCAAAAAATGGGGGATGAGCAAAGCCTTTCCACAGGGTTGTAGAGCACTTTGATAGCTTTCTAAAAATGTAAACAATTCAAAATTTAGAGTTACAGTTCAAAAGTTATGCCTCTTGAAAGTTGGACTACCATTTTTGGATTCTTCTAATTTTATGCTAACTTCTAACGTGATTTTTGGAAATTTTTGTTTTGGCGGTGGATGTCAACTAGCATATTCTAGAATGTATTCCTAACCCTAAACCATTTGAGGCTTATTTAAGAACATTTTTGGCATTGTAAAGGAAACTCTATGTGGAGGATTTCCTTCTCCAAAATCATACTATTGTAAGCCCACAAGGCATTTTTCAATAATAATAATATTACCTTTTTCCTATGTGTTCATTCTAGTCTTTGGTTGTGTCTCCATCAAGTGGTATCATAGTAGGTTTTCCTGAGTGTGTAGACAGTGCATTGACTATCAGTAGTTTGCACCAGGACTGTGTGGTTGTGGGTTTGAGACAAGAACATACCTCCATGAAGGAAATGTGGTGGAAGGGCCAGAGTTTTTACTCCCCTCGATTAAAGCCCTCCAGAGACAAGTTCAAGCATTATAGGAGGAGATCTATAGAGGACTAAAGTGAGAAAGAAAATGAAGAAGAATAAATATTGGACAGGAAGGGGAAGACAAAGGGGAAGTCCTAAATTATGTAGAGGAGAGGTTTTAGGGTCATTTCTAAGCTTGGAAAAAGACCTAAAATTGATGTGGATATGTTTTTAGGAAATCTAAACCCAGATGAGTTGATTGATTAGATCAATGAATGAGAGGAGTATTTTGAGTATGAGGATATTAGGGATCTAGATAGGGTTAATTTTGTGAAGGAAAAAATTAAAGGCCATGCAAAAATTTGGTGGCAAGAGCAGTCGGAAAGAAATAGAAGAGGAAAGGAGAAAATCACAAGATGGGATCGCATGCTGGACAAACTAAAGAAGCAATTTATTCCTATTGACTATGAGCTTGATTTGTTCAAGAAAATGCAAGGATTAAAGCAAGTAGAAAAATCTATCGAAGAATATACAGAGGAATTTTACTGACTTCTTACTTGGGTAGGGCATGTAGAAGAAAATAAGAAGGTTACCCATTACCTCAGTGGGTTACGACCTAGCATTTAGGAGGAGTTAAGTTTGGTTAGAATAACTAGCATTGAAGAGACATACCAGTTTACCCTATGAGTTGAAGAGAAGCTAAATAAAAGGTTTGAAGGAAGGAAAAGAGGGTGTGGTGAAGGAGGAAGGGGTGGTAGTAGGTCATTTGGAGGCCAAAATGAGACCCAAAAGAAAAATGAAGATGTGGGTACTAGCAAAAACTAGAGAAATGAGGGTTTTAACCACTCCCGTGATCAAAACTTTGGAGTAGAGAGGAATAAGTAGAGGACATGGACAAGGATTAGGAAGAAGAGGCTTCCATGGTACCTATTTTCATTGCAATGAAGAAGGTCATCATTCCTTTGAATGCCCTCAATGACAAGGAAGGATAGATAAGAGAGTTGATGGTCAAGAAATGGTTGCTTATGTGGATAAGGATGCACAATAATCAAATTCTAAGGATGCAAAAAGAGGAGAGGTTCTCATAAATTAAATTTTCTTACTAAGTAGTGATACTAAACCTAGACAAAGGAGGAGTTTTTTTTGTACCAGGTGCAAGTGTAAGGATAAGTGTTGTGATGTGATTGTTGATGGTGGTAGCACTGACAACTTGGTATCTGAGGAGATGGTCACTAAGCTAAAGCTCAATAGGGAGAAATGCCCCCAACCCTATCAGATTGCTTGGGTGAAGGATGATCATAAGGTCCTAGTTAGTGAACAGTGTTTGGTGAAGTTCAAGATTGGGAGTTACCATGATGAAGTTCTTTGTGACATTATTCCAATGGATGTTTGCCATTTATTGTTGGGAAGACCATGTAAATTTGATAGACATGTTGTACATGATAGTCATGCAAATACATACTCTTTGATAGAGGATAGAGTTTTCCACAAACTGAATCCCATGATAAAGGAATGTGAAAAGGTATGCAGTAGTGCTAGGATATGTCTTGTTGATGGAAGAATTTTTTTGGATGGTATGAAACATCATCATATGTGTTATGCTTTGATTACTAGAAAAGATAAGGAAGTTAGTAGTGAAATTCCACTTAAATTTTTAGGCCTATTAAGTGAGTATGGAGACATCATCTCTGATAATGTTCCAAAATTATTGCCACCAATAAGGAAAATCAGTCATAAGATAGATTTAATCCCCTGAGCTAGTTTTCCTAACAAGGCTGCTCATAGGATGACTCCTATTGAAACTGAGGAGCTAAATAGACAAGTTTAAGAGCTATTGAGGAATGGATTGATTTGAGAGAGCCTGAGTCCATGTATACTAGCACCAAAGAAGGATGGAGAGTGGAGAATGTGCACGTACTCTTGAGCTATAAATAGAATAACCATCAAGTATTGGTTCCCTTTGCCAAGAATAGATGATCTTATCGACTACTTGAGTGGGGCTCAGTACTTCACAAAGATAGATTTAAAAAGTGGCTATCACAAAATATGGACATGAGAGGGAGATGAGTAGAAGACTACATTCAAGACCAAGGAGGGTCTATATGAGTGGTTGGTCATGCCTTTTGGACTGACCAACACACCAAGCACCTTCATGCAGCTTATGAATGAGGTACTAAAGAAATTCTTGGGAAAATTTGTTATTGTCTATTTGGATGATATTTTAATTTTTAGAAAGACTTTGGATGAAAATTTATTGCACATTCGTAGAGTCCTTGAAAGGTTGAGGGAAGGGAAAATGTTGATTAATTTGAAGAAGTGTAGCTTTGTAAAAAAGGATTTAGTCTACTTGGGGTTTGTTGTATCATCTAAGGGTCTCAAAATGAATCCAGAGAAGGTAAAAACCATCTTGGAATAGCCTACTCCAAGGTTTCCTACTAAGGTGAGATCATTTCATGATCTGGTTAGTTTTTACAAAAAGTTCATTAAGAATTTTAGTGGCATATGTGCACCCCTAATTGAAATAATAAGGGGGGATAGGAAAGAGTTCAAGTGGAGTAGAACAGCTGCAAGGAGTTTTGAATTGTTGAAGAAGAAGGTGACAAAACAACTAGTGTTTGCACTTCCTAATTTTAGTAAAGTGTTCTAGATAGATTGCGATGCTAGTGGTAGTGTTATTGGGGCCGTATTGAGCCAAGAAGGTAAGCCTATTGCATATTTTAGTGAAAAATTGAATGATACAAAGAAGAAGTATTTTATTTATGATCAAGAGTTCTATGCAATCATTTAGGTCTTAAAGAAATGGAGGCATTATTTATTGCCAAAAGAATTTGTCTTGTATACTGATCACCAGGCATTGTAGTACCTAAATAGCCAAGGTAAATTGAACCAGAGACATATGAAGTGGGTAGAATTCTTCCAAAGCTATACATTTGTATTGAAACATAAAAGTGGAAGGTCTACTAGGGTTGCAAATGCACTTAGTAGGAGACAATTGTTGCTTAAAGTAATGCAAGTTGAAGTGGTTAGGTTTGATGAACTCAAGAATCTATACTCGAAGGATCTTAATTTTGCTAAAGCCTAGAAGGCTTGTAAAAAACCTATTGCTATAGACAGAACCGAGTGGCTAGATTATTTGATTCATGATGGTATGTTGTTTAAGGGCAGTCAATTATGCATTCCAAGGAGCTCCATGAGGGAAAACTTGATCAAAGAGAAACATGGTGGGGGAATGGCAAGACACTTTGGTCAAGATAAGACCATTGCCATTCTTAGAGAACATTATTTTTGGCCTCAAATGTCACAAGATATGAAGAAATTTGTGCAGAGTTGTCAAGTATGTCAAGCAGCCAAAGGATTTAGTCACAATACTAGACTTTATTAGCAATTTCATGTTCCATTGGAGCCATGGGAGGACATAAGTATGGATTTTTTTCTTGGATTACCAAGGACAAAAAGGGGTAATTACTCAGTATCTATGGTGGTTGATAGGCTCTCCAAGATGGCATATTTCATTCCATGCCACAAAACTCATTATGTTATACATATTGCAAATTTGTTTTTCAAAGAGGTGGTGAGATTACATGGTCTCCCAAAGAGTATTTTTTTCGACAGAGATACTAAATTTGTGGGATATTTCTAGAGGACTTTATGGAGGAAGTTGATGATAGAATTGAAGTTTAGTTCTGCACATCATCCGCAGATTGATGGATAGACAAAAGTGGTAAATAGAAGTCTAGGCAATTTGTTGAGGTATTTAGTGGGAGATAAGCCTAAGGGATGTGATTTGATTCGACCATAGGAAAAATTTTCTTAAAATAATTTTGTAAATCAGAGTACTGGTAGATCACCATTCCAAATTGTCTATGGCACTAGCCTAAGGACTACACCAGAATTAAGGAAGATGGAGCAAGAAGAAAGGACAAGTGTCGAGGCAAAAGAATTTGCTAAACATGTCAAGAGCCTACATGAGGAGGTCCATGCACACATTACCAAGATGAATCAATAGTATAAAGCTAGGGTATATCAAAGAAGGAGACATAAGGAGTTCCAAGTAGGGGATATGGTTATGGTACACTTACGAAAGGAATGGTTTTCGGTGGGTACTTACAACAAGCTAAAGATAAAGAAATTTGGTCCTTGCAAAATTTTGAAGAAACATGACTCGAGAAATGCATATGAGGTGGAGTTTCCAAATGGGATTCACATTTATCCTATCTTCAACATTGCAAACTTAACAGAATATCATGATGATGGTGTAGATGAGGGGTTGATGCTAGAGCCATGTCCAATTCCTACTTCTAAGGAGAAGATAAAAGAGATTCTAGATAGTTGTGTGGGTAGGAGTACCAGAAATAGCCAGTATGAAGAGTACCTGGTGAAGTGGAAAGGATGACCAATAGAGGACTCAACTTGGATATCAGTAGCAGAGTTGCCCATTTGGCTTTTCCTCTACCATAAAGTGACAAGGTCACTTTTCAATCTACCCTGGGTGTTTGATGCAGAAGCATCTAGAGGTGTAAGGGCAATCCTGTATCACCCAAAAAAATTCTTAGTGATAGTTTCTATTTAATGTGTTTTCATTTCTAGATACCCATTTGGGTCAAATAAAGGTTCCAACTCTCATAGTTCCATTATTAGTTTTCTAGGTTAGAGGTTTATTAGTTTTTAAGCACCTTGGGATATGTGTAAATGTAGAAAATGAGTTATTTTGTAATTAAACCAAAATTATGATGAGTTAGAGGGTTTAATTTGGAGGGATGATTGTACTTTTAATTTGAAACACTCAAAAAAAAGAATCAGGTCAAAAAGATTCATGATTAGAAAGTTATTGCAGTTTTAATTTTCCTAGACACCTCCTAAGAGTGCTTCAAAGTCAGATATGGGGCACTAAATGGCCTTTTGTAGGGCCAAAAAATGGGGGAAAAGTGAAGCCTATCCATTGGGCTATAGAGCACTTTGAGAGCTTTCCAAAAATGTAAACGATTCATCAATCGAAGTTACAGTTCAAAAGTTATGCCTCCCAGAAGTTGGACTACCATTTATGGATTCTTTTAATTTTAAACTGACTTCTAACATAATTTTTGAAACCTTCTATTTTGGCGGTGGATGCCAACTGGCATATTCTAGAATGTATTCCTAACCTTAAAACATTTGGCGCTTATTTAAGAACATTTTTGGCATTGTAAAGGCAACCCTTAGTGGAGTTAGAGAGAAGGTACTATGTGGAGGATTTCTTTCTCTAGAATCATACTATTGTAAGCCCATAGGGCATTTTTCATTGATAATAATATTTCCCTTTTCTTGTGTGTTCAGTCTGGTCTTTGGTTGTGTCTCCATTAGTTTGATATTTGGATGCAAGGTTTGTGACCTAGTCCAAAAGGTTTGACAGTGATTGGTCTAGTTTACATGACATAGGAAAAAGGTTTAAGCATAGTAAAAATTATTATTTTGCAAGGAATAGTAGAGAGATCATTTGGATAGTGAAGTTTAATGGTCTTTCCCTAGAAGCTATTTGGATAGTGTGTCCTTCTACCTTCTATAACTCCTAATAGGGATTAAAAGTCACCTAATAGGGACTATTATGTACTAAATATTTTTATAGACTCCTAACAGGGTCCATCTGATGCAAGGAAGGATAGGGAAAAACTAGGGCCAATGGCACATCCAGCTCTCCAAATCACCCTGCAAGAGTTAACACAATGAAAGTGAACACAAAGAAAAAAAACCAAAGGAGGAAGAAGAGTAAAATATTTTTATTGATTCTTCAAATATTCAACATACATGACCAACTATAAGGACTTTGGGTTACAACCAAATACAAATACATTCAAATCCAAGATCTAGCAACAAATTCACACTTTCCAGTTCTGCTCTCAAATCATCTCCTAAAACTCTTAACTACCCTAGCTCCTAGCCTAAAAACTCTAATTATACTAGCCAAAATGGCTTATAGATTATTCTAGAACATGGAGAAGCTACAAGTCATCTCTCAAAAAAAATTAAATGAAAATAAACCTAACATTAAATACACAAGTTGACCTGCATCAACAATTAACTATCTAGAAATTGATGTTTAAGAAAAATTGTGATATCTCCTAGCTCCAATTTAGTTAGAACTTGTGCTTCAAACTATGGGAAGATATCTAGGTCCTCTAAAATCCCTTAAGTGAGAAAATTTTGATTCATCAAGGAAAACTGCACATCTAAGTTGAAAGTCAAGCACATAAAATTGTCATGTAAAACTACCATAAATTGATACTTTAGGAGAATTTCCATATCTCCCATCTCATAAGGAGTTAGAACTTGTGCCTTGGAAAATAAATATTAATTTAGGCCCTCTTCAATCCTTGAAGTGTAGAGCCTTTAATTCATTATTTAAAATTAGTTACATGGTCTGCAACAAGCACCCAGAAACTAGAAAACATAGTTTCAACAAAACATAGTTCCAATAGCAAGATAAAAACTAAAAACATGTAGGATAGTAGTGCAACCCAGGATGCTCCTACATCAGAAAACCAACATTGAAAGAAAATATTCTCCTAAATAATTGAGATGTCACAACTACAGCTGAATCCAAATTAGATTGAGAAATCCATAAAGCATCTTCCATAGGTTTGTTCTTCCACTTCACCAAATATTCATAGTAATATTTTCCTCTTGTGCTCTTACCAACTCTCTAATCCAATATTTGTTCAAATTCTTTAATTTTCTTCGTAGGATAGTCCTCTAATATAATAACTTCATCATCTAACTCATGATACTTGTATAAATTAGTAACATTGAATATAGGAGATATGTCCATGTCATCAAGTAACTCAATTTCATAAGTGTTTCCACTATCAGACTTCTTCAAGATCTTACAAGGTCCAAACTTCTTCATCTTCAACTTACTGTATGTTCCAACAAGAAATCTTCTTTTCTTCAAATGAACCATCAACTCATCACCAACTTGAAAATCATGATGTCTTCTAGACTGATCAAAATTCTCCTTATACTTTTGATTACTTTGTTTTATCCTCAACTTAACTTCCTTATGTAAAGATTTCATAAAATCAAAAAATTCTTCTCCTACAACACTTCTCTTTTCTTCATCATCAACTTCTCTCAAATCTAATACTCCTCTAGGCTTCATTCTAGATATAATCTTAAAAGATATCTTCCCTGTACTCCTATTCATAGAACTATTACATAAAAATTTAGCTTGTGCCAATACCATCTCCCAATTACTTGGCTTATTCCCAACTAAACATCTCAGCAAATTACCCAAGGTTCTATTCACAACCTCTATCTATCCATCAGTCTATGGATAGAATGTAGAACTAAACTTCAACTCAGTACCCATCTTCTTCCACAAAGTCTTCCAAAAATAACCAATAAACTTATTGTCTCTATCAGAAATAATACTTCTTGGTAATCCATGGAATCTCACAATCTCTTTAAAGAAAAGTTTAGCGACATGCTCAAAATTTGATGTCTTCTTACATGTTATGAAATGAGCTATCTTAGAAAATCTATCTATTACAACAAATATTGAATCATACCCCTTTACTATCTTAGGTAATTGAAGAATAAAATCTAAACTGATGTCACTCCAAGGTTTCTCAAGAATAGTAACAGGTGTATATAAATTAGTATTTTGACTCACTCCTTTTGAAACTTGACAAACTCCACAACTCTTTACAAATTTTTGAACATTCTTATACATTTGTGGCCAATAATACTTCTCTTTCAACAAACTCAATGTCTTATCAATTCCAAAATATCTAGCCAATCCACCCTATGTTTCTCCTTAATCAAATTCAACCTCATTGAACTTCTCGAAATACACAACTAAATACCTTTGAACAACATACTTTCTTGAATGAAATACTCATCACACTTACATGATTTGTTAGATTTGGTGCTCTACACTTTCTCCACACCTCAAAAAAATTAGGATTAACATAAAAAAATCTTTCATTTCATCAAAACCAAGAACTTCAACCTTCATTTCAATCAAAAAAGAATTCCTTCTACTCAATGCATCAATAACTCTTTTAGTTTCACTCTTGTGCTTAGTGAAAAATGTAAAATTTTGCAAGTAATCAACCCACTTCATATGTCTTTGATTCAATTTATGTTGAGTTCCCAAGTATTGTAAAGCTTTATGATTAGTATACAACACAAAGTTCTTAGGAATCAAATAATGTCTTCACTTCTTTAATGCTTGAACAATAGCATAAAACTCTTGATCATATACAGAATACTTCCTTTTAGCTTCATTAAACTTCTTAGTAAAGAAGACAATAGGTTTACCTTCTTGACTTAATACAACTCTGATTGAATCACCACTTGTAGCACATTCAACTTGAAATAATTTGTTGAAATCAAGTAAAGCCAATACAGGTAATTCAACAACCTTTTGTTTCAAAGTCTTAAAACTCTTATCAGCCCCATGTGTCCACTTGAATTCTTTTTTATCTCCCCTCATTGTCTCAATCATAGCATTGCAAATAGAACTAAAATTCTTTATAAACTTTTTTCAAATAGGATCCATCTTCAATCCATCAACTAAAATAAAAAATCCCAACTAAATAATCTCCTCTTGCATAAAAGAACACTTTTTTAGATTAATCAACAACTTTTCTTCTTTCAACCTCTACAATACTTGTCTAATATGCTCAAGATGTTCTTCCTTAGTCTTACTAAATATTAGAGTGTCATCCAAATAAACAGTCACAAACTTACCCAAAAATCTTTTTAGAACTTCATTCATCAACCTCATGAAAGTACTAGATGAATTGGTCAAACCAAAAGGCATAATAACCATTCATATAAACCATATTTTATCTTAAAAGTAGTCTGCCATTCATCACCTTCTCTAATCTAATCTAATTATAGCCACTCTTCAAATCAATCTTGATAAAATACTTTTCTCCACTCAAAAAATCCATTATGTCATCCATCCTTGGCATAGGAAACCTATATTTCACTATGATTTTGTTAACAACTTTGGATTCAGTACACATTCTCCATTCTCCATTCTTTTTAGGTGCTAATACAATAGGTATAGCACATGGAATCAAACTTTCTCTAATCAAACATTTTTGCAACAACTCATGCACTTGTCTATTAAGTTTTTCATTCTCTATAGGTGTCAATCTATATGGTGCTTTGTTTGGAAAACTAGCTCCAGGAATTAAATCCATACAATGACTTCTACTTCTTACTAGAGGTAAACCATTAGGAATATCATCAGAAACAATATCTTTATATTCATTCAGCAATTCTACATTTTCTATTATCACTCTATCATTACCAGCTTCTACTACTTGGTTACTACTACCAACACTCAATCCTCAAGGAACTATAGCAAAAAAAACTTGATTCTTCTTTAATTCCTTTTCAAATTGCTCTCCATTAACCATAGAAAATTTTATTATAGTACAACTAACCTCATATGGAATTTCAATTAAGGACAACAATATTTTTTCATCCCATCTACCCAAAGAATATATTAATTCAATCTTCCATCATGTACAACATAGCTATCATATTGCCAAGGTCTACCCAAAAAAATATGACAACAATCCATGGGCATAATATCACATAATGTTTCATCAAAGTAATGTCCAATGTTGAACTTCACAATACATTGCTCACTTACCAATATCTTATGCTCATCTTTGATCCATGAAACATGATAAGGTTTGGGATTTTTTAGCCTCTGCAACTGCAACTTTGTAACCAACTCTTCTAATGCCAATTTTTTAGAACTTTCACTATTAATGATTATCTTGCAACATTAGTAGATCTACCACCTTCACCATAAGATTTACCTCTGCCTCTTTGGAATCTACCACCTCTACCCTTTGTCTTTTTCCATGCTTGTTTCTCAAGATCTCCTCATCTTTCAAGGCATATTGATATGCTTCTTCCACACTTTTCAATTTTAAAAAACTTATTTCATCTTGAATTCTAGATCTCAATCCATTTATGTACCTTGTAATTTTCTAAATATCATCATCCACATATCTAGATCTGATATCCAATCCATGGAATTCCTTAGTATACTCTTTCATATTCATGTCCTTTTGTTTCAAATTTTCCATCTTTCTCAACAACCTAACTTGGTAATCAACAAGGAGAAATTTGTTGTTTACCTTGTTACCATCTTCAGCCAAGTTCTGATCTTCTCCTTTCCTCTCCTTTGTCTATTAGTTTTCAAATGCTCCCACCACAGTGAAGCATGACCTTTTGGCCTAGTAACTACAATCTTCACCTTTTTATTATCAAGAGTGTTTTCATATTCAAAGAACTTCTCCATATCTAAGATCCAATCTAACACAACATTGGTTTCCAATTTTCTATCATAAGGAAAAAATTCTACAACAGGCTTTGAATTTTCTCTAGATAATACTCTCAACAATCTTTCCTCATCTTGATCTTCTTGAATTTCTAGATTTTAGTTTGGTGTTGTTGCTTTATCATCACTTACATAATCAAGATGTGTTCCTCTCCTTTGGGTTGTCTCCACAACATCTAATTTGGCTACAATATTTCTCAATTGATCCAATATAGCATTATCAACATTTTCTCCACCATGAACCATCTTTACAAATTAGGTTCCTACAAGATTGTAACCCTTTGCAAGTTATAGGCCAAATCCATAGATCTGTAACCCTACAACCAAATCCAAATTAGGGTTCTACATAATCCAATCTCCACAAGAACGAACCTCAAGCTCTAATACCACCTGATGCAAGGAACAATAGAGAAAAAATAGGGCCCATGGTACACCTAGCTCTCCAAACCACCCTATAAGAGTTAACACAACAAAAGCTAACAAAAACAACAACAACTAAAGGAGGAAGAAGAGTAAAATACTTTTATTAATTCTTCAAATATTCAAAATACATGCCCCACTATAAGGCCTTTTTGTGATGGCCAAATACAAATACATTCAAATCCAAGATCCAGTAACAAATTCACACTATCTAGTTCTGCTCTCAAATCATCTTCTAAAACTCTTAACTGCCCTAGCTCCTAGCCCAAACACTCTATTTATACTAGCCAAAATGGCTTATAAATCATTCTAGAACATGGAGAAGCCACAAGCTAGCTCTCAGCAAATATTAAATGAAAATAAACCTAACACTAAATACACAAGTTGGCTTGCATCAACAATTAACTATCCAAAAATTAATGTTTGAGAAAGATTGCGATATCTCCTAGCCCCAATTGAGTAAGAACTTATGCTTCAATATGTGGGTAGATATTTAGGTCCTCTACAACCCTTTAAGTGGACAAAATTTGATTCATCAAAAATAAGTGTGCATCCAACCGGAAAGTCAAGAGCAAAAAACTATCGCATAGAACTATCATAAATTGATACTCTAAGAGAATTGACATATCTCCCAAAAAATTAAAAGTTAGAACTTTTTCCTTGGACCATAGATAGTACTCTAGGCCCTCTTCAATACCTAAAGTGTGAAGCCTTTCATTTTTTATGGAAAATTAGTTATGTGGTCTACAACAGGCACCTAGAAACTAGAAAATATAGTTTCAGCAAAATACAATTTCAACAACAAGATAAAAACTAAAAACATGCAAGATAGAAGTGCAACCCAGGATGCTCTTGCATCACCATCTTCTAAAAAGGGATATATATCAGTATATATTTGTGGATATCATTCCCATCAGGGTTTTTTCCTCTAATCAAGGGTTTCCCATTTGACAAATCTGGTTTAATTGTGTATGTGTATCTTGTTATGGTTGTTGTTTACTTTGATTGAATGGTTAAGATTAAGTAAGGATGGTAAATGTTTTAATTGGATGACTGATTCACTCCCCCCCCCCCCCCCCCCCCCCCCCTCGGTTATCTTTTTGGACTACTATTTCTAACATTAATTCATGTAGATATGGACTTTTAAGATATCTTATGTTATGATTGGGGGTGTATAATTTTAGGATTCAAATGTACAATTCCTTAAATATACCTTCTTTTCTTAATTATAAGTAATGTGATCACTTGATCCATTTGATTTAATGGTTCCACTATTGCCTTCCACTTCCTCTTTTCTCTAGGTTTAACTCATCTCATTCCTTTTTTTTTCTATATCAAATTTTACTTTTCCTTTGAATTGTTCATTTCTTGGTGTTGTTTCTTGGGTCCTACAGTTCTTTCTTACATGTCCAATCTTATGAAAACTAAAACAAAAAAAACATCTATTCATCCAACTCCTGTATTTTTCTATAAATGTGTCTTAATGAAGTTTGATACAATATGTCCATATTCATCATAGTAATGACAGCTATACCATGTATTGTAATCCCAATTATAGGAGTTACCTTGTTTGGATTTTTTTTGCCTTTTGGTTGTCCAATTTGATTTTTTCTTGGGTTTGCATTCTTGAAATCTATGTCCATATTTTTTATTATTATAGGAATGGCCTTAAAATCTAGGTGCAACTAGTGTACTTATATCCTTTGACCTACATTCATGTGCTTGGCATCCTTTCTTCTTATAGTTAAACAATGTTTATTAAAATTTTGTTTAGATTTTTTCTTATTTTTCTTGGTTCTATAGATAATTTTTGTATGTCTTGGTTTCCTACGGTGATGACATATAGGTTTGCAATTTTTTGGATTTGCATTACTTTTTTCTCAATTATATAATCATTCTACTTCCTTAGATAGGTGCTCGGTATATCCTAGACTCACTAGTAAATTTGAACCTATTTTTCGATGCTTTTTTTGTCAAAACTACAGCTACAAAATGTCCAAAACTACTGTCACTAAACATCAGTAAAAAGTTTGATGACCAAGATGAATGCCAATATATTGACAAAATACTATTGGAAATTATTGCCATCATTGTCCCATGGAAACATCAACCATTTGGTTCAAAACATCAAACTATCGATGCCTATGAGAGAGTTTGATGACCAAGATGAGTGTCTATATATTGATAGAAAAACTATCAAAAATTATTTCCATCATTATCTCATGGTAGTGTTAGACAACTAGTTTAGAATGTCAAACTATCAATGACTATGAGAGATGGTTCAATAGGTAGTCCTCAACATCAATGACAGGAGGTGATGAATGATCGACAACTTGAAGATATGCTTCAATGAATTTTTCATACTCTTGATGGCAGTATTTTTTGAGCTATTGATGACCTGTCGAGATGTTTTGATGGGTTTCTTATACCATCAATGGTAGCAAACATCAAAATAGTGATGGTAGTTAGAGTTTGAAAAAAAATACAGTAGCAAGAAGAATCCTAAAAAGAATTGATTGTTTATAGATCTCGCGTGGTTGCAAAAATGAGATTGAGAAGAAAATAATGCATCTCATGGACTGGCAAATCAAAGAGTTAAATTTTTTGATTGTGTATAGATCTCTTGTTGATGTCCTTCTAGGAGATTATTGTAGAAGATATTTAGGCCTTCATGAGAAAGGGTATAGGTTAATGCAAAAGAAGTCACATCATATTTTGAAAGGAGTGTTTCTCATAAACTCATTCTTTTTTAAAGTTTTGGTTTACTAATTTTTTAGAAGGTTTCAACATCCTAGTAGCAAGTTTGACCAGATACATTGTTGAATCTTGGCTTAAGAGTTAGTGATAGTTAGTTTGTTTCTTTTTTAAAGGAATTGTTCTCTTTCTTTTGGCTTAAGAACTAGTGACAGTCAGTTTTTTTCCTTTTTAAAGGAATTGCACTCCTTTTGCACTAATCTGATGGCATTTTTAGGGATAAGGTTCAAATGAATGCAAGTCATAGACTTGGTGGAGGATCTAGAGGAGAAAATTGTGAGACTTTTTAAATAGGCTAATGATCAAGAGAAAGTTACCATTATTGATCTGTTGTGGGTGGATTATTGGATAGTTGTGCATGTGCATGATGGGAAACTAATTTTTGAGCTTTTTTGTCCTATTTCCCAAGTGTTTTGTCACCCTATGCTTGTTAATGATATGATTCGTAGAATTTTGGTAGAAGACATTTATGAGACTATATCTATTGCAGTGGAACTAATTGATACAAGATTATATGGTGTTGGGATTCTAATTTTTTTTGTATGGAAGAGGCATGTAAGAAAAAGTTGATAAAAAAAACATGGAAGGTGTTTCAGAAATGTGTTGTGGAGGAGTTTTACATGAGTAGATTTGAGGCTTTTTGTTCTTCGAATGAGAACTTGTTCCCATTAGAAGTGTTAGAAAGGCTTATCTCTATTGGCAATGGGATAGGTTTTCTATTTCATTAAGGTAGTAGGATGAGTTTGTTTGTTGAAGTGGTTCCTTATTGGAGAGTATGCTCCTTTTGATGTAACCTTTTTCTCAGTAATATAAATATTAGAATAAAGAAAAGAAATAATATCTTTGTGATATGATTATATAGATTAATTTTATCATAAAATATTTTAGACATTATATGCATATATGGTATAGATAAGCTTCTAGAAAATGTCAATACTCACAAGCCACAAAGGAAGCATTGGAACAAATTTTATGTTAAATTTACATTAACATTATATTTCATCTCTTTCCTAACATTATTTCTTGTTTGGTTCAACTACTTAAGAAAATATTGCTATATGCCTTTATTTTATTAATTAGCAAGTAAGATGAGCAATTAACTTCTAACCATTGTGAGAATTTCAAATATACTTCCTATGTGAATACAATATATATTTTTATTGAATTGGATACAATGACATTGAAATCTAGCAACCTTTATAGTGGACCCCAATGAACAGAAGTTTATACTTATAGATGATTCATTTTGAATGAGGAACATGTAGCTATTGTATTGGCCTTTGGCATACTTTAGATGATTGAATATAACATTGGGTGGTATTATAGAAGAAAAAATTCACCAAAAGATTATTTTGCATCTCTGCAAAAATCTGATAGGAAAAAGTAAGCACTATCAAGAAATTGACTCCAAATCTTAGCATGGTCAACTATACCTAAATGAATAGTCAAATATCAAATAAACTAAACCTGAATGAATAGTCTCTACTATAGTATTGTTATTGATTTACATTCCTTCCATGTCTTGAATGCATTTCCTTGATACTTGATCACCAATGCTTTAATGGCTTAGTCATCCTCAATATATTCTAATGGCATTCACCAACATACTCTGCCTTCTTTTGCATGGCCATTTCATATCCTTGACTTAGGAACTTCATTTACTTTCCTATAGTATATTACTAATCACAATAATATCAAAATGAGCTAGTTGTTGCAGCAACCAGAAATGTTGGAAACTCTCTTGCTTCTCTTAATAGATCATGTGCATTGAGATATGAAATAAACAACTAGATAGCAACTATATCCTATGTTGAAAACACTCAAAAATCTAATACAATGCATTCATAATGAGCCGATCTACCTAGAAAGATCCCATAACCTCAATCTTAGATAATATTAATTAGATATGGCTACGACATAACATTGCTTCATAAACATTTATTGTACATTAAGCTACTAATCACCCAAGACCATATTGATGTTGATAACTTTAAGTCTGGCACACAAAACATATAAATAGATTCAAGTATTATTATGAACTCACCATTTGATATATATGAAGTAACCATTATACTTATAATGCATGACTAAATTTTTAGTAAACTTAGAAGATTAATATACCTTAATATTGACAATCAAATACTTTGTCCTCCTTGGTGGACAAGTGTGATACAAAATCTCTTGTGTAAGTATCATGTTGGAGACTTCAAAGTTTGGGCATCCCCATGATCTACAATAATGAGAATAATGCATGTGAGAGTCAATAATGACATGATACAAAAATAAATTGCAACTAAAATGCTTTTAATGGGTTTAGTTTGAGCTTCTCTTGGTTTTGAGAATCATTTCATATTCTCTACTTAACAAGGCCAACCACGTGAAGGTGGAAGCTCATTTGCCCTCTCCCCCTGCCAATAATCACTCTAAATTTCCCATTAACAAATAAGTAAATATTTCATTCATTCATTTTAGAAGTATATCATTGAATTATTATAATCACATAACATACATATAAACATTCTTCAATAATTTGTGAACACATCAATCAATCATTATAATCACACAACAATATTTAATAACATGACATAAAATTCATCAACATTCATAAAAAATTGATCAATATTCATCATCAATAAGTAATATTCATAAAATTTCATTAATAAGCACCATTCATCATAATAAAAATCTATTAATAAGCAACATCCATAAATATCCATGAACACATTCATCATAAAACAAGATTTTTAACATTAATTTCTTCTTTTTCTTTTTATTTTTTTGAAGATAAAGACTAATAGGCACATCTTGAATATCTTTAGAATCTTGTGGCTCTTGTGGTTTTGATCTTACAACATGAGGCTTCCTCTTCTTTCGTCGAGGAAGATGTTGATGTGCCCCTTCAATAAGAAATAAATGGGTCTAATTCTAAACTTTTTTTTAAATGTTATAAGTATTTTGTTAATCTAAAGAACACAACATGGATTTTTCTTTACCTAATAGTGCCACATCATCTACTATCACATTCTATTTAGCCCCAACCTCAACATACTGAACACTAACATCAAGCTTTGCATACTAAAAAATTATCACATAAAGGTTACACCAATTGTAATTTAAGATGTTAAATTTTACTAATAATTACATGATTAATTTTCATTTTCCAATTGAATATGTACTTGTATCATTGTGATGCACATTCAGGTCTTTGTCATGTGTAGGATCCCAACCTTCATCGTCATGACTAAGATATTCTATTTTGGGAGTAGTAGGCTACAGTGGAACATGCATGCATTGTTATCATTGTTCAAAATTAACATCAAATAGATTATTTGTCATGAAGTTCTCAATTATTGTTATTATTCATTTGGCCTATTTACCTATGTTTCAACCATTGCATCAGAATGTTCTACACCTATTTTTCCACTAGAATTTTTGTGGTGGTAGGGAACCACTACTTTGTAGTCTTTCTTGAAGCCAATTTCTTTGTCTCCTTCTGTGGCCACTAGATTAAATTTAATGCCCTGCATTTTTTGCATAATATCATCAATAATTAATGTATTTCTTATTTTTTAATTTTATATTAAAAAATTGATATGAAATTTCATTTACTACTACTTACAAGGCATGAGTGAATTTTCATATGTCCACCAGAGCCAAGATGGTGTTGACCAACCTTCTCTTTCCAAGCTTGTGTTTCCTTCAATGTGTCCTACAGCCTAAAATATGTTAGCTTACATAAATCCACAATCACACTTCTAGAAATAAATTAGATTATATAAATTCATAAATGAATTAACATGTTTGATATATGAATTGTGGGAGGTGATGTTCTGTCAAAGTGTGATATGTGATGAGACACAAAGGTGACATTTCTTATGCTATGAAACATCATGAGCATTGGAAATCCAATTGATAACATTAACTACCAATGAAGATATTAATACATGAATGTGACCATTGTTTACAGAAAGATTGTGATCATAGAGTTAGGAGGTTTTTGTTTCAGTGATATCAGATGAAGTTGTGGTGTAAATGTTTTTTGAGAAAATTTGATAATAATTTGTGCCATGAAGCATCTTCCTACTAAATTGATCATGTGAAAATAAGAGTGGTCTATTGAATTTATACAATGATGAGTAGTCTTGGATTGAAATTTGAAGCCCAAGATAGCCTCCAACAACCCATTTGTATTTTACAAATTGAAGTAGGTGTGGTGGGTGGATGTGAGAGAAGGTATAGATAAAATCTAGAGCCAATGAGAAGCACCACTCTTTACATAAATAAAATACATAAATTAAGGAATTTTTAATGTTTCTTGTAGAAGAAAGTTAAGGTTGTGTTGATAAAAGGGAATCCACAGTGGGACATTTGGAGTTTCCATTTTTTAATTTTTCCAACCATAATGCATGTGGAGTGAGTTAGTGAAACATTTGATGTGTATGGATTAGAGAGATGTTTTAAGCTATTTTTTGAACATTGATGAAGGAAATTATAAGTTTTTCCTCAAACAAACATTTAAATGGCTTCCATCACTTCACATTGGGATGAGTTGGTAGTATGTTGAAAAGAGAAAGACAAAACATGATAATGCAATACCTTCAAAGTGATGTGTAGTTGTGGTAGAAAATGTGTCACACTAAAGTTTTCTCTAACCTCCTCCTATTTTATTTGTATATGTTCATCATGGCACTTATTTTAGGACAATGCACTAACCTTCTTATAAATAACATGTAATGACAAAATACCTCATCGATCACTGTTAGACAATAAATACTATACAAATTTAGAATGAAGAATACATTGATTGTATGATTCTCACTATATGGGGATTAGAGAAGCTGTTAATTATTTCTTTCTTGTCTTGATTATTATCTTATGTGTTTGTATCATAACCATCGCTCCTTTTGAAGAGCTGACCATAAATCAACATGTAAATTGTTGTTGTAAGAAAAAAAATGAATCAACATTCTCGAAAAAAATGTGACTGAAGTTTATGAGACACATACCTATTTTTTCCATGTGGTGGGTTGATTCCTTTGTCCCTTAGTCTCTTCTCTTTTACATCTTCGATGATTTCATTCTACTCTAGTTGTGGCACCATAGAAGGATGCTCACACTTTGGACTAAGCTTTAGAGCCTTTTTGTACTAGTCTCTCACAATCTTTAGGTATTTGCAAGCATTTTTTAGAATTTGGGCTCTGCTCAAAATATTTTGACCAAAGAACTCCTCCATAGTTTTTATGAGATTTGGTCAATCTAGCTTTTAACCTAGAAAAAAGTTGTTAGATAAAAAAATTAGTTCAAGGATGAATAGAAAAATGTAGCAACCAATTATATCAAGCTACATACCTTTATATAATGTGAGGCCAAATATCTTCAATGTTAAATCATAAACGGTTTCATAAAAAAGATTGTTACCTATAAAATCATCACCACATTATTGGTTGAAAATGAGTTATGAATAAGTAAACTACAATCACACTCTAAATAATTACAATTTTGAAGTACTTGGAAGCTTAGGAAATTTTAAGAGAATCATATCTTTCTTGACCATCAACAATGATTCCTCCATGATCTAGTACAAGTAACATGAGCTGCTCTAGGAAAGGCTAGTAAATTATCAACAGTACTAGTATCAGGTGCACCTATCACCTAACAAAGTTAATCAGTGTCATAATATACTCAAATGAACAAGAACGTACAAATATTATCATATTTAACACATAAAAAAATGTAGCAAAACAAGGAATTTACCATCTCTAGTTGTAGTAACTATGGATGTTTGCATGCTCCTTGTTGTCAATCCTATAGTTGAAAATCTCAGAGTACTAGATGACCTCATGGAAGTAGGCATATGGAAATCATCAATAGGTGAAAAATAATCATATAGAATTGAATAATAGATAATAAATAACAATGGCATCACTATTGCAAGGAAATCTCCACCCATTTTTCATTCCAAATAAATATTATCAAGTTGAGGGTAAGCATTACACCACTATAAGCAGAACCAATCTTATAGTGCACACTATATCAAGAGAAATAGATCATCATATCACAACAAGAAATATTTGAAAGATAATTGCATATGTTTAAGGATCAAAATTAGACTCGGTGATAGCATCATTAGTTGCTACCAATCTCATTAGTTTTATTTAAGACTATATTAGATGATTGAGAATTAAAATCACATACTTGTAGGATGTACACTAGTACCCTCATCAGGTGGAAGAAATCAGTGTGGTCTCAAAAAATCCTATAAAAAAATATACATATTATGGTTCATGATCCATAAATTAGTATAAAACATAAATCTTTATTGAACTATTGTCCTAGTAAAAGACTCATTGTTGCTTACTTTTAGACAAAGAGATCTACAAAAAAATTCAATTTCTATGGCCTCTTTTTCTTCTATTGGATGTGCATCCATGACAAGCCCAAGAATTTGTAGATTGACATTCTTCAGGGTCTTTTTACATAGGCTAATAGGGTCACTACTATATGTGATGTCATCATCACATAATATAGTGGTTTCCATATCAGAAGGTTACTCTTGTGCAATTTTTTCTTTTCCCTTTCCCTATGAATCAAATTGTGACAAAAAATATTAGTAAAACAATCAAAACAAGTCCAAAACCTTCACAAAAGTAACATAATAATCTAACAGTTTGTAAAATTAAAATTGCATTATTTTTTATATAGAAGATTTAGTTATGCTAGAGAAGGGGTAGGAGCAACATCCCTACCTCTGTCATCTGATGGTTAGGCCATGTCACCCTATGACAAATAATATATATAGAAACATCTCCATAATCAAAGGAATAGTCTACTTAGCAAAAGGACATATTATTAAAATGGTATATTGTATATTAGAGTTCTAATTGGAAGTAATTAGTTTAAATTTTATATATATAGTACTTACAAGTCCCATGATAGTTACTTTCTTTGTATTTGTGTGATTCAAATTGTAATCTATTAGCAACTCTTCCCCTAAACTTATTGATTTTATCCCACATATAAAAACATGATTTCCCTCACATGCCTCAAAAATGTAATTTAGTTTCTTATTAGTTGACCTAGGATGCGTACTATTTATAAAACCTACAACATTTATTTTTTCCTTCCATCAATGTACACAACAAGTCTTTTACTTTGATCATTTTCTTTCCATTGTAGATAATTTTTTGACAGTGCATACCTATGCATAATTTTTTTGTATTAAACTATATGCATCTAGTTTTTGTAATTGTAACAAGGTCCTACATACTCCATCAATTCAAAAACCTTGTTACAACTGACCTTTATTCCATCTATGGAAAATATTCCCAAACCATATAATGATGATGGAGATATTCAATATATCCTCTTGTTAACACAAAAATCAGTGTTAATTGGAGGTAATTCCTCGGGCACCCATTCTTTCTCAAGATGTGTGTACCTCAAGGGAACATTCATGTTTCCCTTTGTCTCATCATCATAAGGACATGACCCCCCTTGAGCAAGGAAAAATTGCATGTGTTTATGGAATTTTCTTCTAAGCTTCTGCCCTCTAGTTTGTCTCTCTTTCATAGACCTACTACATGTCTCACTATCCTCTTCTATTCCCACATTTTCATCACTTGAGGAAGACATATATGATAGATACCTATTTGGTGGTACCTAGAGCCCATCAAATGAGAGATATAGTTGAAGGAATGAAATATTATGATATAAAATGAGGCTAATATTGATAGATTTTGCCTAATGTTAATGTCAAAGGTATAGAGAAAGAAAGCATGTAATAAATTTATACCTCTCGATCCATGTCACTTTGTATGATCCTCGTTAAAGGGGTATAGTTTCCTACATATGTGAATCATTCATCTTAAGTTAGTTACAAATTACATTATACTTATGCTACAAATTATACATACAACATAACATGAACAATATGCATATATCACAAAAAACATAACATTGTATATTTTTAAATTGGTTACCTCTACAAAAAACATAGTATAAGTAATCATCACCTAATACATTTGCATTGATCATGTCATTGATCACTTTTGTCCATATCATCATTTTTATTGCTATCATCATCCAAATCATCAAAATTACCATCCTCAATATCATGATCATCACTATGACCATCGTTTCCATTGTCATCATCATCGTCATCATTATCACCATCACCATCAGCACCATGATCATCTTTACCACCATCATAATCATCATGAACATCTTCACCACCACCACCACCACCATCATCTCCTTCTTCATCTTTTGCATCATCAGCATCATCATCTCCTTCTTCATCTTCACCGTCATAATCATCATCATCTCCTCCTTCATCTTCTTCTTCAATCGCATTATACTTTACTGGTCTTCCTCTTGGATCATGTATAATGAAAAATGACCAATCCAATTTATGTGGAATTCCAAAGTAAAACACTTGTTCATATTGGCTTGGAAGAACATAGGGATCATTTCCATCTGGCTCAAATGATCTTGTATTAATTATTGTAAATACATTATCATATTCAATAATAGTTCTATCAGGATCATTTTGATTCAGTCATAGCATGTATGATTTGATGTCAAATAGAACATGTTTGAAGAAATTAAAGTGGCACTCAATTATATCATACAAAATTCCATAGTATCTATTTTAGTATTGTTGAGGATGCATGTCATTTCTAGATAAAATATTGGTGACCTCAAACATTGTAGTTATTCCAGAATTGAAAGTTCTCTTAGTCTTATCTACCTTTTTAATGTGAAATTTACAATCATTTTAGTACATAGCTCTGTGGTGCTTGACCTACTATTTTCCAAACATTTCAAAATTATGCATCCATCCTTGAGTTGATATTAATCAAATGAGTCATGATAGATTAAATTTTACATACCTTTCCACCTCTTAAACTATTTGCTAGATCAATTACCATTGGTGTAACATTGGGATCTCTATTACGATAAGCTTCTTTAATCAATGAGGAAAAACCTTCCCATGTTAATGAGTGGCCATTTTGTTGAGACCATTCAATCTTTACCATCATGCAATAAATATTGTTTACACTATACAAATTGAGTGCATCCCATTTATGAGAAACTATATAAAATAAGTAGACCAGTTAGAAACAATTTATATTGATGATGGATAAGAATTAATGAACTAAAATAACATCTTATAATTACCTCTCACTTTCCCCAATCTACCTTTCCCCATCAAGTACTCCCCTTTGAATTTGTTCATAGAGTTGCAATCCCACATGTGATGTACATGGATCTTTGATGCAAACTTGGGAAGATATTCACTAATGTATACCATGGTTTGGTAGACCATATATCCCTCGACCATGGAACCCTCAAGACGTGTTTTATATCAAACCAAGCCCTTCAAAAATATTAGGTGCCTCTCAACCATCCACATTGACCTAGTTTGTACAAGTCCACACAATTCAATCTCCTCAACTAGATGTATGAGGTAGTGTTCTTGTACATTGAAATTTTTTGAAGATAGACACTTTTGCATCTCACACAAAAGTTGAGGATTTTTTCTCTTTTATTTCTTTATGACTTTTTTATCAATTTCTTTAGATGACAACCACCTAGAAGATATTCATCATGCAAAATATATTAACAAGACTAATAACACTTCTAACCTCATTTATTTCCTAAGATCATATATAATATGTTTGGCACTCATGTCGTCAAAGTTTTGTGGGAGAGATAGAGGTAGAACATACTACAATAATATCAAAATGATCTTTTCAGCATACTATAAAATAAAACAATCAAAAGTACATGATGTTTTCAATCATGGCTTACCTTGATGAAGGTATGTCAGTCATGCATTTTCAACCTTAGCCCAAAATAAGATTTCTTTGATATGAGACTACTTATATTTGTAGAAAATCCTATAGGAAATTTAGTCTTTTTTATGGCTTCATTTATGGTATCAATTTTTTGCTGCATTAATAACCAAGGAGTGGTGCTCATATTAATTTTGTTTCCATTTCTATTTTATTCAATGAAAAAATTCAATGCATGAATGGATTCATCAATTTCATTGCAAATTTTGATCAATTTTTATTTTTCATGCCTTCTATCCAATATTTTCCATAGTGTCTTCATTACATTAATATGCATAGCATCAAACAAATGCATGATTGGGAGATGCTTGTCGTATGAAAACATACAAAATTTTCTAGGATAGCTTTTAAGTCCTTTTGGAAGTTTCTCATTGATGCCTTGACGACCTTCATGAACATCATTTATATCATTAGTAAACAAAAGATAGTATCCAAATTTTAATTTCATACAAAAACCTACATCAGATGAAATGACATTACCTTGATGATTCATTCTATTGTATTTTGACTTCCACATGTGAGGTTTCATTCTTTGTGTCTTTGATGCTATCTCTTCTTTCCTATTGAAAATATGTTTTTCAGCAATTCAATACTTATGATTTCTATCGAGAAAGTGTCTATGATCATCAAACACCTACTTTCCTAAAAATTTTGAATGGTGAGATTTTATCTTTGGACCACAAATTAGACATGCAAATTTTCCCTTTGTCTAAAGACCTACAAGATCATTTATAATTGGTTGATATTTGTAGTATAAGATTCTTATTTGCAATTATCACATGCAACTTAAACATACAACAAAAAATATGCATTAATAGTTTTACATATTGTAAAAATGTGTTAGTCTAGGGGCATCATGTATAGTCTATTGGAATTACAAGTGGGAAGAGAGTAAACTTTTAAGAGGGGGGCTAAGTTAGGATTTTAAACTAGAACCCACAAAACTTTCACCATTCACATCACATGCATTAATACACTACAATAACATGTAAAGCATATGCATCAATCATGTAAACAGGTGATCAAACACACACATAACACTAGATATGATTACCTAGAAACCCTCCAAGTGAGAAAGTAAAACTAGCTAGGTGGGGATGACACACAAAAATCTTCACTACTACAGCAATAAAGTGTATCTAATTAAGGTTACAATGGTTTGACCATGAATCATGGTCTGCCCTATGAAAGGCATGCCTTGTTAAAAGCTTATAAAGACTGTTAAGTCCCACCTTGTTATAGGATTTCAACACCCTATTATAAATGTGCCTATTTAGAGGACTTTAACTTACAATTAAATAAGAACCCTATTAAAGGATTTCACTAGCCTATTAGGACTACTCTGTTAAGAGATTTAACTAAAAACACCTATTAAAATGTCTCAACATAGATCCTACATTTGGCACTTGCTTGCCTAATAACAAATCACCTCTACCCAATCTTTGATTGATCTTTCATGATCTAATGTATCAATGTTGTATCCTTCTCTATCCTTTATTCTTCTCTAACTGATTCTGCAATTCACTCTTACTGCTAAGTCACCTTGAATGCTCTACAACTATTTTTTTTCACTCCTCTAATTCAATCTTTCACCCCTTGTACACTTGTTAAAAAGTTTAGGGCTTCACCTCCTTAAGAAGAGTCTGGTGGCTCAGGGTTAGGTATGAATCTATGATTGAGATTCATCCATTTTACTGCTTAAACCTTCCCATTTTTTGATTGGCTACATATAATTATATAGGGTATCCACATATAGATCCATCCTTATCTCCAAAAGATCATAACATATCCTTAAGTCAGCTTGAAAATAGTTTACATAGTTGTTTGTTCCATTAAAAAAAAATATGTCCAAACTATGTCACTTAGCATATAAAGTCCCTGATGCTTGGCATACATTGTATTTTTTCTTCTAACTTGGCACTTGCACTTCTCAACATCTATTTTTTACTCGACACTTAAATCACTTGAAATGGTTTATTTGCTCAACACTAGACTGCCTTGGCACATGAGTGACTCAAAATTCATTGCAATTTGGCATGGTCTAATATTTACATGTTGTGCTCAACATGTATTACTAGTTCAACATGAACTAAGTAAATGGTTTAAATGTGTTTGCACTCACATGTCAAAACCAATCTAAAATCAACAATATCTCCCTTTGACATGAGTTTCAAAAACACTTAAATATACATAATCAATCTTACTCTTCTCGAGCATAACACATACATGACTTGACTTACATACTAAACTTCAAAAATTTCATAATTTTGCAATAATCTATATACCTCAAAATTGATAACTCCCCTTGAGTTAATGTGTTTATTTTGTATCCAAAATCTATGCTCCTCTTTGACTTCAATGCACTATTTCTAATACTCTTTCATCTGATATACTCTATCATAGTTGATATCTATATCTGCTTGCTACTTTTTCTTTCCAAAAAAATGAATCTCAAAAATGTATATCACCCCAATGATATAAATTTACTACTAGCCCCCCCCCCTCTTTTTTATTTCTCTCTTTCTTTTATTGTTTTCTCCCCCTTTGTTCATACTTACCCATGGTATACATATTTTTCTTTATCTTCCTCTAGTTCTAGCTCCCCCTTTCTTTATTCTCCCCCAACACTCTTTATTTATCTCTCCCCATTTTTTTTTATCTCTCCCTTTTTGACACTTATGTCAAAAGGGCTATACATGTATAGTGTGTTTTCCCAAAAAGGACCTATGGACTTCCACTATTATCTTGAGAGTTGCATCCCAATTGTCACATGCAACATCTAGTGACTTGATTTGGATAGTAATCTTGGTAGCAAGGTGTACTAGGCCATCTAAGGTATAAATATTGAGGTCTTTCTTTAGTACATTCTCTATATAACCTAGTTCCTTGTGAAATATTTCCATGTGTGGGGTGAAGGATCCCTATATGCATGTCAATTTGGCTCTTATACTAGCCTCTTTTGTTGTTAACACAACTAATTAACTCTGTATTTGAACCAATGTATGAAAATGCTTCTCACTTTGGGTAGGGGATTAGAGGTAATCTTGTACTTGATATGTTTAGATTTCTCTCCAAGCTCAGAATATGATGTCTCATTTCTTGGCTGAAGAGTGTAGGGTCACACAATTTGGTATATAATGAGAATATATTCTCAAGTACCTTCATTGCATCCTCAACCTTTGTTTCCAATGAAACTTGAGAGAGTGCTATATCACTAGATACTTTTTCATTTACCTTGCTCTAGAACTTCTTTTCAAACCATTGTAAGAGTTTAGCATTAGTATCAATATCTTCTTTCCACTATGTCTGACAGTTGTTCTAGTAGTGGCTTGGTCTCTTCAAGAGTTAGTAGATTAAATGAATCTAGAAAGATGTCTATAATTTCTTGAGGTGCTTGTTTATGCTTGTGTTCTCTCCTAAGAATTTTTTGATGCTCTTTCTTCTCTAAGGCTTATTGCATAATGCCTATTTGGTTTAATGCCATTGTATCATAATCAAACTTTGGTATAACTATCTCTTTATCAAGAATGAAATCTCCATAGTGAATTACCTTTTCAACTTTTGAAGAGCTAGAGCCTAGCACTATGATTTGCAATGGTATAGCTTCTATGCTAGGCTTTTGAAGAGTTTATGTAGGTGGAGTGCTAGATGTTGATAGAGTTATCAATACTTGAATGGCTTCTTGCTCCTTTACCTTAGGTTTTTGCTAAATCTCTTTACATTTTCTCATATCTATCATAATGACATGACTAGCACCTTGTCCTTGTGCTTCAAGTATAAATGAATCTATCAAACTTGCTTCATGTTGTCTAGTAGTCATGTCTTTCTCTTCCTCTACAGTCTACTTCTACTCAACTGTGTTAATTTTACCAAGTGTATCAAGCTTAGTAGATGTATCTACTATTGTTTGAGTCAAAGTTTGTACTTGAGTAACTGAAGGTATGATAGAAGGTGGTTCTTGTGGATTCATCTTGTCCCTTGTGACATCAATTACTACCTTTTGGAGCTCATCTATACTAACCAAAACTAGACTGTCACATAGCTTGGCTTGTAGTGTAGATTGGTCTAGTATCTTCTTCAAGTCTTCTACAGTCAAGGGATTGATATTTTGTGCTAAAAGATTAGAGAAATCCTTAACAACAATTGTTTTAGTAGACTTGACTGTGTCATGTGAGGGACTGACACTCGGTAGTTGTGTGTCTTGCACATTCTGTTCATCTTGTTTTTGTTTAGCTGTTGCCTTGCCATTAGTTTGTTTTTTCAATTTCCTTCCCAACCATATCATCTTTCTTTTCATTCTCTTTCTTGTCATTATTATCCTTTTCATCATCTTTATCATCATCTTTACCCTCAAAAGAGTTAGATTCTCCTTGTTTCACTGTGGTCAACCCATAGATAAGTTTCCATATTTGGGTAAATTTCTTGACCACATATTCAATATTTTTTTGAAGAATGTTGAAGGCTCTATATTTAGGTGTAAACCTAACTCCATATTTCTTAGTAGCCTTAGCAATCTTCCCTTTTGTCAGTTCTACCATTACTTTTGCTAAAGTGGTTTCCTTTATCTATTTTTCCAAATTTAAACAATAATGTAATTTTTCTCAACAAAGTCATATAGTTTCTTGGGTATTGAGTTTGAAAATTCTAATGTTGTTTTCTTAAATTTTGACATCATTGTATATAGGGCTTCCACTAGCTTTTTCTCCTCTTTTTCCAAATCATCAAAATTTACATGTCTAAAACTAGATAAATTTGTATTATTCTTAAATTTTCACACAAATTTTCAATATCAAAGAGTGGTTTGTGACTTGCCACTTTGAATTGGCTTATATGATCTGATTCAGTTCTTTTTTCATTTGAATTAGGTTGTACAATATATTTTCTTCTATACTTATTTTGCACTTGGTCACCTTTCTCTATATGCTTGGATTTCCCCTTGGCCTTCTGTGTTGTGACTCGTGTACTTTCTCTAGTGGTAGGTGTTCTTGGCTTGGCTTGACTAGGTTTGATAATTTTCTTTGCCTTAGCCACTAGTTATATCTTAGCCTTTCTCTTCTTTGGCTCAACATGGGTAGGTCCTTCCTTAGCTTCTTCTCCCTTGACACCTTTTGTTTCTTCCTCTTCCTTATCCTCTCCCATGTCTTGATTCAATGTAAGAGGTTCTTGTGCTTGTGCTTTTTCTTCATTTTCATCCTCTTCTTCCTCATCTGCACCTTCTCCAAATTTGGCCTTTAGCTTCTTAAACCAACTTATCTTTCTTCTTGAGTGTAGAAGTAGTTTTCAACTCCATGGTAATATTTGACTTTACCATTTCATAGTTTCCAAATATCTTTGTAATTTTGTCTACTTCCTTTTCTAGAAGTGTTGTGATGGCTACTAATGCTTCATCAACATTTTTTTCATACCCAAGTGGCCTTAACCATCTGACCCTTGGTGTGGAAGCTTGTACAAAGGTGTAATCAGCATCAACTAGAAAACATATATCATTGTGATGTTGCTCAACCAATGAAATAGGTATCCTCATTCTTTCCTTCATCAATCTCTTAAAATCTTCAAAATAGCTTGTCATCAATGATTCAAAATTTTCTCCTATCTGTTCAATAAACCCATTGATCTATACTACTATTGACCTATTTTTTTTCCAACTTATAGTATCAAAAGAGGAAAATGTATTCTATACATAAAAGAATATACAATCTAGAATTTAACCAAATTTGCATTGAGCACTCTTGGTCTTCATGATTTCTCCAAGATTTTCCATTAGTTTTGTAGTTGAAGCTCAGCTAGATCATAAGTATAATCTTTCTTCACTATTTTGTATCAACATCCATAGCAATACAAGGTACACTATTCAATTTACTAGATTGATAGAATTTATGAGAGATTACCCTAATAGAAAAATTCAATAATTGATCAATAACAGTATCTATTGTCATGCCTCTTTTATTCCATTTTGCTCTATTGTTTTTCTCTATTAATTCCTTGGAATCACTCCTCAAAGTCTCGAGCCGATCTAGGGTTGGGTAGCTAGTAACCCTTTGAATTATTCTTTTGGTAATATTAATTGGTCCACCCTCTAGCTATAAAGATCCATCATGTATTCAACTCAACACAATTCTAGTCCATTCAGTTTTAAATACACTGGGAAAATCTAGGGCACACAATAAACCCTTCTTCTCAATGATTTTATATTCCTCCTTCAGAACACCATTTTCACATAACCTATCATATGCTTCTCTAATTTATAAGTCTCCAATCCTACCAATTTTACAATTGTAACATCTCCTTACATCTTGCACCATTATTACATTTGGCAGGATCATTAATAAACTACTAGAATGATCTTGTTTGTAATCTATGTTAGGAGTGGCTTTAAATATAGGTTGTTTGACTTCATTGTTGACAAGCTAAACATTTGAAACCTCTTTTCCTTCTACATTCTTTGAGCTAGATTCCATTTGTCAAAGTAGGGTTTATGCAAAATTAAAACTGCATAGCTTGACTTGTGATAAATACCTTGTAAAATCTATAGAACTGGTGTATGATAGCTATCAAATTATCTGCAAATGCTTTGAATAAATTTTTGAATCACCTTTCACTCTACTCCCTCTTTCTTGAATTCAAAGTGATAAAAAATGAGTGAAATCAATCATATATCCTTCAAAAATCCTTGCATTTAATGCTTAGTGCTTGTACAACTATAAGCTCGGCATCAATCATTCTCAAAATCACTCAACATCCATTAATATTTCCATCACTTGGTAGCTACTATAGGCATGGCATCAACTGGCTAGTCTGGCAGCTCAACATCAATTACCATTCCACTTGCCAGAAAACATTTCATGCTCAGTAACATCATGAAAAATATTAAATATTTAAGTTGAATTTACAACATCTTGCATCTTTATTCATGATAATGTAGTCTTTTGAGTATTGTCTCTTTTGGAACTAATGTATTATATTACACTTGAATATTAGTCCCACATACCTCATGATTGTTTAGTTTGATGAGATGTGATCACTTGACCCATTGGGTAAAGTAACCTCTTCTCCATTTGATGTATTGCAAGCATCTTTCTTCTTCCATTTCTTGTTCATTTGATCTTTGATGTATTCAACATTTGCCTTGCCTTTTCCTTTATCAACTTCACAACTTGGTGCCTTTGACCTAGTTGGAAAATACTTGCTGAGATGACAAGTCTTCAAATAGCTAAAACATATAGTTTGACTCAACCACCTTTTATGGTTACCACTAAAGTGTGTTCTAATACAATTCTTAGGAATATGTCCATATTCTTGACAATAGTGATGGCTATATCTTGTATTGTAATCCCAATTATAAAGGTTTCCATAGCTTTTTACCTTTGTTGGCTTGTTTTATGACCATGTGGATTTGGATCTATATTCAAAGGCTCTATGTCTACACTTCTAATAGTTGTAGCAATATCCTTCAAATATTTAATTATACATGGTCCTAGTTCTACATTCATGTGCTTGATGACCTTATTTGTTGCACTTATGACAATCAATCACATTCTTAGGCTTGACATTCTAATTTGTATTCTTGCTCCTACACAAATTAGTAGTGTCCTTTCTTACCACAATTATGACAAGTGGGTTTGGATTTCTTATCTTTGATGCTCCTTTCTTCAATAACTTTGGATGATTCTCCTTCTTCAATCCTTGTGTAGCCCAATCCTAATGTATCTTTGTCCAATCTAGGGGATCTAAATAATTTCTCAAAGTATTTGATGGCTTCATTTGTCTTGTTGAGACTTTCAACAAATTCCTTTTCTCTTTTTAGGTCACTTTGCAATTGTTCATTCTGCAATTTCAATGTAGTTATCTCAATGTCCTTGACATTTAATTCATAGTTAGCATTCATCATTTGACTTAGAGTATCCAATTGCATGTTGGAGATCTTGGTTAGCTTTGTTGACTTTTCTTCCAATTTGTTTGCCAGAATTCTTTTGTCTTCAATCATGGCTTTTTCTTCCATGGCTTTCTTCTTTTGTTTAGTCACCTCACATAGTAGTATAGCTTGTGATTCTTGGTCTAGCTTGAGATTTTTAATTTCCTTAGTTTGGATTTTGTTCTTTTCCATTAGATCTATAACTATTGCATCAAATTTATTGGTTTTACTATTTGAAAATAGGTTGGTGGTGTCTATCTCTTTATATAGTGTGTCAATTTTTGCAATAGCAATCTCTTTCCTTCTCTTCAAGGATTTATTTAGTTATTCCCTTGCCTCATTCAGTTGATATATAATGAGATGTATTTCAATCTCCTAGCTCTCAATAGCCTTTCCTAGCTTGTAGAATTCCATTTCAAGATCTTTCCTCTAAGTTGCAAAGCTTCTCTTTCAAAGAACAAGGCACTGATACCAATTTTTAGAATTACAAGTGGGAAGAGAGAAATTTTTTTTAGGGGGGGTGGGCTAAATCAGGAGTTTTAAACTTGGACCCATAAAACTTTCACCATTCACACATCACATGCATTAATATACTAAAATAACATGTAAAGCATATGCATCAATCATGTAAACAAGTGATCAAACACACACATAACACTAGGTATGATTACCCAGAAACCCTACAAGTGAGAAGGTAAAACTGGGGTGGGGATGACACCCATAAATCTTCAATACTATAGAAATAAAGCATATATAATTAAGGTTACAATGGTTTTACCATGGATCATGGCCTACCCTATTAAAGGATTACAAAGAATATTAAGTCTCACCTTGAGTACTTCAACACCCTATTAGAAGTCTACCTGGTTAGAGGACTTTAACTTAAAATTAAGTAAGCACCCTATTAAAGGATTTCATACAGCCTATTAGGAATACTCTATTAAGAGATTTGATTGAAATCACCTATTAAAATGTCTCAGCATAGACCTTGTAGTTGACACTTTCTTGCCTGATAATAGATCGCCTCTACCCAATCTCTAATTGATCCTTCATGATCTAATATATCAATGTTCTATCCTTCTCTATCCTCTGTTCCTCTCTAACTAATTCCACAATTCACTCTTACTGCTAAGTCACCTTGCATTCTCAAAAAAAATTTTGTTCACTCCTCCAATTTGATCATTCACCCCTTGTACACTCATTAAAATTTTTAGGGCTTTGTCCTCCTTAAGAAGACTCTTGTGGCTGAGGGTTAGGTATGAATCTATGGCTAAGGTTCATCCATTTTTTTACTTAAACCTTCTCATTTTTTGATTGGTTGCATGTAATTACATAGGGAATCCAGATATATATTCGTCTTTATCTCCAAAAGATCGTAATCTATCCTTAACTTAGCTTTAAAATGGTTTACATAGTTGTTTGTGCCATTAAAAAAATAATGTCCAAATTGTGTCACTTGTCATATGAAGTCCCTGATGCTTTGCATAAATTTTATTTCTACTTCTAACTCAGCACCTGCACTACTCCACATCTATTGTTTACTCAAAACTTGAATCACTCACCATGGTTTATCTACTTGGCACTAGAGTGACTCTGCACATGAGTGACTTGATACTCATTGCAACTTGGCATGGTTTAATATTTATAGTTTGTGCTTGACATGTATTACTATTTTGACATGAACTAAGTAAATTTTTTAAGTGTGTTAGCACTCACTTGTCAAAATCAATCTGAGATCAACATAGTCCATACAAGCATTGTATAGAATTGAATTTTCCTTTCACCAATTGGTCTAGAGATGTTGTACCTTGAGACCCCATTCCATAACTCCAACAACTTGTCAATCAAGGGATCAATATATACATTCATATCTTTCATTTGGCACTTACCTAGTTGAATGAACATAAAAAAATAAAAATAATTATGACTATTTTTGATATTGTGTTTATAAATTAATTTAGATGACTATTAAATGGAAAAATACCTAGTACAATCATTTTCAACATTATATATACCATCTTTATGAATATCCAAGGAGAAATTTTATTGTTAATAACAAAAATAAATGAGATTTAGTAAACAAATCTCATCTCTCCAAATGGATTGACATCATCTTCTATTAATGAAAGCTTCAGATTATGAGGTTCTTGTTTAAATACTGGCTACCTATCTTCTATGTCCTTAAATGTAGAACCATTTTTAGGCATTCACATAATTTCATCTTGACTTCTATCACATGCATGGCAATCCATAAATTGTGCTAAGCTAGTACACCTGAATAATCATTACAAACATGGAATAATGAGAATGTACCAAAGAATCTTGGGAGGAAATTTTTTTTTATTTGATCTAATTGATGTCTACTAATGTGACAATCAAGGCATTCTATTAAAAATTTATTTTGTTTATGCTATAAAATATGATCATTGGGGCATGCATGTATTATTTGATACTCCATTCCAATATCTTTCATAATGGTCAATAATTATTGATAAAAGTGAGGTAGAATGTTTGATGGTGGTAAAAAACACTTACCTATAAACCTATCGAAAAATATTGATATTATTATAAAGAAAATTGGATAAAATTGTTCGATTGTGTGTTGTCTTTGATGTTACACAAATGTCATATCAGTTGTCAGATAGAATCTACTGAGCTTAGTTGGTTAGGAAAGAAAAAGACAGAATCTACCAGGTTCAAAAGGTCAACAAAGTGAATTATAGAGTCTACCAAGTATTTCTAGAAGTTACGTTGTGAAGATAGTTTCTACCAAGCTCACTTGGGCATTGAAAGATTCTATAGTAGAAGTCAGTTTCTATCGAGCTCATAAGGTCAGCGAAGGAAAGTTAGTGTTTACTAAGTTCACTTGGTCACCAAAGGATTTTGTAGAGTTCTTAGTGTTTACTGAGCTTCACTTGGTTAACACTAGAAATCATTTTTGGAGTAGTGTTTATAGATTAGGGTCAGTCAATGAAGAAATTCATTGTTTTGGAAAATAAAGTTTAATTATTTCATGTAATGACTGTAGCTGACTGATGCATTGTTTATTGATAAATGTAACTTCTAAATGAGCCGACTTGAAAATTTGTAATGCATAAATAAAAGGCCAAGTTGTGAATTCTAAAGTATGAATGGATGTATAAATGAGCAAGTATGCAAGTGATTTGATTGTGTGAAGAGGAACTATGAGCGAATTTTGAAGAAGGATCAAATATCCTTGAGGAGTAGCAAAGGTGTATTCGATTAGTAATGATTTAGTGAAGTAGAATAGAGATATATATTAGCAAAGATCAATTGTATCTCATTCAAGTTACTCATTGTTACTTTCTCACAATTGTAGTAGTGAATTTTAAATCTCTTAATAGAGTCGATTTAGCAGCCATTTTTTCAAAATCCTTTAACAAGGTGGATAGTTCTACTGAATTGTTCTAAAGTCCTCTAGCAAGGCCACTCCTAATAGGGTGATTAAATCCTCTAACAAGGTCACACCTAACAGTGTGTTTTGTAACCTTTAATAGGGTTGGCTCCTAACAGGGCCAACTTCAAAAGAGTGAAAATTGGTAGCTAGTTACTTTGTTATTTTTTTCATATTGGGTTTTCTCGTTAAATTTGGTGTCTCTTGTCTTCATGTTATTTCTTTTGCATGCATGTTAATAATTGTGAATTCTTAAATATCAATAATAAGTTAATACACAGTTCATCTACCAAGTTACATCATTTTTCTGTATGGCTATCAAGTGACAATAGGAACTAGTTATTTAAGACATCTAAGGGATCCATGGATTTGTTTTTGTGGTAACTGATTCACCCCCCACCCCCCCCTCTTAGTTACGCCATCTATATTTTCAACAATTGGTATTAGAGCTTTTGGTGCTTGCAGGAAAGATTTCAAGGATGTAAGCTAAAGATCAGGATGTCTTACAAAAGGAAAATTCCAAGACCTAACAGGAATAACTTTTCATCATGGCAAGGTCTCATGAGACTCCATCTAGCTTCCATTGGAGATATAGGCTTGAAATATCTAGATGAAGCATATGTAACTCCTTTTGGTACATTATCTACTAATGATATTACTAAGAAAAAGACTCATAACACCATGATGATAGATATTGCATCTACCCTAAGCTATGAAGAATTTGATGATGTCAAGGACTAGAAAATTGCCTTTGAAATGTGGAACAAGCTAAAAGATATCTATGGAGGTGATGATAATGTGAGAAGAGTCAAAGTAGAAAGTCTAAGATGACAATTTGGTCAAATGAGGATGAGAGAGGATGAAATCATTGCCAAATATGTTGAAAGAGTCAAAGTAGTTGTTAGTGCTATCAAAGCCTCTAGAGGAGATATTGAGGAGGAAATAGTTGTAAGTAAAGTTCTTAGAACATTACTTCCTAGTTATGCAATCATATTTTTTTCAATTCAAGAAAGAAGATGTGAAGCAAATCATAAGATATATTTAGAGGCCATAGTAGGAAGATTGACTGCATTTGAGCTAGATAACTATGACAACTATGTTCCAGCTTCCAAGAACATTGAGTTAGCATTTGAAGCCAAGCTTTCACTCAAGAAAAAAGGCAAGAAGATAAAGGATTCTTAGTTAGAAAGTGAAGAAGAATCAAAACAGAGTTCAAATGATGATCTTGAGGTGGTTGAAGCTCTACTTGAAAGGAAATATTCTAGAGGCAGAGGAAAATACAAAGGTAAGATTCCTCTAATCTATTTTTCATGTGAAGAAATTGGTCATATCACTGTTGGGTGCCCAAACGAGAAAAACAAGGATGAGAAGAAAGGTCACAAATACAATGGCAAGAAAGATTTTCAAATCACTCAAGGACAAAGGTAAGAAAACATGTTTTGTGGCTACGGATTCTAATGATTCTAATGAAGAAGAAGATGAAATTGTTTACATTGCTATGAAAGATGAATCTGATAATGATGAGGAAGATAAAATGGTACTTATCTCTCATGTGAGGAAAAATGATACATGGATCATAGATAGTGGTTTATCTCATCATATGACTGGTGATAAAACTAAGTTTGAACAATTTGAAGACTATGATGGTGGTAGTGTGAGGTTTGGTAATAATGAACCTTGTTGTATAAAAGGAAAAGGAAGAATTTTACTAACCAAAAAGCTTGTATGTGATAGTGCATATTGGGTAGAAGGACTAAAAAAAAATCTATTGAGTGTGGCACAACTACTCAATAATGGATTCAAAGTGGAATTCATGCATGGAAAAGCAAGACTGCTAGATGACAAAGGAAAGCTAATTGGATCAGGCATATAGGCAAAAGGTAACTTGTTCTATCTTGAACTTGGTGAATGTTTATGTTTTATTTCTCATGTTGAAGAAAGTTGGTTATGGCATAGAAGGTTGTGTCATGTGAACTTTGATAATCTGGTGAAGATAAGAAAATTCAGGAAAGTTAGAGACATTCCTCGTCTAATGAAACCTAATGTTGGTCTATGCAAGAATTTTCAAATTGGTAAGATGGGAAAAATTGGCTTTAAAAGTAAGAACTATTAGTCTGAAGAAGTTTTGAAAATTGTGCATACTGATTTGTGTGGACCTATTGGAATTGAAAGCTATACTGGAGAAAATTTCTTCATTCTTTTTGTTGATGATTACTCTAGAATGATGACTATCATGTACTTGAGAGAGAAATTAGAAGCTTTTGAGAAGTTCAATTGGTATTTGGACAAAGTAGAAAAGGAAACAAATAAAAGATTAAAATTCTTGAGGTCAAATAGAGGTGGTGAATTCATCTCCCATGAGTTTAATAACTTTTTCATTGAAAGGGGAATCAAAAGATAGGTATCAACCCCTAAAACTCTTGAGCAAAATGGAATAGCTGAAAGGAGGAACATATCTATCATGGACTATGCAAGAACCTTAATGATTGAAAAGAACATTGCTATCAAATACTAGAAGGAAGCTATCAGTGCTGCAGTTCATACCTTAAACCAAGTACAACTGAAGAAGGACTCATTCAAAAACCCTTATGAGTTATGGTATGGCTATAAACTTAATGTAAGTTACCTAAAAGTATTTGAAAGTAAATGTTACATTTTGAAAGAATCTAGAAAAGGTAAATTTGATGTGAAAGGTGATGAATGAATATTTTTGGGATATTCTTGCAAGAGTAAAGCATATAGATATTTGAATTTTTCTACTCACAAAGTCATAGAAAGTGCACATGTGAAAGTTGATGAGTTTGTAGAAAGGACTGAAGAAGAAAGCAAAAATGAACTAGAAGATTACAAGAGATTTGTTTTCATTGAACCTGATACAGTGCCAGATACATCTATTAATCAAGAATCTTCTACTGTTGAGTCTTCAATAACAGAGTTGTAGGAAGTCCAAACTAAGTTGAAGGAAACTGAGTCACATTTAGATGCTATTGAGCCAATGCCTATCGAGTCTAAAGGACTTGAGTAATAGACAAAATAGCCAAAACCTATAGATGAAGTGCAAGAGGATGATAAAGCAATTCATTCAAAATGATAGGAACCTATATTAACCAAATATGTCAGGAGACATGATAAACCATATTAGATTATTGGAGACAAATTTGGAGGTACTATGACAAGAAATAAGCTAAAAGATACTTGTTTACTTGCTGATTTTGAACTTACAAGTGTCAAAGATGCATTAAAAAATGAAAGTTGGATTAAGGCTATGAATGAAGAAATAGAGAAAATATAGAAGAACAAAACATGAACTCTTTTACCTAGGCCTAAAGATAAAAATGTGATTGAAACTAAGTGGGTATTCAGAAATAAGTTGAATGAAGATGGTAAGGTGTCAAGGAACAAAGCTAGACTAGTATGTAAAGGCTACTCTCAAGAAGAAGGAATAGACTATGGGGAGACTTTTTGTCCTATTGCAAGATTAGAAGGTGTCAAGACCCTACTTGCATATGTTGCATACAAAGGATTTAAGGTATATCAGACAGATGTCAAGTTAGCATTTCTCAATGGTATATTGGATGAAGAATTCTACATTGAACAACTTGAAGGTTTTGATGATTTGGACAAGAAGGACATGGTCTATAAATTACACAAAGCATTGTATGGTTTGAAACAAGCCCCTAGAGCATGGTATGAAAGATTGCATAACTATCTTATTTAGATTGATTTTCAAAAAACTAATGATAACAGTAGCTTGTATATCAAGGAATGACTAGATAATAAGATTTTTGGTAGAAATATTTGTGGATGATGCTTTTTTCACAAGAAATAATGATCTTTGCAAAGAGTTTTCAGAGAAAATGAACAAAGAATTTGAGATGTCTATGTTTGGTGAGATCAAATTCTTTGTTGGTCTTCAAGTTTAACAGAGTAAGAATGACATCTACATTACTCAGTGAAAATACATCAAGGAGATACTGAAAAAGTTTGGTATGGAGGATTGTAAACCAGTTGAAACTCCTATGTGCTTTGGTCTAAAGCTTACCAAGGATGATGAATCAAAGGAGGTAGATCTAACATTGTATAGATCTATGATTGGAAAGCTACAATATGTAGTTTATACAAGGCTAGATATTGCCCTTGTAGTTGGTATTATAGCAAGATTTTCAGAAAAACCAAGAGAAAATCACATGATGGCAATCAAAAGGATAATGAGATACTTGAAAGGCACTGAAGATTGTGGATTATGGTATAAATTTGGAGATAATCTAGGTTTGAAAGTGTTTACTGATACAGATTGGGCAGGAAACATTGATGATAGAAAGAGTACAAGTGGAGGAGCTTTCTTTCTTGGAAAGAGGTTGGTTTCTTGGACAAGTAAAAAGAAAAATTGTACATCCCAATCCACAATAGAAGTAGAGTATGTTGCAGTAGCAATAAACTGTTCTAATATTGTTTGGTTCAAACAATTATAGGAAGGCATGAAGGTGGGAATCAAAGAACTAGTTGTTATGTTTTGTGACAATACAAGTGCAATCAACATATCTAAAAATCCAGTGATGCACTCAAAAACCAAGCACATTGCAATAAAGTTCACTTTATCAAAGAATTGGTGTAAGATAAGGAGATTAGATTGGAATATGTCCATAAAAAGGAAAAAATTGTTGACATATTCACCAAGCCTTTAACTAAGATGCATTCTTGTATCTAAGAGGTAAGTTAGGGGTCATTCCCCTATTTGAAGCTCACTAAAATAAAGTTTTAGTGATGCATCAACATATATCAAGTTGAAATTATTTTAGTTCATGCAAAATAATCATGAGAACATTGCATATGAATCAGTACATAAGGTACATTGTTTTTCATTTGATTTGTGTTGTCTTTGGCATGTGTTGTCAAAGAGGGAGAGTATACTATCATATCTTTTTTAAATTTGAATTTTTTTGAGAAGAGTTTGATGTTTGAAAAGAAGCTATGTAATTCCTTCATAGAGGGAGACTACTATATTTAAGAAGTTTATGGAATGAAATCTAAGAGGGAGAAAAATTCTATTAGAAAAGACTTGTTCTCAAATTTTATTCTACTATGACATGTTGTGTTGCCATCAATGCCAAAGAGGGAGATTCTTAGATATAATTGTTCAATTCTGTGTCATCTTTGATGTTACACAAATTTCATATTAGTATCAAATAGAATCTACCAAGCTTAGTTGGTCAGAAAAGAAAAAGACAAAGTCTACCAGGTTTAGAAGATCAACAAAGTGAATTATAGAGTCTACTAAGCATTTCTAAAAGTTACACTATGAAGATAGTTTCTACCAAGTTCACTTGGGCACTAAAGGATTCTATGGTAGAAGTCAGTTTCGACCGAGCTTACAAGGTTAGCAAAGGAAAGTTAGTGTTTACTAAGTTCACTTGCTCTCCAAAGGATTTTGTAGAGTTCTCAATGTTTACCAAGCTTCACTTAGTTAACACTAGAAATCATTTTTGGAGCATTTTTTACCGAGTAAGGTTGACCAATGAAAGATTTCATTGTTTTTGAAAATAAAGTTTAATCATTTCAAGTAATGACTGTAGCCAACTGATGTATTATTTATTGACAAATGTAACTTGTAAATGAGCCAACTTGACAATTTGTAATGTATAAATAAAAGGTCAAGTTTTGAATTCTAAAGTATGAATGGATGTATGAATGAGCAAGTATGCAAGTGAGTCGATTGTGTGAAGAGGAAGTCTGAGAAATTTTTGAAGAAGGATCAGATATCCTTGAGGAGCAACAAAGGTGTATTCGATCAATAAGGATCTAGTGAAGCAGAACAAAGATCTATATCAGCAAAGATCAATTGCATCTCATTTAGTCACTCATTGTTACTTTCTCACAATTGTAGCAGTGAATTTTAAATCTCTTAACAGAGTTGGTTTAGCAACCATTTTTTTAAAATCCTCTAACAAGTTGGATAGTTCTACTAAATTGTTATAAATTCCTCTAGCAAGGCCACTCCTAGTAGGGTGATTAAATCCTCTAACAAGGTCACACTTAACAGTGTGTTTTGTAACCTTTAATAGGGTTGGCTCCTAATAGAGCTCACTTCAGAAGAGTGAAAATTGGTAGCTAGTTACTTGGTGATTTTTCCTATATTGGGTTTTCATGTTAAATCTGGTGTCTCTTGTGTTCATGTTATTTCTTTTGCATGCATGTTAATGATTGTGAATGCTTAAATATTAGTAATAAGTTAACACACAATTCATCTACCGAGTGATAGCATTTTTTTGTGTGGCTACCAAGTGACAATAGTAACTATCTATTTAAGACATCTAAGGGATCTATGGATTTTTTTTTGTGGTAACTAATTCACCCCCCCTCTTAGTTACTCCATCTATATTTCTAACACATCATTGGTATGCTAACATAGAAGATGATAAAAATGACACTATACCTTAGGCATGTATGCACCCTAAAATGGTCACCTAGACTATGGGCCCCCATTATTCAATTTATCAATTTTTTGAATCAATGGTTTGCAATATTTTAATAAATCAATTCAAATCAATTTCCTTGATCAAATTTGATTATTTCATCGCTAAGGTTGTTCATTTTATCCTAAGTCTTGTTTAATTAAAAGAAAATCCACTTTTAATTAAATAAAATAAGTCCCCATTTAATTAAAAGACAACCTCTCTTTTAATTAAATTCATCCATATTTAATTAATTAAGAGAAAAACTCCTCTTTTAATTTAATTAAATATTTCCTATTTAATTAAAAGGACTTGCTCCCTTTTAATTAAATAAATCCCACATGAAAACGGAAATGAAATAAATAAAAAATAAATAAATTCCTTTTTCCTTCCCTCATTTAATTATTTTCCTCTTTTCTCATTGGTGGAATTTTGTCTCACATGGATCAAATTCTACTATCACATATTGGTTGTGAGAAGCTTCCCACTTTGACATTTTTCTTTATAAAGCAGAGCCCTCTCCCCATTTTTGACATCCATTATTATGCTATTGTTATGCTATAGGTTTGGAGAGCAATTTTTGAAGGAGTTTGAGTACTAAAGCTATTTGTGGAGAGCTTCTATCTTCTTGTCTTATTCTCTCTTGCATCTATGGCTTTCATCATGAGTTTCCATCCTTGCATTTTCATATTATCTTAGAGTCATATTTGTTTTCATAGATTAATATTGCATTGTTATTTCCTTTCATAGATTAATTTCCTTTCTTGCATTGCTTTACATTGTTATCATTTAAATTAGCTTGCATCTTCATTTGCATCCATATCTTTACCCTTGAATCTTTTATTTCATGGTGTACTTACATGGGCACAAACTAAGTCAAACTAAGGGCCCCTATTACAAACCCTTGCACTCCATGAATAGAGAGCTATGAGCCACCATTTGAGACCTCATTTTTTAGCAATCTTGGATATAATGACTCATAGAAGTGTGCTCACATTTTAGGCATATATTTTTGGCACCCACTATGGGACAACTTACCTTTGTTTGCTAGTTTTAGATATTTTTGGTGTTAACCCCCTTGTGCAGATTTGTTTGGAGACAAAAAAAAAACTCTAGATCTAAAAGACTTGATCATATCTCCCAAATGGCTTGGCATTTTGATCTAAATTTTTTTCTACAAGATGGAGACATATCAGAAAATCTTCAGAATTTTTTAAAGATTTTTAAGAGGTATTTTAAACTTTTTAATATTTTTTCTTTATTTCTAATGAAAAATAATTTTAAGGAGAAAATTAGTGAATTTGTTATAAACATCTACATTTTTGAAAAGATATCTAAATTCTAAATAAAGTTGGTTCTTTGTGTTTTTATTTTAGAGATCATATTAGGGCTCAATAATTCAATTTGCAAAAACTAGTCTATTTTGACAAAATGACTCTTTAGGGCATAGATCAAAGGACATTTTCAAAATTCTAACATTTTTGAAAGGATATTTTATTTTTGAAAGGTCTCTCTTTTTTTCATTTAGAGTTTTGGATCCAAATTCATATCATATAGGTCCAATCTTGGTGACTAGGTCAAAAATCAATAAAAAAGAGCATTTAATGAATAACTTGCATTTAATTTTTACAATGGATAAATGCATGATGTGAGCTTTCATTGGGGTTATTTTTTGATTATTATCACTCTTAAAAATCATATTTTCAAATCTAACCCTAGTTTTGCATAAGTTGGATAAATGGCATATCTTGTGTTTGCTTGTTTTGCTTGTTGCTTTGTTTGTTGTGAGCAAGCATTCAAGCATAAACAAAAAGAACAATAGAGAAAAGAAACATTGCAAACATTACCAGGTACTTTTTTGGATCTCTATAATATTTAAGTTTGGAAGTAAAATGAACCCTCTCATGTATTTGACTTAAGTGCTTTTACATGCTTTTATAGATTCACACTTCATTTGGTGCTCTAAAATTGGATCTAGATTTGATTTCATGAATTTGTGTTTCACATAGTAATTAGGCCCTATGAACACTATTCAGAAGATATTTAGAGACTGAGCTTCATTCCCTTGCTTTACATGTGAAGCTCCTCCTAACGATGGATCCCCTTGTAGGCAGTGAAGGATATTTGTTATTATCTCACTATTCCACTTGGATCTATTCTCAAAATCCATTAGTCCTTTCTCTTTAGAGATTGGTGATGTTTGATGTTGGATTTTCTAAAAAATTGGTGGGGTGATTTCAAATTATCATGTCAAAGAATCTTGTTTGCTATGTTTGGGTAAGGTGAAGAGGCTATAAAATTATGTTCTGTTCCCTTTTGGGCACATTAGAAACTTGAAACCCTTGAATCCAAACCAAGACCCCATGTGGTACAACTTTGCGAGTCTTCCTTGATTAGAGAGGGTTAAACCATAGTGGACATTCCCTTTATTGGATCAACCACGTGGATGGTACCTCAAGCGATAATAGCCATTTTTGATGTGGTATTAGCAACCACTATATAAATATTCTTGTAGGGGAAATCCTCATAGATATAGTCATTTGTTGGTCTGTTAGATCTCCTCAGTATCTCTAATTGATTAAATTCCTAGAATATCTCAAAATCCTGGTGCACTGAGATTGGATTTTGCCCACTCTAGATTGCAAAAGTTGTAGAGTTGAACATTACTAAGAACCTTAGTGCTACTGAATTTTCTTTTTTAGGACTATGTGCTTGATTGGAAAATATTTTGAGGTCATACATAGTAGTGGTTTTAGGGATTAGATTGATACTACGACACTATGCTTGTTCATGTGCAAGGTTGCTTTATCCCTTGTTCATTGTTTGAAGACATTTCCTTAAAATCTTTGATTATTGTCTTGTGTGCTTGGTTCATGATTAAAAATCTATTGATATACCTAGTTGGACATTTAAAATGAACATTATTTGAGTTCTTGAGTTGACACTTTACAATCAAACTGTTTTGCAATCTTGTTATTTCCAATTTCCCTAAGTTGATTTAGTTTAGATTAGGCTACTTACCCCTTTGTTAGAAGCTTGTTTATACCTTGGCTTATTGTGCTTTGACCTCTTGAATTAGTGATTATTGATTTCATAAGAGACCTTGTTTAGAGTTTGTGAGTTAGAGATCATCCTTGTTGAGAAAGATATACCTTGGATTCTTTGATATTACACTTGGAGAGTCTTAGTAATCTCTTGTCCATCCACTTTCATTAAAATTCAATTTCAATTAATTAAAATTTGGGTAAATCATCCTCCTAGTCCATATGTTCTAGGGTATTCATCCAAAGTTGTGGGCATCTCTGTAGTAGTGTTGGTTTATGCTTATTGCAATATTTTATCTTATCATCTTTTTTTTGGACAAGTTCTTTTTCTATATTAGTTTGGTACCAACATTTCTTAGGGTTATCTTATCAACTAGTACCTTTTTCTTTCATGCTGGTTACAAGTGTTATTACATGTTGCTCAACATTCAAATGAACTCAAATGGTATCAAATTTTCCAAAGTGACTCTTGGTCTTATTTTTTCTTCATCTTCTATGTCTTTCTAGTCTCCCATTTCCATTCTTCCTCTTTTTCATGTCTTCTTGATTCTTTTCCTCCTATTATCATATAGTCTACCTTCTTCTATTCATCCTTTCTCTTCTTCCATGCTTGATTCTTCTTCTTCAAGAACCATGGATCTTGAATATTTTCTTAGGGACCATCATTTGAGCATAGATGAACTTGACCCCCTTAATGAATTTGAAAAGTTTTGTTACTCAAAAAGATATATGAATGCCAAACTTGTGACGAAAATGATAAAAAAAGGGGAAGAATTTAGATATTCTTGATAGGATCATATGCAATATCATATCACAATATCCCTCTTCCAAATATTCCTTATCTTCCAAGTCTTATCATGATTCTTCTAAATATCATTTAGATTCTTCATCTTCTAAGTCTTATCATGATTCGTCTAAATATTGTTCAAATTCTTCATCTTCTAAGTCTTATCATGATTCTTCTAAATATCATTCACATTCTTCACCTTCTAAGTCTTATCATGATTCTTCTAAATATCATTCACATTCTTCATCTTCTAAGTTTTATGATGATTCTTCTAAATATCATTCACACTCTTCATATTCCAATTCTTACCACAATTCTTCAAAATATCATTCATGTAGATCTTCACCTACCTCTTCTTCACGATAACATTCTTCTTCTACTTCTAATAAGAGTCTTATTCCTCTTATTGAGACATACCATAATGAAAAACATGAAAATTCTTGTGATATGCCTATCTATAATGCCTATAGTGACAATGATTATGATGATGATGACTATTATATTCCTACAAGTCCTAAAAGTCCTCTTAGCCCTATGCTTGTGCTTAAAGGGGATGAGTCACATATAGATATTGATAGTAATCCATATAACTCAAATCTTGAAAACAACATTGATAAATTTTGTGAACAATACCTAAATGATAAATCTGCATTTTTTGAGGAAGAGAAAGCAATTTTTCTGCTGAAATAAAACATCAATGGCATAAGAGTTCTTCTTCTAAGAACCCTCATGCTGAAAATAAAGATTACACTCTTGAGAAAGATCATGTTAATGTTGAATCTTTTTCTTTTGATGCTCCCCTTCCATTTTCTACTTCCTCCACTATCCATACATCCCCTAAAGATTCTAAGTCTCTCAAATCTTCTACAATCCTTCATCCAACAGAGATCCTAATGCTTTTCATGCAATTCCTTGTAGCTATCCTCAAAGGCTACCTCTTAAAGAAACTCAAGCTAACCTTCACTTGGCTGCAAATACTTTTGATAATGCTAAACCTAAAGAGCCTAAGCCTTCATGTGTTTTGATCCCTACTTTAGCTAGTCTTTCATCATCTATTCCAAAGTCTTCCATACAATTCCAACATGCTTCCTTCTCCTTAGGAGTGGCTTCATGTCAAGAGGACTCTAAAAATGATAAAGAAAATAATATAAAGAAAGATCAAGATCAAGAACCCTCCATGTCATCCAATTATTTTAAGGATGTCTTTGATCCATTTCATGGTTCTTTTGATCCTTTGTGCCCTTCCTCATTCATTCCACCATTTCTTAAGTCTTCTCCTAAGTAGGGTCAAGCTACTACTTACACTACTGAGCTTATTGAAAATCAAAATGACCTTAATATAGTTGTGCCTTCCAAATATGATACTTCCATTAAGGTTATTAAAAATAGTGTTGTTACTTCCAATGTTGAGCCTATTGAAAATCAAGAGAAAAACTCTACACTTATGCTATCCAAAGATCCTTGTCAAGATCAAAGTCTACCATCTTCTTATTTTACCACTCCATGTTTCCTTCCACTTTCTACTCTTCCTAAGTCTTCTCAAGCTTTGAGTACTCCTATTAAAGAAGTTGCTCCTATTCAAGATTTTCATGATCCTATTGAAAATCCTAATGCTCATTCTAAAGATGTTGATGTCCTTGATTGTCATATAGATGTTGGTGAACTTATTGATTACACTTTTGCATCTTCCACATCCATCCTTGGACCTCCCCTACCAATACCAAATGCTTCATGTCTTCCTTCTATCTTGGGTCCTGATGTCCTTTCACTTTCCCCTCCCAACTCTCCTAATTCTTCATCCATGTTGGGTCCTTACGTCTCCCCCTCTCCTATTTTTCCTCAAGATCAATGTAGATGCATATCTTTGAATCCTTTTCATCCACCCACTTACCTAAACCAGTCATATCATCCTTTTTCTTACACAAGGCCCAAGTCTTTTGGAAGTAACCTAAATGTTAAATACAAGAAAAAGAAGCAATTCAAGAATCCATATAAAAAAGAAGACCACCATGTCTCCTCTAATCAACATGAGGGCATAAAGTTAAAAAAGATATCTACGAAAAAAATTATAAGACAAGTATGGGTTCAAAAATCCATGATTGAAGATATTATATCTAAATCATCGAAAAGAAATGAAAAGAGGCCTATGGATATATGGATTTTAAAGTCTCTCTTGAAAGAGTCTAATGTTGAACAAAAATTGAAGTTGGCATTCAAGCTTCAGAAGAATTCCACTACATCTTCTTCCAAAAGTATTCTTACATTCCATGCACCTAAATCTCAACCTCTTCTATGCACTCACCATTTTCCTTCACATATTCCTTCATTCACATTTTATCCATCCTCTCCCCACCCTTAAAGGTGTGTTTTGATGTTGATCTTTCCTTCATTTCCATCTTCCAATCTCACTCATTTTGCATAAAGCCATATCCTCCATTTTTGTCTTCCATCTTCCTTTCCCTATCAACATCTTTGAGCATAAAATTTCAACTCCTTTACATGTCATGGTTTAAAATTTCAAGAAGAATTATCTAAAAAGCTTGACTTCTTCCAAAAAAAATTTAAAAAATTGAAAAAAAAAGAAAGAAAAAAAAAAAAGAAAATTTTGAAAATGTGCCTTGGTGGAAACCTAGTAATTAGGCACCTTGGTAGCAAAAGTAAAGAGAAATAAATGTGTCCTATGGTGAAAACCACTCCCTTGTGGCACCTTGGACAAGTACCATGATGAAAACCTGGCAATCAGGCATCATGCATAGTTCTTCTACATCTTTCATCCATTCTGTCTTCTCTCTTTGATCTTGACAATGTTGACCTATATACAAACATTTGTCTATCTTGTGATCTATTTTATGATGATATTGTTTTCATTCCTTTCATGTTTAGCATTCATATCTATTTTTCTCCATTCATTCTAGTCTTTTGCTACCCTTTTCCCCTTTACCCCTTTTGTCTTGATCTAATAAAAAAGAGTAAAATACAGTGCTATGAAGCCTCTTGACATATCTACTCCTTTGGATTGCATCTTTCCAAAATTTAAATTATGCTTTCATGAATTATCTTATGTTGGCATTTCATTTCTTGTCCAAATGAGCTTTACATGACATTTTTTCCCTAGCTTGGGTACTGGTGAGGAGTTTTTCCCTCAAGGATTTCTTCCCTTTATTCTCATTCATTCTCTTATCTTTCATTTCCTCCACCAGCTTGCTAATCACTCTTGTCCTCCACATTGCTAGGCACTAGAATTAAATGATGTGCTCTGGCTTAAGAATTTGGTCCTTATTTTGGTCTAGGGGCATTCAATATTATTTTTATATATTTATTGATCCTGAATTTTTTTTTTCAATCATATATTTCAAAAATGCAAAAAAATGATATATTGTGAAAATTCAAAAAATTGGAAAATGTCCTAAAAAAATGATCATCTTAGTGAAAACCTAGTAATAGGCACTTTGATGTATGTCCAAAATAAAATTCAAAAATTCAAAAATTCAAAAATTCAAAAAAAAATAGAAAAAGTGCCTTGGTGAAAATCTGGGAACAAGCGCCTTGGTAGCAAAAATACAAAAAAATTACAAAAATTTCTAAAAATAATAAAAATAATATAAAAACAATCCAAGTAGTGAAAACCTAGAAATGGGTGCTACTTGAGGCCTTTGCAACCCTATTTCTTAGCACACATCCTCGACACTTAACCTTTCTACATCACACATTGTCCTTATTACCTAGGTTTGGAATTAGTCTTTGTCTAGGGGCCATAATTGTGTTAGCTTTGATCTCTTGGATACATTAGTCTTTAGGACACCTCACAAATGGTGTTTTTCAACACCACCCCAATTGTATTTTTTTTTCAATACAACCCCTAACATTGAGTGTTTTTAACACTTATTGGTTTGGTCTTACCAAGTTTCATCATATGATCTTCCTTGCTTGCAAGCATTTGATCTTTATCCTTGGAACTCAATATCAATTAACACACTTAAATTTTAAATGCAACATTTAATGCTTGACTTATGTCATAATCTTTTCTTTGTGTGCTACCTATTATTGTTTTTTGTTGAGTGTCCTTATTTGATAAGTCCCTTCGGGATGCATAGCTAGAGGACTTGGGGCATGGGTCATGTTTTTATTTGTTTTCTACTTGTGGGTGTGGTCTTGAAACTCTAGAGTGTCTCTTGTTGTACCCTTGAAACACTTAGGAGAATTGCGGCATCATCCTTGACTACTTTTGCACAACCACTCTTATGGTCATCCTATCATCTATGCCTTGCTGTGAGCATGGTTTTTCTATATTAAATTGGGTAAGCTAACATTGAAGTCATTTTAACCTTTATGTCTTTGATGCTTATGTTAGAATCTTTCCACATTCCTATCCAATATAAATCACATTCATATTTTCATAGTTGCACTTGTGACTAGTGATGATTGTGTGATTTTCTGATGTCTGTTAATAATGGCCCAATGAAAAAAATAAGTTTTTTTACATTCTCTAATGAATTATGAACACAAAATCCTATGTTATAGTTTCTCTATTGCAAGTACAACATTGCATTTTCATGTAGCTTGCATTATTAGACTTCATGTTAGTTTGCAATTTTAGGTTGCGTTATGAGTTTGAGAGGGTTTTCCCTTCATCTTTATTATGGACTTTTAATCAACTGTGGTCATGTTTTGATATTCATTTCCTTATCTTCTTTTGTGATCTCAATCAGAATTTCTATCTTAAATAGTTGATTGATTTTGGAGCATTCTATTTCTTATGAAAAATTTCATATTCTTCTTTCTATTTCCTTCCATATCTTCCAAACTTCTATCTTCCATTTTCTTTTACCCCACTTATTTTCTTCTAATTCACCTTTGGGTCATCATATTTTATGCTTGATGATCTACCATGGTTTTGTGATTCTTATCTCTTTCATCCTACATCAAGAACTTTATCTTTTGTTTGATTTGATCAAATTCATCAATTTGTTGTTTCTCCTCTATCTCATTTTGATTTCGATCACAAGGGGGTAGTACCTATCAACTTCAATCCTTGATTCAATTTTATCAATTTTATCTTCAACTTTTTGAAGTCAAAATTTATTTGTATTCTTTCTATTGATGTGTTCCTAAATTGACCACACATCTAGGTTGTTTTGTGATCCCAAATCAATTTCACACTTCAATTTCTTTCTTTGATTGCAAGTGTTCCCAAATCGATTACACATTAGTCAAAGAGGGGAAAATTTATGCACCCTAAAATGGTCACCTAGAGTATGGGCCCCTGTTATTCAATTTATCAATTTCTTGAATCAATGGTTTGCAATATTTTATTAAATCAATTCAAATCAATTTCCTTGATCAAATTTGATTATTTCATTAGTAAAGTTGTTCATTTTATCCTAAGTCTTTTTAATTAAAAGAAAATCTCCCTTTTAATTAAATAAAATAAGTCCCCATTTAATTAAAATAAAACATCTCTTTTAATTAAATTCATCCGCATTTAATTAATTATGAGAAAAACCTCTCTTTTAATTTTATTAAATATTTCCTATTTAATTAAAAAAAATTGCTCTCTTTTAATTAAATAAATCCCACATGAAAAAGGAAATGAAATAAGTAAAAATTAAATAAATTCCTTTTTCCTTCCCTCATTTAATTCTTTTCCTCTTTTCTCATTGGTGGAATTTTGTCTCACATGGATCAAACTCTATTATCCCATATTGATTGTGAAAAGCTTCCCACTTCCACATTTTTCTTTATAAGGGAGAGCCCTCTCCCCATTTTTGACATCCATTATTATGCTATTGTTATGTTGTAGGTTTGGAGAGTGATTTTTGAAGAAGGAGTTTGAATACTAAAGCTTTTTGTGGAGAACTTCTATCTTCTTGTCTTATTCTCTCTTGCATCCATGGCTTCCATCATGAGGTTTCATCCTTGCATTTTCATATTATCTTAGAGTCATATTTTTTTTCATATATTAAATTTCCTTTCTTGCATTGTTTTGCATTGTTATCATTTAGATTAGTTTGCAACTTCATTTAAATTCATATTTTTATCCTTGAATCTCTTGTTTCAGGGTGTACTTGCATGGGCACAAACTAGGTCAAACTAACGGCCTCCATTACAAACCCTTGCACTCCATGAATAGAAAGCTATGAGCCACCATTTGAGACATCATTTTTGAGAAATTTTGGATATAATGACTCATAGAAGTGTGCTCATATTATAGGCATACAAGGCATACATGAGATTCCTACTTTGGATATATCATTCATAACCTTGAAATTTACAATCAACAATATAGTGGAGAGAAGTGTTGTTCTGGAGCCTTGTTACAAGGGCTCATATGCCTTTTCAATTATAGGTATATCAAGGTTGTCTTCATCATCATCATTAGATGCACAACTATCATTGTCTTCATATTCTTCTATGGGAGCATTACCTTCTATTTTGATATTCACACCTCCATGTTCCACCAATTTAAAATTCACATTCAACGAAGGACAAAAATCCTTTCCCCCTTCAATGTGATCATATTTCCTACAATGTCTCTGAGTTGTTGCAATTAGAATTATTTGATTCTTTAAGCCCTTGCATTTTTTGCAATGACAATAACATTTTTCATCATTGTCTCTTTTGAACTAAGACCACAATCTAGCAATTTTTTCCTTATTTTGTTCTGGGTCCATATTGTTAGGTGTGGACCTTCTTCGGAAGAAAATATTCAGGCTATAAAATTATAACAAATATAAACATACTAGCATTAGTAGTTTGTTGTATATAATTGATAATAATTTAAAAAATTAAATATTACTATTTCTTTAGTATAGATGGCATCTAAAAAAATCAAATGAATTATACAATATAAATATTGGCATTAATTTTGAACAATATAGCATTAGCATTGATTCTAGACTTCATTCAAATTGGTAGAAAGATTTTGAACTATTACATCCACGAAGTAAGGCCAGAGAAAGTGCAAACCACATTGTAATGATCCATGCTACCTAACTATGTCCAAGGTGTCTACACATTGGAGGCATACTCTGCCTACCAGGCTTCCTACATACCCTTATACATAGGATTAAGGCCCTTGAACTACTGACTCTAATAAATATGTAGTTCTAGTTTTTAATTGTTTTTATGTAACTATATTCCTATAGCCACTGGTGAGATTTACTCACCTAACATAACTCTTCACCGTCATACACCCACTCAGGTGAATCAGGTGGTTTTCTATAATTACAATCCTATAATACCCTAGTGCAACCTTTTTGTTGTAGTTTACAATTTATGTAAGGTTAACCTATATAGGTCCTAACTCATTCGTTATATAGTTATGTTTTAAATATTGTGACAATAATCAATGGGTATAAATAGAGTCGTCAAGTTAATGCTAGCTGGGAATAGTTGATTGTTCATATAATTGTACCTAATGTAATGATAGTTCTATAGGAATTTGTAATCAACCTAGCTAATCAGAAACTAGGCCAATTGACTTATATATGTCCTAACTCATTCCTTATATAGTTATGTTTAAAAGCTTGTGGCCATGCTACCTATTGAGTGATTTTTATTGTTTATATACATACATACATACATACATATACATATACATATACTTATACACACACACACACACACACACACACACACACACACACACACACACACACACACACACACACACACACACACACACACACACACACACACACACACACACACATTGATCAAAATGACACATCACCAAAATCTTAGATTTTGGTGCAGGGGCCCTACGTCCTAAATAATGTGGTCAAACACTAGGTAGGATAGTAGAGAAGGTTATTAATAAGTGTCCAAGTTGACGCAAGATAGTGTAGACAATCTCAAACATACATTTAGAAAAGTTGTTTACATATTGTAACAAGGTTATAGGCAAGTCAAAGGTTGGTCAACAATTGGTCAATCATTGTGAGTTGACCAAAAGTCTTCATTTTTTCATTTTCTAATCTTTTTGCATATTGTGGTTTTATTTTGAAGGCATTTTGAGTCTTTTATTTGAAGTTTGTGTAAAAGTTTTTAAAATTGCAATAAATGCAATAAAAGTTGTCATGCAACTTTTCGTAAATTTTCTTGCAATCTGGAAGTGTAATAGTCAAATAATTATTTTGATCAAGCATAGAAGGATGAAGTTTTGAGGTCAATATTTGTGACCTATAAATTGATTATCTTCAACCTAGTCTGGGGTTGGAATAGTACTGTACATATTTGGAATGAAATAGCAATCCTTTTGGTGGGAAAATTCTTACTCTTGTTGATTCGGTCTTCATCCCACCATAACATATGCATACATACATATACATTTATACATACATACATAAATATACACATACATACATACATAACTACATATGTCTACATATGTAATTTTATTGCCTCATTTAACTAACTTTACTTTCAAATGAAAATTTAAGAACTAAAATATTGGAATTATACAAAGGAATCATGGAGGAAAGTCCAAATTAGAACCAATATCTATAGTCTAATAGGTCCAATCAATCAAAACTAATATGCAAAAGAAATTCATGTGGTTCAACACATAGCTAAATTTATGTCTGACCTTTTGGAAGTGATTTCCAATTTGATGACAGAGACCCAAAAGCGAGGAAGAGCAAGAGCTCCTTCTTCAATTGGTGGTATCTAGATTTATGCAGTGGTTTATTTGTATTGGTTCCTATATTGTGTACATTCAAGAAAAAATTTAGTGGGGTTTGTGTTTTTCTCTCCCAACTACAGCCATGGCTATTCCTCTCACTCTATTCCTCTTAGGAACAAAGATGTACTAACATAAAATACCTTGTACTAGTCTAGTAACTTAGATTGTCCAAGTTTTTTTTGCAAAAAATTGCAAGTGGAATTTGTTTGGTCATTCTCAAGAAGACTATTTATATGGTATTCAAGGATTAAAGGATGAAAAAAAAATACTTTTTCCCTCTAATCAATTCAGCCAAATCTCATATATACCTATTCTTGCAATTTAGAAAAGTTCATTCATAATTTCATAAGTAGTTACATTTCTATTTAGTTTTAGGTTTGATCTACTCTGCTTCTTTTTAAAATTGATGGGGACACAACCAAAGACTAGAATGAACACACATGAAAAGGGAAAATATTATTATCAATGAAAATTTCCCTATGGGCTTACAACAATATGATTATGGAGAAAGAAATCCTCCACATAGTACCTTCTCTCTAACTCCACTAAGTGTTGCCTTTACAATGCTAGAAATGTTCTTAAATCAGCCCCAAATGGTTTAGGGTTAGGAATATATTCTAGAATATGCTAGTTGGAACCTACCATCAAAATGGAAGGTTCCAAAAATCACATTAGAAGTCGGCGTAAAATTAGAAGAATCCAGAAATGGTAGGTGAACTTCCAGGAGGTATAACTTTTGAACCGTAGATCCGATTGATGAACCATTTACATTTTTGAAAAGCTCTCAAAGTACTCTATAGCCCTATGGACCAGCTTCACTCATCCCTCATTTTTTGGCCTAGTACAAGGCCATTTAGTGCCCATATCTGACTTTGAAGCACTCTTAGGAGGTCTCCGAGAATTGAAAAATTGCAATAACTTTCTAATCGTGAAGCCTTTTGACCTGATTCTTTTTCTGGAGTGTTCTAAATTACAAATATAACCACCCCTCCAATTTACACCCTCTAACTCACCATAATTATGGATCAATTACATAGTCCTATTGTTTTAGCATTTACACGTATCCCAAGGTGCTTAAAAAATCTAACCCATAACACTAATAGTGGAACTGTGAGAGTTGGAACCTTTATTTTACCCAAATGGGTACCCAAAAAATGAAAACACATTAAATAAGAACTATTTCTAAGCATTTTTTTTTTGGGTGATACAAGATTGCCCTTACACCACTAGATGCTCCTGCATCAAAAATGCATTTAATAAGCTTAGGAAAATGATCCTAGGAACATTTGGTTTTTTTTTGTAGGTTTCTTAACAAAGTTACAATTGCAATAGATTGGGACCATGAGAACAAAACAAATATTGATTGGAAGGTATGTACAACTACACAAGTTGAAGAGGTCAAGCTTGTTCTAAGATTAACACCTATTTGAATGACTTATTTGATATATGGTTTTATTTGTGCAGAAACACCAATATTTTTTTTTAAAAAGGGAGCATAATGGATAGAAGGATCATTGGAGACTTTAAAATACCTGCAACAAACTTGTAGAGCTTGATCAGCCTAATTGTTCTAGTGCTTGTACCTATGTATGATTGAATCTTTGTCCCACTGACTAGAAGCATAAGTGGAAATGATATTGGTATAACTCTTCTATAGAGAATAGGGTTTGGTATCTTTATTTTTTACATTTCTATGATTGTTGCAACAGTGACATCAATGAAAAAACTTCAAGCAATAAGAGAATATGAAATGATAGACCTGCCCCACTGATGATTCCACTAAGTATTTTTTGGTTTCTTCCTCAATACATCCTATTTGGTATTTTGGATGTGTTCACCTATTTAGGCTTGCAAGAGCTCTTTTATGATTAGATGCCTAACTCAATAAGAAGCCTTTGGGTGGACCTCTATTTGAGCATTTTTGGAGTTGGTAACTTCCTCAAAAGCATTCTTATTTCTATTATTGAGGAATTCAATAGTAGAATTATGGGACTAAACTAGTCTATCTGAAAACTTAAATAGAGCTCATTTGGACTACTTCTACTGGCTTCTAGCTACACTCAATGCACTCTTCTTGTGTATCTATATCTCTTTTGCTAGGAGCTTAATTTACAAGCAAGAAGAAAGAAATGTTCAAATAGATGAAGAGATATCCTAATCATTAAAAATTAGTCATAGAAATATTCTATGATAGCCTCTTCAACTTTGTCAAATATTGGTAAATAAGTACATAAAGACTCCATAATTCAAGAAATGAAGAGGAAACTCTACCTTCATTTCAAATCCTCATTCTATGAATTTGTGTATAGAACATAAGTTTGCTAGCCCTTGTTTAGAACTACATGTATCAAACATATATACACCATGCTTCAAGAAATGGAGAAGAAACTCTACTTTCATTTCTAAACCTTAGTTTGAAAACTTTTGTATTGTATGCAACAACAAAAGAAAGCATAAATATTTAGATCTGTATATTATCAACTAGCTACATAGAAGATGGATGAATGAGGTTTGCAAATACATGGAATTCTCTGACTTTGAAATAGTTGATAGTAAATTCAACTAATGTAGCACAAGATGACCAATTGTAATTATGATACAACTCGAATAATACTAAGGAATTTTTGACAAAGTGTATCGTATACAATTCTCTGATCCCATGAAAGTGGGTGGGTCAAAATTCCTTAGGCATTGTTAGAAGGAAGACCAGGATAGCTGAATGAGTATCATGGATTGATCCTTTTATGTTAAGAGATCATTAAGGCTAAGTAAATTATTACATTGAAAATCCTTTGCCTTTACCTTCTATTCTCCTTGCAAGAATCTTTTATTTGTATATAAATTTTTTTGTGGGCAAAATGAAACATGTTGTATGTAGAGAGTCCTGCTGGAATGGATTTAGATTCTCATATTCTAATACTACTAGAGACAATAATTCTAATAGTACACAATTTGGTATGGGTGATGTACCACTTGCTATTATACTACCTTAAATTACAACCTTGTAACATTCTACTTTTAAAAAACATTGAAAATTAAAAATCATAAACTTTATTTTTGGGCTCTTCTATATTCTTCTTGAATCTCATAAACTCATTTGAGATCATGCCCAATATTATAAAGATTCACTCTTTATTCTCATTCAAATATCTTTGGTAAGAAACTAGGAGTGGACATAGATGATTCATCCATGACTTAGTAGTTGCTTCATGACCATGACAAAGAAATTACTTGTTGATTGCCTAAGGTCCATTATCAAACTTTAAACTTATATAAAAGCTCCCCTGAAGTCATATAAAAATTGTTTCAAATTTTGTTTCATGGCAGTGAACCCAAATACTCAAAATTACTCCTCCTTTGTAGATCACAATTTCTATGGTAAATAGAAAGTCTGAGATCAAATCAAAAATATGGAAATTGGGGTAATTTGTGAAAACTTTCAATGTTTTGACAAAATTGTGAAAATTGTGTTAAAATTGTCAATGAAGGATGAGAACAACAAGGAAACATCCCTAAAGGAGGTTGCAAGGGTGGAATTAAGCTATCAAAATATCTTCCTTGTTTTTACCAAACCCTAATAAATTTTAAATTTATTTAGCTATCTAATCAGAGTGATATTGTTCATCATTTTAAATTTATAATTCTTGCCCTCCAACATTTTGACAAAATGAGACAACAAATAACTCACCACTGCACAATAAATGCTTGACCAAAACTCAAATATGGCTGCCATAGTGTGAATAGGAAATGAAATAGATGTAATTTAACTATTACCTTTAAATGCCATTATAATTTAACTCTTATGTTAAACATCATTGTAAAACTCTTCCTCAAGCCTCCCTCACTCCCACATGCCCACACTTTGTCGTGTAAACAAATGAAGTTTCAATCTCTTTTTTTTGTTTACATCCTCAATGATGTCAAAATTTCAATACCAAACTTAACTTTCACTTAAATTTTGACATTATTAGGATCATTTTTTAAAAACAAATTGACAAGCCAAATTGGCTTGCTATCAAAAATTTAGGTTGAAAATGACCACCAAATGTACTAGTGACTAGATGTGTCATGTGCTATTTTTGTGATCTCATCAACTCTTCATAATATCTAACATTTTTAGGTTTGTTCAACCTTTAAATAAATTCATTATCATGTTTTAGTTCATTCTTTAGATGCTTATTCTTAGATTTTAGATTAGTAATCTCCACATCCTTTCTATGGAATTCTTGAGTTGTAAGGATCAATCTGTTGGCCATATCAAACTAATGTTGAATAAGCCTTTGCACTTCACTATTCTTGTCATCAAGTTTCATACATATATGTTTTTATCCTCTTCAACTTTCTTTTCCTTCTTAGTGACTTCACATAATCATACTAACTAGATTTCATGTTCTCTCTTTAGTGCTCTTACCTCTTCATTTAGTGTGTTGTTACTTTCTAATAGGTCTGCTATTGCTGCATCACTTTCACTCAAATTTCCATTGTCATGTCATCCTTTAGTGTCTTCTTTTTGATATAGAGTGTCATTCTATTGGATGGTCAATTCCTTTCTTCTCTTCAAGGATATCTTCAAATCCTCTCTTTCTACTTAAAACTACTACTATAGTATGATCTATATGTCAAGTTTTTGATTCTCAATGATCTTTCCCAATTTATAAGCCTCCATCTCCAAGATCTCAACTCTTAAGATGCTAAAATTCTTCTAATAAAAAAAAGCTCTAATACCAATTATTAGAAGTCTATTGGGAAAGTAAGATACTAAGCAAGGGGGGGGTGGTTGGTGGGGGGGTGAAGCAAGATCAATAAGTTTTTTAACTCTTTGAAACAAATCAAGTGCATTGAGCATTAATCCATCTCATATCAGCATCATGAATCATATAATTATAAATTAAAATATATCTATCTATGCATCACATCCATGAACATGAAATTAAATGTGAACACATAAAACAAAGATTTCTTACCAAGAAAACACCCAATGTGAAGGTAAACCTAGGGTGGGGATGACACCCAAAAATCTCCACTACTACAACAATAAAGTGTGAGTTAAGGATACAATGCTTGATCACTTGTGATGATCTACCTTATGAGGGGTCTACTTTGCTAAGAGCTTACAAGACTTATTTAGCCTACTTTGATTAAATGATTTAAAATTACAACTAAGTAAGCACTTTGTTAGGATATTTTAATAGGCCTATTAAGACCACTTTGTTAAGAGATTTACCTTGATTCACTTGCTAGAATATATCATTATCTAATCCTTTGGCTAGCACTCTAGTGTTAGATTATAAATCTCCTCTTTCCAAGTCTGATTTGATCTCCTTAACTAATAAGCACTATTCTATCCTTCACTGCTAGGTTTCTCTTCTAATCTCTACATCAAAACATCAAAACATAGCCTTCCTTCATTTGTACGCTTTAATCATCAATCTTCCCTTCATATCTAATGGACATACATAATCTATCTCTTTGATTTAGGGTTTAGATCCTTCTTACATAAACATCTAGAGATGGTTCAAGATCATAATCAACAATCCAAATTTCTCTCTTTTGTTTCTTAGTCCCTCTAGTTTTATGATTGGCTGATCACCTTGCATAGGGACTAATGATCTCTAACAAAATGAGTAAAAAACTCTATAACTATTTCTAGAATCCTTAAATCACATATAGAAGTTAGAAAAAATGGTTTACATAAGTGTTTGTGTCATTACAAACACATTCAAAAATTGGTTTACTCAACACTTGAATACCTTGATGCTTGATCACAAATAACATTCATGTTTTCCCTCAACTTTTCTATGCTCAATATCAATTGTGTGACTCAGCTACAACTTGCATGCAGTCCATACTGGGGTGCTTGACAACCTAAGAATTACTCATCTTAGACTAAATTATGAACAAGTCTAAATACATTATTCAACCTTTATTGGGTGGCTCAGTCATATGATGGCAAAACAATTCAACTTAGGAAATGACTAAATGTTTTACACTAATAGGAAATATGATTTGGAGATCAAAAATAATGTGAAAGGTAAATGATTGATCATTTTGAATGATAAGATCAAATGTGATAATGTATATTGGATTTATGGTTTGAAATATAACTTATTGAGTGTGAAACTGTTGATTATTTCAAGCTATAAAGTTGATTTCCTAAACAAGAAGGAAAGGATATATGATGTTGTTGGTGAACTAGTTAGATATGGAGAGAGAAAAAGTGGTAACTTGTTCTATCTAGAACTATTTAAAGATAAATGTTTATTTGCACAATGTAAGGATGTTTGGTTGTGGAATAAGAGGCTATATCATGTGAACTTTGATAATTTGGTAAGAATTAGGAAGATGAAAAGAGTTAGAAGGTTACTAAATTAAGTAAACCTAATAAAGTGATGCATACACAATGTCAAATGGGTAAAATGATAAAGTCTATTTTCAAGAGAAATATCTATTATTCCAATGATATTTTGGAGTTGGTTGATACTGACTTGTATGGCTTGATTGGAGTGCAAAGATTTTATGATGACAAATATTTCACTTTGTTTGTTGATGAAATTTCTACAATGATGAATATGTTGTTTCTTAGAAAAAAATCTGAAGCATATCAAATGTTTAAGAAATAGGAAATAGTCTAAAGTGTTTGAGATTAGATAGAGGAGGTGAATTCATATCAGGTGAATTCAACATACTTTACAATAACGAAGGAATCAAGAGAAAAATGAGTGCACCAAGGACTCCACCATAGAATGGTATAGCTGAAAGAAGGAATAAATCAATCATGGTTTGTGAAATAACTTTAATGATAGAGAAGATTTTTTCGCAGAAATATTGGGAAGAGGTTGTAAGTACTATATTCTATACTCTAAACTGATTTCAAGTGAAGAAAGGAACAAACAAAATACCTTTGAACTTTATGGATATGCACCTAATATGAATTATTTCAAAGTTTTTGTAAGTGTTACATATAGAAAGATTTAAGAAAAGGTATTGATGCAAAAAGTGATGAAGGTATATTTCTAGAGGTTATTCCACAAAAATAAATGCTTATAAGTGTTTGAATTACAACACTAACAAGATTGCAAAAAGTGAAAATGTTAGAGTTGATTAATTTGTAGAGAAGAATGAGGAAGAATGCAAGAAAGAACCTGAAGGATTTAGAAATTTTGTCTATATATATGAAGGTGAACCTAGAACCTTACCTAAACTAGAGAAGGTGGTTGCCAAGCATCAATAGCTAGAGACTATCAAGGTTCTATAGAAGAGTTTTGTCAAGAATCAACAAACTACTAAGCATTGGAATATAGAAGTTGAGTCATAGACAAACACTTCCAACCATCAGATAGAGGAAGCCAAGTTGAAGATAAAGATAGTTGAAGTAGAAGAGAAAGCTAAATACAGTGAACAAAAAAAAAACACATAAGACCTAAACATATATTGGAAAAATTGTAAGAAGAAGTCATGCACTAGATAAAATCATTGGAGAAAAAGATTTAGAAGTCATGACAAGAAGAATATTGAAAAGTGATACATGCTTATTATGTGAGTTTGAGCCTAAATCAGTCAAAGATTCTCTAGAAAATGAATATTGGATCAAGGTATTGAATTCATAAATTGAAAAAAATGAGATAAACAAGACATGAACATTAGTACCTAGACCAAAAGGTAAGAATGTGATTGGAACTAAGTTAGTTTTTAGAAACAAGATGAATGAGAAAGGTAAAGTCACAATGAATAAGGCAAGATTAATTTGTAAGGGATATTCATAGGAAGAAGGAGTTGACTATGGTAAAACTTTTTCCCTCATTGCAAGGTTGGAAGGAGTGAGAACTTTTCTTGCATATGTTGCTTACAAAGGGTTCAAAGTGTACCAAATGGATGTTATATCTATATTTCTTAATGGAATATTGGAGGAAGTATTCTACATTGAATAACCTAAGGAATTTTTTGATCTAATAAAAAATAATATGGTATGTAAGTTACACAAAGCTTTATAAGGTTTGAAGCATGCCCCTATAGCATGGTATGAAAGGTTACATAATTATTTGGTAAAAATTGGATTTGCAAGAACTAATGGCTATAGAAAGAAATATATGAAAAGTAAATTTGAAAATAATTTTTTGTTAAATTTTTTGTTGATGATATCATATTTGGAGGAAAACACTCATTGACAATATCTTTTGTTGATCAAATGAAAAAGGAATTTGAGATGTCAATGTTTGAAGAGATATAATTCTTTGTTGGGTTGCAAGTGTATTAGATGAATAAAGGAATTTACATTACTCAAGCCAAGTATATCATACAAATTTTGAAGACCTTTGGAATGGAAGACTCTTGAGACTAGTTAGAACACCTATTGATTTGAATTAAGAATTTGGATTACAAAATTTGGTGTAGAACCTATGGTATTGTAATTTAATTTAAAGTTGTTAAAATGCCATAACAGATGTTTTTCAAGCCAAAAGTCATCCATTCCATTCAAAAATAGAGTTTATACAAGTTTGATGGATCCCAAGGGTCATCACTATCCCTTAGAAATGAAAATGAAATGTCCCCAAGCTTATTTATTACAAAATAAACTATAACAACTATAACAACTACAAAAATCTATATTAAAATTTATGTCTACTTGTAGAACTCATAACTTTCTACTCATAGTCAAAATCACAAACAATTAGAATTTATGGAGAGATAATCTAGACTTCTACTTCTAGCATCCAAATTCTTAGGAATAGTCACACCTTCTTGGCACTACAAAAGCCCATAAATTCCCCGAAGGCCTATGAAAATGAAAAATACTAGAACATTGAAAATACCACAAAAATAGATTTTGGTATTTTCCCATTTTTTCTTGTGCCAACATCCTCTAGATCTTTTGGGACTATATTTTGATCATTTATTCATCCTTGAGAGGAAATGGCTCCATTTCATCCACACTTTACATCAGATGTGGAAAATGAAGTTGGATCTATTTACATGTAAGCCACTTTCCTTGTTGAACAAATTGTCCTGCTTTTACCATGTAGTGCGAATAAATTGTCTAGTTTCTCAAATTCCTCAATTTCTTCATGGAAATCTCTAAAATTTGGTCACTTTGGAGTGGATTAAAAATTCTAGATTCAACTCTGTATGACTAATTTTTTAAGCAACATCTACAATGTTTGGTAAAGGAGGGAATATGGCTTCAATAGTTCTACATTGAAAATTGGGTGAACACCCAAAAATGGAGGCAAATTGAGTTAAAATGCATTTTCACCAACTTTCTTGATGATCTTATAGGGACCATAGTGAAGAGGACAAAGCTTCCTATTAGGGCCTTGTACGTGATCCTTCTATAAATGCAACCATACCTTATCCCCAACCTAAAAATTATGAGGAGTTAAATGTTGATCATACCTCTACTTATATGTCTTTGTGGTTTGCTCCAAAATTTCATAAACTTGTTGCTGAAAATGATGAATTTTATCAATTAACTTCATAGTTTTTTCCTTCTCCTTATCCAAGCATGGTACCAAGTCAGATTGCATTACTGGGATAGAAACATTTATTGGCGCTAAGGGGTGATATCTGAGACAAACTTCAAATGGGCTATGGCTAGTTGAACTATGAATTTCCCTATTGTAGCTATGTTGTACATATGGAAGGATCTCATCCCATATATGAGGATATTTGGGGTGATACATATGCAAGATTTGAATAATCATTTAATTAACAATCTTTATTTGACCATCTGTTTGAGGATGGAATGGAGTAGACTTTGTTAGTTTTGTGTCCATCATTTCTCATAATGAAGACCATTATTTAGTAAGGAGCTAACTATCCCTATCTAAAATAATGGATTTTGGTAGCCAAAAGTGAACCCAAACATGCTCAAAAAAGAGTTTTGTAGTTTCTTCTGTAGAGATTTCCTTTTTATAGGACATCAAGATTTCTATTTTTAAAAATATATCTACTATGACATATACACAATCATGCCCATATTTAGTGTTAGGAAGACTAGAACTAATATCCATTGAAATTGAATGCCAATGGTCATTTGGAATAGGAAGTTGTAAATATAGACCCAACTTACAATTTGTAGGCTCTACAATGGTACACATTGTACATGCTTGAATATATTCTATCATATCATTTTTAATTTTTTTCTAGTAAAAATATTTTTGTAGTATAGCAGTAGTCTTACCTATTCCAAAATGACCAACAACCTTACTATAGTGAGATTCCCATATTAATTTATTATGTTCTTCCTTAGGATCACAAATCTAGCCAAAGTGGAAAATCATTCCATCTTACAAATAGTAATAATTCACATGTTTACCTTCCACAAGTTGAGTATAAACAACAAAAATTCATTATCATGTCCATACAAGTGGGCCCAATTTTCTATTTGGTGACCACATGACTCTAATACCATACTTATTTTTGCAATTGGTGGCCTACTTAGACAATCTACTACCTTATTGGTGCTTCCTTTCTAATGACAAATGTTGAGATTAAATTATTGAAGGTAAGCTGACCATCTTTGGTGTCTGTCATTTTGTAATTTGCCTAGTGGTTACAAAAATTGAAGGGGTTTGTGATTTGTGTGCATGATAGTCCCCTTTCCCAATATATAATGTTTCCATTTCTTACAAGCTTGATAACCAACATATAATTATTTTTCATAGGTGGGATGTCTATACAAACTTTATCAAAAAAAATCTCACTATGGTAGTAAATTGGATGTCTATGTTGTCATGCCTGACCACTACTTTTGTTCATCAACATTTTAGACCTTTCTGTTTAGAGTTCATGTCAGTAGATATGTTGTCTTTCATTGCAAAACTTGGTTATATTATGTGTCATTTTGGATCTCGAGATATGCTGAATGATACTTAAGATTTCATGATTTGGAACTAGTACATTTTTATATATTTATTATTGCATGCTGTCTGGTAACAATTATGATTATTAGGTTTCAAACATGATGTAAATTGCATTCTGTGTTTGAATGTATTGAAAAGAAATTTTTAAATTTGTATGTATATGTGTTGTAGGTGTATGGAACTTCTTATTTTATTCACATATGGGTGACTGTGAAGGGATTTAAATTCTTCTAAGTATATATAACCCTTAGATGGTTTTGGAGTACATAACTTATATTAATTTGTCATTATAACTTCAGTAGGCATTGCATATGTATATACTTGTTTTTGAAAGGGTTTAAATACCCTAAGCTGAGATTGGCAAAAAAAAATTTTCTATTTTCTATTTTCTAAAAGGGATAATTATCTCTTAATACATATAACCCTAAATGGGTCTTGAAAGCTTTATGTTCATTATTTTAAAAACCAAATACATGGCAGTGGCATTGGGGTTGCTGTATGCCCGATTGTATGTATGGTTTCAGTTTCTTTTAATGCATTTTATGAAGGCATTAATGAGTCATTTATCACCGGTCGACCATTTCATTTTGGTTTAGTTTTTGTTGAGGTCAGGCCGAAATCTTGGCTACATTGCTCTATTCTATTATACATCTATGATGCTTATTGCTAAGAATCAGCATCATGGAAGAATTAGTTGAAAGGGCATTCATTCTTATGAAGCCAAGCACTGTTGGGTTTCTCTCTATCAATCAATATCTCATAGTTGCATATCGGTGTTCATTGTTGTTTTGGTCAAGTATTGAGAAGCCTTGGTGTTGGACTCGAGCTGGTTCAAGGGCTTCTAGTTGGATTATATTTGGGGCTTTTCCACCTACTGTGATTTGAGGTAGGGGGCATTCTCTAACCTATTTCCTTACTATTATTTGGGTGTTGATTGGTTTGAAGGAAATAGGAAATGTTGCAGTTTTCAAAAGTATATCGATACCCAAGTATGGGTGTATGCGGAATTGGGCAACTAGTTCTGAGTCATGTATATATCCATATTTGGATTATGGGTATTATGTGTTTACAAGCATTGTGTTTGCATTTGGATTTAGATGTTGTTTTAAATCGAGTTTTTCCACATTCAGTTATATAAATCTGAGGCTCTCTTCTGTGTGTTTTACCTCCATGTGTGATGTTGGTATTTTGTCATATAGATGACATACGACATAGAACACAGTTAAATTAGGAAATGGTTTTGGTTTGGGCTTGATTTTTATGTAAAATAGTTTAAATTTATTCATGTATCATTGTTTGAATTTATATGTGGTATCACCGAGTTGAACTAGTAAGCAATATGTGCTTATGATTTTATATAGTTGCATGGACTAAGGGTTTAGTTGTAATATCAAATAACTTACTTGATGATAGAGGTATTTTCATTGTTATACAGTTTGCATGAGGATGGAGATGTAAAACTTGAGCTTGACTTATGAAAATATAAAACACGGGTGTGAAGTTATGTTCGACCCACAATGATTGTATTAAAACACAGGTATTAAAATAGTCTTAAATGGTATGTGATTTATATGAAACCTATAAAATAGACAAACTATCAAGAAACTATTTAAAAATGAGAGTAGACATTACATCAAACAGTTAGTATGAAATGTAAATAATGTTTGAACCATCAATTATCGACATTGTGTTATAGTGTTGTTTGGTGATTAATATGTTGTTGACTGCCAGTACTTTTTTTGAAATGTAATGTGGTTCGAGTTGCTTATCAACTGTTATGGTAATCATATGACATTTGTAACTTAGTTAAATGCTGACACCAATCATGACATTATATCAGTTTGTTAAGAGAAAGCTCGAATCAAATAAAAATTTAGCCGTGACAGCATAATTTATTATTATTAAAATTGAAATTATTTTTAATAAGAAAATATGGATATATTCTTAGTTGAGTTTTAGTTGTTGGATGGACATGGTTTCTGTTGTGAATAGTTATCGAGGGTAGCATTATGTGAATTTTTTATGTGAAACTCGAAACTAATAGAGATAACATAGAGATAGCATAATTTGTCCATTAAAATTTGATGGAAAACTGGGTCATACATAACTAATGTTTAGTGAAATTGTTTGTAACTAAATAAGGCATTATTTGATAAGTAAAGACATAGATAAATGATGTTATTTCAATATCGATCTAGTCATTATGTGAATAGTTAGTATGCATCTTATAGTATAGGGATTATATATCCTAATGACTTTTGGTTATTGGCATGCTAAAGGTTACATTGAATTTTTGTGAATCATATTTTGAATGGATTTCAGATATATCTTCATATGCCGATGTAGTTATAACTAGGTGGTGTTTTTTTTTGTCAAACAATGGTATAACTTCAATAGACACTTGTGTATTTAATAACATTGTCAATGGTCATTTGTTAAGCATTGGTTGTACTTAGTTTCTATTATGTTTAGTTATGCTATGAAATGTCTTAATAGCATTTATGGATTGTTTTGAGATAAGATGTCTGAAACAGAATTCTTTTATTATAAAGATGTAATTCAGTTCATAATTGAAATGAAAGTTGTTTCAAGTATTGAGGTAGATTATGATTGATGATATGTCATTTTAAGCAAGAATATCATGTGCAATATGATTTGTTATCTTGGTCATTTCGAAGTTAAGTGTAGATGGTTAGGTCAGCAGGAAATTGATTCTATAGTATGAAGATTAAGTAAGTATCATTGAGCTGAGACAACAGTTCAATTATATTTGTGTGAACTTGATATTATAGATTTTGTTTCTATTGTTATAATTATCTATATTTACCTTTGAAATTGGCAGAATAAGATGTGTTACAAATGGATTAAAGGATGCAGTGTCATGTTGTATATTGATTTTATATCTGTTGCATGTACATTCCTAGTATATCTGTTTGATGTGTATTTTAAGAATAGCTGTGATGAACATATATCGAGGTGGCTGAATTTGGTTTATCCTATTCAATTAATTAATTTAGTGATAAATTAAAACTGAATTGGGTGGGTTAATTTCATATAAAAGATAATTGGCCTTACCTATGACTTAAACCTACAAGGTTAAGTACGGAGAACAAGGAAAATCTCTATTCTGTCATTAACAAGTATAATAGAGAATACCATTATGTATTGTCTATGAGCATACCAAACATGGATGCAGAATCTTAGTGCCATAATGATGACACCTCAGTATATATATGATTCATTTACGGGTTATTCTTAGTGCGAGTTTAATTTTGCATTGTTAAGTAAATGTTTGCTTCTTGCATATTAATTTTGGAACTGCACTATGTTAAGTGAATCAGATATCTGCATTATGGTTATGTATGTGTTTATTCTAACATGTATGTAGGTAGATTATGCTTTTCAACTTAGTGTGTACTGAGCCCTCTTTTTGTGGTGTGTTGCATTTCTGTGTGTTTTCCAAGTGCTCCAAGTTGTTTAGTAGGTAGCTAAAGATGATTGTTGCAGTTACTTCTTGAAAACAACATTTAAGGTCCCTATGTTGGATATAGGTGTTTAGAAATGTTATTGTACTTCATTATTGTACTAAACTCTATATGTATTCACATTATAATGGATATGTACTTTGATGATATCATCTTTCATTTTGACGTTTTCAGATTGAGAGTGACTCAATCTATGTATTTGTACTTGTAATAAGTTGATTTAATAAAAAAAATTGTTACATTTATGATTTTTTGTTCTTTGTTTCATATCTATTGGTTTTTGTTTAGTGTAGCTTTACATATGTTGCATGCAGACTATTCCTAGTGCATATTCTGATGCATTAGTTTATATTTTAAAAGATTGTTGTAAATCAAGAAGAGATAAAACTAGTGCAGAACATAACCTTTGTTTCAACTCCTCAAATTATTGTTATTGAGCACTGGTCCACTTGAATTTTCATTTCATACCTCCTTGTAGTGACTGATTCAAAGGCCAAGATAAATGTGAAAATCCAAACATAAAATAGCAATAAATGTTAGCTAATCCCAAGAAGCTACATAACTCTAGGAGATTCCTTGGAATAGGCCAATCTTTAATTACTTGGATATTTTTAGGATGAATATGAACACCTTCACTATTAATAACATATCCAACGTACTAAATGCTTTTCATACCAAATTAACATTTTTCCTTATTTACATAGAATATTTGGTCTTGTAATGCAAAAAATATATGTTTGACATGTTGCAGATGTTCTTCCCAAGTTTTCTTAAAAATTAGAATATCATCTAGATATGCAAATATAAAAGACTCAGTGGATGACCTAAGCACATCATTCATCAACCTCATAAATGTGGGTGGGGAATTTGTAAAGCCAAAAGGCATCACCAACCATTTAAATAATCCTTCTTTAGATTTAAAAGCAATCTTCTATACATCTATTGGATCAATTGGTACTTGATGGTACCTAGATTTTAAGTCAATTTTAGTGAATATTTTTTCCCCTCAAAGCTAGTCTAAGAGATCATCTATCCAAGGAATTGGATACCTATTTTTTAGAGTGATCTTATTCAATGATCTATAATCAATATAGAGCCTTTGTGTACCATCCTTTTTCTTTGCAAGAATAATTGGACTACCATAGGGAGATGCACTTGGGTGGGTATGTCATTTCTAAATTAATTCTTGTATCTACTTCTTTATCTCATCATTTTCTAGAACTAACCTCCTATATACTAGCTCATTAGGTAACGGGGTTCCTGGTATCAAATCAATAGAGTGTTAACTTGGCAATGTGAGGGTACACCTATTGGTAACTCAAACACATTCAGATATTTTGTTAAAATCTAATCCATTGATCTTTTTCATTTTGTATGATGGACATGATCGAATGGGAATTACACACATTTTTCTTTTCTTCCTTAGGATGAATCATTGATAACACAAATGTACTAGTTTGGGCTAATTATCTTCTGCATTATTTTGCACTATCAAAGATGTAGAGTGCATAGGAATTACCTCTAGAATCTAGTACTTTTGTCCACCTAATTTGATTGTCACACTTCATGGCCTAGATTCATACACCCCATGATGTCGATACATGTATAGCTTTTCTAAAAAATATCACACACATCAAGAGGAGATACATCACAGATCACCTCATATTTGAATGGTTTAATAGAATACGATAGACATCATTGCTTATTTACTTGAATATCTCTCCCTTGTCTCACTCATCTCATACAATATGGTTGTAGGTGTGATGTTGTCTTTAGATTCAATCTTTTTACAGTCTAAGAAGCTATCAATTTTTTTTACTACCACTATCAACAATAAAATATAAAGCTTTTCCACCTACCCACATTTGTGAATGGGATAGCCTTTCTTCATCATCATTAGAAAATTATACTTTTTTAGTGGCCACTGTGGCATATGGGTCAGCCTTAATGATTTTTTCATCCTTGTTTTGTTTTCCAAAATCTATCACCTTGCGTGCAATATATTCTTCATGGGTTTCCATCTTTAAATTCTTTATAGTTCTACAATATTTAGTGTTATAAGAGAAACATTTTTGGACTTAGTACCACATCTTAAGTCTTGCCCTATTTTCTTTATGCCCCATGTCTTCTTTTCTAGTGAATTTGGAGATGACTCCTTGGATGTTTGTTTTCCCATTGGCTTATTACCTTCACCTTTCCATTTGTTGTTCATTGGATTTTCCCTCCATTTTTTTTGTACTTCTCATTTTTTGATGCATATTTGAAAGCACTAGATAATGTTTCTATATTCAAGAAATCCATTTTAGTCTTAATATATCTATGAAGACCAATCTTATACTTCAAAACTCTATTTTTTTTGAGTCTTTAATGCCAAGCTTTACAGAGAGAGCATGAAATATGTTGGTGTACTTATGAATTGATTGGTCTTTCTTCTATCAGAGTAATTTCCATTGCATAAATTTCTATTCATAGGTATCCTCAAGGTAATATTTTTATTTTATATGGTCTAAAAATTCTTCCCATGTGGGTTTTCCATCAAATTTCATAGAAAATTCATGTTCATCCTACTCTTTGTTTTCTTCAATTGTTAAGTGAACCTCCTGGTTTGCCTCACAATAGGTCTATCATAGTCATGCTCTAGGCCATGCTTAGGAATAATATATTCAAACTAAGGACTATTTTTCCACTATGAAATGCATTTAATCTTGTCAACCTAGGGACATATACTTGAAATGGTCAGCATAGTATGTGCACTAGGTATCTTAATGAGTCACTGAGCTTATCCTATAGGAAAGTAAAATGCAAGGAAAAGAATTTACACTATTTCTGCAGGAAATGAACACACTTGATTGAAACAAATGCTAGAATTGAAATGAAAAGTTAACATTTATTCCAACTCAGTTCATCTACTATAACTATTCTTATAGATGTTGTAGGAATATTCACGAAGTATGATGCTACAAGAAGGAGTTTATAACTTCTACTTGCAAAACTAAAAATTCTTGGAAATAAAGCTATACTAACCTAATCTAATCCACCTCCCAAGTGGGCCCCCTTGGTTAGCTTCTTCTAATCTATTAACACAAGATAGAATCCAAAAAATATTTCATTACATTTCAAAAATTCATTACATGGGAACAACACATAAAAACTATAGAAAACATAGCTTAATAGTTCCTTCTTCTTCTTACTTCCTACTAACTTCCAAACTTACATAGAACTAGTCTAATCCCTATATATAGGAAATCGACACTTATTCCAAAAACAAAAAAACTAAATAACTAACTACAAATCTGTAGGTGAGAAAGAAGGAAGAGTAATAGCTCAAGGTGGGAAGAATAAAGTCTAAACAACAACTGCTTCAAATAAATGCAAAGAATATAGTAAGTCTTCAGAGTTCCTCCATTCTCACAACTATGTCCTTTGGTACTAGTATGATTCTTCTCCACTATGACTTAAACTTCAACATTCTTTCTCCTCTTGAATGCTACTAACTATATTCAATGTTCATCTTTGAATTTTCCCAATCATCTTTCAGCTTCATCTCTAACAAGTTAGTTATTATTTAGAGACGTGTTTACAAATAAGCATTTATCAAATTAAATTCAAATATAAGAACACACATTCTACTAATTATATGAAATATTGTATAATATATATAATACTAGCAAAATATGGCATAGTATCTACCCATAGGTTTATCACAGGTTTTGGTAAACATAGGTCCACAAATGTTTTGATGAAAATAAAATAGAGTATCAAAAAAGTGTTTAAAACTATCATGAAATAAAGGCAATATTTGGCCTCATCATCTGCCCCCTGCTAAACTAATGCTTGTCCTTAAGCATTACACTTTCTTATTAATGACCTGAACTCTCCAATCTTAGTCCTTCCTTTCCTTCTACTCTTGAAGGTATGGTAAAATCCTCTTGTTCTTTCCCACAATTCCCTTCTATGATCTTCAAGCAGCTTGTCGATTCTATCAACATTAATGAGCATTGGAGGTTGCATGGTTAATGGACACCATAATTTTGGTCTGGCCTACTTCCCTAACTATAGATTCTTTAGAACCCTGTGAAGTGCTACCTCCAAGTTGATGGGACTATATGGTTCTATCCTTTTAAGTGACTTAGGCAATCTAGCCCATCTACTTCTAACACCAGTCATAGCTCTCTGGAGGGCAAAATAGAGTAAGTTCTCATAATCAACATATTCTTTGGTTCTTGCAGCAAAGATTCTATCCCTTACTTCTAAATTCTTCTTTCCATAGGTTAATGTGAACCAATCCCTGAGAACTTCATCTAGTTTGCTACTTTTGGCTCTTAAAGGCAAGGGTTCTATCCTTTCCTCATCCCTATAATTATTTAGCTGCCTATAATAGTATGCTTTATTAGACATCTAGGACATGAGGGCTCTTAAATATATATCTCCTCTATAGAGAAATGGATTCCATTGGGTCTCTGAAGGGATAACAAAATTATGAACATATAATTCACAAAGAAAATTTTGCTACGAGGATGGCAGAGTCTAATATAGTCCATAAAATTCTTGTGCTAATTTGAACTCTACATTAATATCCTTAAGAGTTAACATTAATTGAAACAAAATAAATTTTTCTTTTAAATAGACAACATAAACTATTGGCTGTGGTCTACAAGAAAGTGCCTGATCATCCAACTTGAGGGCATGATCCATCTATTTCTTTTGACTTGCTAACTATTCCTTTAAATTTTTGATTTCTTCAACTTGAGATGCTATAAATTTATACATCTTTTTCCTCTCTTCTTCCCATAAAGCCTCAACAAACATATGCTATCCAAACAATTGAAAAATGAGTTTTTGCAGTGTAATAGAACCACTATCTTCTTCATGATTTCTTTTCCTCTTCCTCTGTTCCTTCCTTAAATTTTCTACAAAACCAGTAATCCATGTTGATTTATGGGGAACTAGGCTAGTGTTTGGATCAATTTATTCAAAAATTGTTTCATCTCTATAGCTCAAAGTACCTGGCTAGTCTACTAGGGCATCATTTGGATTTTCCTTGATTTTGTCTCTACATTCCTCATTAAAATTTTCAAGAGTGTTTTTAATTTCAGGATGGGGAGGAGAGTGATTAGAGACAATTTGCACAAGGGATTCTTTAGTAGATGTTTTTGACAAAGTAGAATTTTTACAAACTAGCCCTCTCATCCTAGGGCTTCTCCTTACAAGGGTTTCTTCTTGTATCATAGCCTTTTTTCTACCTTTCCTTTTAGGTGTCTCTACTGCAGGAGTAGTTTCTATAGGACTTTTCTTAGTTCTCTTTTGTCTCACAACTGTAGGGTTTGGTTCTTCCTTTTCCTGAATAGAGATTTCTTTTTTTTTTTTCATTTCCTCTTTTTTCTGCTAGAAGTAGGTTTCTAGGTTTATTTAATATGTAAAGGTATAGTCTCTTGAATAGGGATAGTTTCTTGCAATTTTTTGTTGGGTAGTTTTGGCTTTAGCCTCTTGGGTATTTAATTTAGTAGGCTCATTAGTGGGAGCTACATTTTCCTCACTAGGCTATTCACTAGGGGTAGCTTGGGGTTGCATTTTTGGCTTGTAAAAATTTATCCCATGTCATGAGAGACACATCCCTAAGTGACCTTTCTATCAATAATTTAATTAGGGCATGATGGGTAATAGAATTATCTTTTCCTTTTTGAGTTTCTTCTGCACTAATATAGAGCATATTGTACAAGAAATTTGGAATGTTCACTGAAATATTATGCCTTATAGAACTTAGTAATTTGAAATTATGTGCATGTAAATATGAGAAATTTCCTTTGCATGTAAGGTACCTAATAATGTGCATGGCCAATTCATGGTATGGTAGTAGTAGTGAAATTCTCTTGCAACCTTGCTTTGTGATGTTCATTTGAGGATCAATCGGTCTAGTAAATTGAGCTCTTGCTAACCTCACATCATGTGTGTTAGGACAATGTTCTCCAATTGTAGGCAACCCAGTCACTTCAGAAATGTATTCCTCTATTGTAATCACCATTAAACCCCAAATGAAAGCTTCACCTTCATCAAATGTCCTTGTGAATTCTATGGTTGCATCCACATCAAATGTAGTCAAACTTAGAAAATACCCCAACCATCCACATGTATTAAACCTTCTTATAGCCTCTACATCTGAGAGCAACATGGTATGTTCCACTAGTTCTCTCCTCTAGAACTGTCCACCCATTTTTCTTAACACTTTCTCTATCTGCTCTATCTTCCCCATTATGAATTCAAGTTGCTTTGTGAAACCCATACTCAACTCACATTTCTTTGTTTTAATAGGTAATTAATGTCATAATGAGTTGTTATGCACAATAATATGGCTTTAATGAAGGTAAACCATAAATATGTGTGACAATCATCTGAAAATGGGGTTTAGATCACATTAAATTTAAACACAAGTCACATCATAGCTTGACAATAAAATCATGAAAAAAATAAGGGGTATGACACCTCACTTGTGTACTTATGGCAATTAAATTCCATCAATGAAGGAAATATGAAGATTTGAAAAAAAACTTTATAGATAATTAGAAATGCCATCAGATATTAATGAAATTCCCTGCTCCCTATTAAATTTGGACAAATGTCCACACTTGTCAGACCTACTATGGGTAAGGGACCGACATAACGCTTCCATCATATAAACTATGCAGTATTAAATATAATTAACAAAATCTATGTACTATAAGGGAATAATAATTTGAAAATGTTATACCTATCAACTAATCATCACACATACTTGAAAAGGTGGTAGAAATTGCATCAGCAGTGGTAGCATTCATCAGCAAGTTGTCATGTTTATTGAAAATATGAGAAAATTGATGAAGTGGAAAGTGGGTGGATGGAAGGTAAAGAAATGAGATGAAGTGGATGGGTGGAAGGTAAAGAGATGAGATGGAATAAGAAAGTGAATGAGAAAGTGAACTTTATGTAGACATAAAGTTTTTATTATGAACATGCACAAAGGAATTAATTTTGAAGAGCAGTACTCATAAGCTTGATACCTTTGGCTGCAGGAAGAGTTACTTGATTTTTATTTGAATTCGGCTGCTGAAACTATTGTAGGAAGTCCTCTTTTGTTTGGGTTTGTTTATAAAATTTCAATCTATGACCATTGACTAATAGTTTGAAAGGTACTAGATCAATGGTAGTTAATTGGATAGCTCTATTGTCAAAGACATGAGTAACTTCATATGGTCCCAACCATCTTGTTTACAGCTTTCCTAGCATATCTTTAAATTTGGAATCATATAGTAGTTCCCAGTCACCAATTTGAAATTGTTTACTAATAATATGAGAGTCATGCCATTGTTTTCTTTGTCTTTGTATAATTTCAATGTGTTCCTAGGCAATTTTGTCCATCTCATCCAAAGATTTAAGATGCAGAAGATGTTCTCTCTGTACTACAAGAAGTTTAATATCCAATGCTAATGTTGTCCTTAAAGTTTTATGTTCAAATTCAATTGGAAGCATAGCTACTTTACCATATAAGATCTCAATTGGTGTGAATCCTATAGTAGTCTTCCAATTTGTTCTGTAAGCCGAAACAATTTCTTGTAATTTGTTGGTCCAATACCTATAGTGCAAATGGACTATTTTTTTTAGGATGTTCTCTAGCTCATGGTTTGTGACCTCTGCTTGTCCATTAGCTTAAGGGTGATAAGGATTAGAATTCCAGTGCTTGATGTTATACTATTTCATCAACTCTAAGATTAGATTAGAGGTGAATTGTGCACCTTGATTAGTGACTAGCTCTTTGGGTATACCATAGAATTTAAAAATTTCTTCATATAGAATATCAGCAACTTTTTCATCACAAGCATGCTTCATAGCCTTAAATTCAACCCATTTTTTTAGGTAATTAGGGCACACAAGAATATAGGATTTCCCTATTGGAAATGATTGAAAAGATCATGAATGAAGAAGGATGGAACTGGTAAAGAATGTTTTCAATCATTATTTTGTCATTGATGTCAAATTTTCTACTAGCAAGAATGAAAATTTATTAAGTGATCCAAATACTATCAATTGGTTGATTGAAAAGGAGGAGGCAATCAATAAGATGTAACTGGAGCACCTAGAGAAAGGTTGAAGTTATGATGTTGTAATGAAGTATAAGGATTAGCTAAACCATTGATGAAATAGTGTATTGATGAAATACTCTAAGACATAGGGAATGGACACACTAAGACACATCAAAGATGTAAGGTTTAACTAAGTCATTTGTAGAACCTGACTAAGTTCATTTGTGAGTGTCGAGAAAACTAGTTAAAGTCAAGAAAGTTCAACTTCAGTGTGTACCAAGAAATCCTTCGAGTGTCGAGTAAGATAGAAGGTGTCAAGCATCAACAAATGTAATAGAAGCTAAGTAACACAGAAGGTGCTGAGCATAAGTAAAAGTAGTAGAAGATGAGTAACTCAGGATCCAATAGGAGTCAAGCACTATGGAGTAAATAGAAGCCGAGTGATTCAAGAAAATAGTAGAAGCCAAGAAATACAAGAAAGCTTTAGGTGCTGAGTAAAGTAGAAACTACAGAGGATGTTGAGAAATCCAGACCTAGTTAATGTCGAGCATCAATAAACCAATGATGTCAAGTTGTTGCATTATTTGCTAAGACAAAAAGATTTTCCAGATTAGTAATGATAAGTTTGTTACATTGAATTTTTTGAATTAGTTGGATGATAAGGATGATGAGTAGATGTCATAAAATTTCATGTAAAGAATGCAAACCAGTTTTGAGTGAATACTGATGGACTTATCATGAAGTTTCTGGAAGAAACAATTCGGAGGGAAAACAATATCATTCTCTCAGATCAAATCAAATTGATGAGTAGGAAGATTTGAGTGAGAAATGAAGAACATAGCTTCTTTATAAGGAGCTATAGGTTAGAGATCGAAAGTGTAGAGGGAGTTGGTCATAAGTGTGGTCGTGTGAAGAAGCCAAGAGAAGGCTAGTGTGAAGTGTAAAAAGGAGGACACAATGAGGAGTAAGTACAGAGGATTAAGACTCTGAGTTGATCAAGTGACCATAGAGTGCATTGGCATAATGAATGGAAGAACTCAAAGAGATAGATCTTGAAGGGTGAACAAGTTGTCAGCACTGCAAGGAAGAAAAGCCAAGCAAAGAAAAGAACTGAAGAGTGATATGAAATCTAAAAGGTTAGAGTTGCAATCTTTATTAGGTCAAACCTTTCTAATAATTTCTTACCATTTTATTAGACATTGAAATCCTGCATTTCTAGGTTAGCTTAATAGCTAGGTGGATAAGCCTCAAGAAAAAGATAGAAGATCCCCAGGAGAAGGATAAGAGATCCTAAGGAGAAGGATAGGAGATCCTTAGAGAGGGATAAAAGATTCTTTTGAGAAGGTGACTGTAAATCCCATGGACTTGGGTGGGCCTAACAGCTCTATGTAAATCCCTTAACATGGTGGCATTCTAAGTTGAATGTTCATAAGTCCTCTAACAGGGCACACTCCTAACAGGGTGTAGAAATTCTTTAACAGGGTCACATCTGACAGTGTGTAAAGCCTTTAATAGGGCAGACCATTAGAAGTGGTTGAAATCTATTGTGTAGTAATTTTGTGGGTATCATCCCCACCCCAATTTTACCTTCTTATTCCTAGAGGGTTTCTAGGTCACCAAAATCTCAAGTGTCATGTGGTGATGCATGTTTACTTTTCATGATTGTTTCATGTTTAATTGCATGCATGATAAGAAAGTAAAAAGGCTAATACTTCTAATTCACCCCTATTTTATTTTAAAAAATTGTATTGGACATTATTAGACCTTGAATAACTGATTCACCCTCCTCTTAGTTATTCTAAAATAATTCTAATAATTGGTCTCAGAGACCATTGTTGATTTGTTTCAAGGTACTAGCAACAGGAAGATCAAGATGTCCGAGAAAGAAGTTCCCAAGCTAAACAAAGACAACTTTGTTGCATGGAAAAGTCTGATGAAGTTGCACCTTGGATCAATAGGTGACTATGCATAGACCTCAATCACAATTGATCATGTAGACCCTGTAGGAGCCCTCACTATAGATGACATGAACAAGAAAAAGGAGCACAATCAAATGATGTTAGAGATTGCTTCAGCACTAAGCTATGCTGAGTATGATGACATCAAAGAATGTGGTACTTCACATCAGATGTGGAAAGCATTATCAAACATGTGTGGAGGAGATGATAATGTCAAGAGAGCCAAAAGAGAGACACTAAGAGGAAAGTTTGATGACATGAAAATGGAAGAAGGAGAGAATGCTTCTCAATATGGTGCAAGAATGAAAGAAGTGGTAAGTGCCATAAGAAGCCTAGAAGGATAGTTATCAAAAGAAATAGTATGTAGAAAATACTTGAGAACTTTGCTTCCTATCTATGCTATAAGAATATCAACCATCCAAGAGCTAAGGTGTGTACCAAGCAACACATTATCATTTGAAGGAATAATTGGAAGACTCGCTGCCTTTGAGGTATCCAACTTTGACAACTACAATCTAGAAAACTTTGAATTTGAAATCAAAGCCAAGATGACAATAAAATACAATGAGGAAGTGCAAACAAAGAAAAAGAATGGAAAAGGAAAGTATGTACATCTAGTGATAGCAGCACTGATGAATATGATGTAGACTAGTTGGAGGCATTACTAGCAAGAAGATTTCATAGAGGAAGGGGCAAATTCAAAGGTAAGCTGCCAATCATTTGTTTCAATTGTAATGAAGTTGGTCACATTGTAGCCAGATGCACACAAAAGAAAAAGGATGCAGGAAACTTCAAGAACAAGAAAGAGGAAAACAAGGATTACAAAGGTAAAGGCAAAAGATGCTACATTGTTGAAGAAGACTCTAACGAGAATGATGATGAAGTAGTCTATGTGGCTATGAAAGATGAATCAGATGAAGATGAACCAACTAACATAGTAACCTACATAAACAAGAATAACAAATGGATAATAGACAATAGATACTCTTATGACATGACTAGAGATAAAAGTAAGTTCATTACCTTTATTCAATATGAAGGAAATAGTGTTAGATTTGGTAACAATGCACCATGTCAGATCAAAGGGAAAGGTAGTATCAAGCTTACTAAAAAGATATCATGTGATAATGCATACTATGTTGAAGGCCTAAATTATAAGTTGTTAAGTGTCTCATAGTTAGGCAACATAGGATGTAAGGTTGAACTTAAAAATGGAGTTGCCAAGATCTATGATTCTTAAGGAAGTCTAATAGGAAAAGGTGACCAGACTAGGAGTAATTTGTTCTACTTAGACATGGAAGATGCTTCTTGTCTCATTGTTCAAACTGATGATGTATGGTTATGGCACAAGAGGCTATGTCATGTAAATTTTGACAATCAGATAAGCATCAGCAAAATGAAGAAATTTAGAGGTCTACCAAAGTTGAAAAATCCTGATAACACCATGTGCAAACAATGCCAACTAGCGAAGATGACCAAGTCAACTTTCAAAAGCAAAGCTTATACTTCTAATGAAGTATTAGAGCTAGTTCATACTGACTTGTGTGGTCCTATTGAAGTACAAAGCTACAAAGGTGACAAATACATAATGCTATTTTTGGATGACTATTCAAGGAAGATGACAGTCATGATCTTGAAACAAAAATCAGATGCATTCCAAATGTTTAAATGGTACTTGGCCAGAGTTGAGAAAGAGACTGGAAAGAGCCTAAAATGTCTCAGATCTAATAGAGGAGGTGAATTCACATCAAGAGAATTTGAAGAATTCTACAATGAAAGAGGAATCAAAAGGTAGACATAAGCACCTAGGATTCCAACTCAGAATGGTATAGCAAAGAGAAGGAATAGATTAGTTATTGACTGTGCTAGAACCTTAATGATGGAGAAAAATTTTGCACTCAAATACTGGAGAGAAGTTGTAAGTACTACAGTCTACACACTCAACATAGTTCAAGTCAAAAAAGGTACAAATGCTACACCTTTTGAATTATGGTATGGGCATTCTCCTAATGTAAAACATTTCAAAATATTTGGATGCAAATGCTATATATATAAAGAGTCTAGAAATGGAAAATTTGATGCAAAGAGTGAGGAAGGCACATTTCTTGGTTATTCTACTAGAAGCAAAGCTTATAAGTGCTTGAATGTTAACACTAACAAAGTAGTAGCAAGCACAAATGTGAAATTTGATGAGCTTGCAAAAGTTCAAAGTGTTGAGAACACCAAGAAAGCAGAAGAATACAAGACCTTTTCATACTTTTATGAAGGTATACCTAACAATGGTGAAGTTGCAACTCAGAATGACAATCAACAACAAAATACAGTATCTGTCAAGTCAAAAACAGTGAATGCCAAGCAACAGACACATTCAAAAGTCAAGTTGCAGAATATAGGGAATGTTCATTTAGACTCTAAGAATTGTCAACATGAAGGAAATGAAGAAATATCTAATGAAAATACACATGAAGATTCAGATTCTAAAAGAGACAACATGCAAACAAGGAAAGAACTAGTATTGGCAAAGTATGTAAGAAGACATCATCCTGTAGATCAAATTATTGGAAACAAAGAGGCAGGACCAATGACAAGAAATAGACTCAAAAGTCAGACATGTCTTCTTAGCAAAATGGAACCAAAAATAGTAAGTGAAGCCATAAAAGATGATGACTGGTATAATGCTATGAAAGAAGAAATAGAACAAATTGAAAAGAACAAGACATGGACCTTAGTCTCAAGACCAGTTGACAAGAATGTAATTGGAACCAAGTGGGTGTTTAGAAACAAGTTAGATGAGAATGGTGAAATCACAAGGAACAAGGCAAGAATAATCTATAAAGGGTATGCACAAGAAGAAGAACTAGACTATGGAGAAACTTTTTCTCCAGTTTCTAAAATGGAAGGAGTAAGGACCCTACTCGCATATGCAGCCTTCAAAGGATTTAATGTCTATCAAATGGATGATAAGTCCACATTTTTGAATGGTAGACTTGAAGAGGAAGTCTACATAGAGCAACCAGAAGGAGTTGTTGATGAAAATAACAAAAACAAGGTATGAAAATTGCATAAGGCTCTATATGGATTGAAGCAAGCCCCTAGAGCTTGGTATGAGAGACTTCATAAGTATGTAGTGCAAATAGCATTTGAAAGAACTAATGATAACAACAACTTGTACATCAAATCAGAAGAAGGTAAGGATGTCCTTGTATCTGAAATCTTTATGGATGACATAATTTTTGGAGGAAAGGAAGCTCTTTGCAAAGGTTTTGCTGACAAAATGAAACATGAGTTTGAGATGTCTATGTTTGGAGAAATCAAGTTCTTTGTTGGATTCCAAGTACATCAACTAAAATATGGTATATTCGTAACACAATCAAAGTACATCAAAGAGATACTCAAGACATTTGGATTGGAAGACTCCAAACCTGTCAACACACCAATGGCAATAGGACATAAGCTATCCAAAAATAATGAATCAGCTGAAGTCAATCAAACAATGTATAGATCCACGATTGGAAAACTAAAATATATTGTACATAGTAGACCAGTCATAGGATTAGTAGTTGGAATAGTGGCTAGATTCTCTGCTAATCCTAGAGAAAATCATCTCATGACAATAAAAAGGATAATGATGTATCTCAAAGGAACTGATGATTTTGGCCTATACTACAAAAAGAATGAGAATTTTGAGCTCAATTCATACACAGATACAGATTGGGAAGGCAACATTGATGATAGGAAAAGCACAAGTGGAGGAGCATTATTCTTAGGTAAAAGGCTAGTTACTTGGACTAGCAAGAAACAAACATGCACATCTTAGTCCACTACAGAAGCAGAATATGTGGCAACAACAATCAATTGCACAAACATTGTGTGGCTCAAACATCTATTGAAATTAATGAAAGAAGAGGTAACCAAACCTATGATATTGTATTGTGATAATACAAGTTCTATAAACATAGCCAAGAATCTAGTAATGCATGCAAAAACCAAGCATATTGCAATCAAGTATCACTATGTCAGAGAATTGGTGGAAGACAAACAAGTGAAGATGGAGTACATTCACACAAAGGAACAAATTGCAGATATCTTCACCAAACCATTGCCCAAGGATACTTATGAATATCTTAGAGGCAAGTTGGGGGTAAAGCCCATAACTCAAGCAATCTAAAGCAACAAAGAAGCTTCCCTACATCAATAGGAATAGATCATTGAAATATTAGAAGAATGATACAGAGGATGACAATAGGAACAAAAATTATAGATCAGTCACAAGCATGGTGATAGAGGAAAAATAAATAAGATGCAAAGCTTACACCAAGCATGTTAAAGATGCTACACCTTTGGCATTTATGTCAAAGAGGGAGATTTATGAGAAAATGATCAATAAAAGGTAAGAGGGAGATGTATGAGATCAAAAAAGAGAGATGAAAGAGGGAGATTCAGAAGAGATAAGAAACTTATCAGCAAGTAGCTATGAAGGATCAGGAATATAGAGTAAGGATGCAATAGTCAAGAGGGAGAAGCAGAACAAAGGTTTTAGTTTGTATCAGCAAAAGAGGGAGACATGATACAAAAAGAAAGATATGAAATGAACATGTAATGACAACAAGTTTTCTATTTGGTATATAATTTTGGTGGTAACTAAGTTGATCAACTCAATCAATTGATCAGTTTGGTTTGCCATCAATGCCAAAGAGGGAGATTGTTGGAAATGATTGAAAAGATCATGAATGAAGAATGATGGAACTAGTAAAGAACATTTTCAATCATTGTTTTGTCATTGATGTCAAACTTGCTACTAGCAGGAATGACAATTTCTTAAGTGATCCAAATACTATCAATTGGTTGATTGACAAGGAGGAGGAAATCAGTAAGATGTAACTAGAGCACCTAGAGAAAGGTTGAAGTTGTGATGGTGTAATGAAGTATAAGGATCAGCTAAGCCATTGATGAAATAGTGTATTGATGACATACTTAAGACACAGGGAATGGACACACTAAGACACATTAAAGATGTAAGGTTTAACTAAGTCATTTGTAGAGCCTAACTAAGTTCATTTTTAAGTGCTAAGCAAACTAGTTAAAGTCGAGCAAGTTTAAATTTAGTGTGTGCTAAGCAATCCTTTGGGTGTCGAGTAACACAAAAGGTGTTGAGCATCAACAAATGTAATAGAAGCCAAGTAACACAAAAGGTGTCGAGCATAAGTAAAAGTAGTAGAAGCTGAGTCACTCAAGATCCAATAGGAGCCGAGCACTACAGAGTAAATAGAAGCCTAGTGATTCAAGAAAATAGTAGAAGCTGAGCAATACAGGAAAGCTTCAAGTGTCGAGTAAAGAAGAAACTACAGAGGATGCCAAGCAATCCATACCTAGTTAATGTCGAGCATCAGTAAACCAATGATGCCAAGTTGCTACATTATTTGTTAAGACAAAAACACTACAATAGATAGATTAGTAATGATAAGTTTGTTACATTGAATTTTTTGAATTTGTTGGGAATTTCATGTAAATCATGCAAACCAGTTTTGAGCAAATACTGATGGACTTATCATGAAGTTTCTAGAAGAAACAATTTGGAAGGAAAACAATATCATTATCTTAGATCAAATAAAATTGATGAGCAAGAAGATTTGAGCAATAAATGAAGAACAAAACTTCTTTATAAGGAGCTACAGGTCAAAGATCGAAAGTGTAGAGGGAGTTGGTCATAAGTGTGGTTGTGTGAAGAAGCCAAGAGAAGGCTAGTGTGAAGTGTCAAAAGGAGGACACAGTAAGGAGTAAGTATAGAGGATTAAGACTCTAAGTTGATCAAGTGACCATAGAGTGCATTGGCATAATAAGTGGAAGAACTCAAGGAGATAGATCTTGAAGGGTGAACAAGCTGTCAGCACTGCAAGGAAGAAAAGCCAAGCAAAGAAAAGAACTGAAGAGTGATCTAAAATCTGCAAGGTTAGAGTTGCAATCTTTATCAGGTCAAAAACTTTCTAATACTTTCTTACCATCGTATTAGACGTTGAAATCCTACATTGCTAGGTTAGGTTAACACCTAGGTGTATAAGCCTCAAGAAAAGGATAGAAGATCCCCAAGAGAAGGATAAGAGATCCTAAGGAGAAGGATAGGAGATCCTTAGAGAGGGATAAAAGATTCTTTTGAGAAGGTGACTATAAATCCCATGGACTTGGGTGGGTCTAATAGCTCTATGTAAATCCCTTAACAGGGTGGCATTCTAAATTGAATGTTCATAAGTCCTCTAATAGGGCACACTCCTAATAGGGTGTAGTAATCTTTTAATAGAGTCACATTTGGCAGTGTGTAAAGCCTTTAATAAGGTAGACCATTAGAAGTGGTTGAAATCTATTGCGTAGTAATTGTTTGGGTATCATCCCCACCCCAGTTTTACCTTCTTATTCCTAGAGGGTTTTTGGGTCACCAAAATCTCAAGTGTCATGTGGTGATCCATGTTTAATTTTCATGATTGTTTAATGTTTAATTGCATGCATAATAAGAAAGTAAAAAGGCTAATACTTTTGATTAACCCCTATTTTATTAAAACAAATTGTATTGGAAATTATTAGACCTTGAATAATTGATACACCCCCCTCTTAGTTATTCTAAAAGAATTCTAACATTCCCATTGGATGGAGGATCAATTGGTCCAATGAAGTTCATGCCCCATTTGTCAAATGGTGTTAATGCCATTTGTGGGTTAAGAGGAATTTCATCTATTCTTGTTGGTCATTCCATCCTTTGACACTTATCACACTTATGTGTATAGTTGACTACATCCTTGTGAGGTATAGGCCAATAATAACTAGTTGTCAAGACTTTGAAAGCTATTCTTTTTGCTACAAAGTGTCCTCTACATGGTTCATTATGACATGCATGTAGAATGTTATATATTTCATCTTCTCTCACACATCTTCTCATGATTTGATCAAGTCTAGTGTAAAACAAGAGATTATCTATCCAAGAGAAATGAAATTTTTTCTCTACAAGGAGCTTCCTTTCCTTGTAAGAAAAATGTGCTAGTATTTTATTGGCTACAATGTAATTAGCAATGTCTACATACCATGGAGTTTGAATAGCAATATGAAATAAATGCTCATCTAGAAATGCATCATCTACCAAAGTAGTGTTAGTATCATCATGATGGATTTTTGACAAATAATTAGCTACAACATTAGCTTTTCTAGGCTTATCAACAATAGTTATATCAAATTCGTGCAACAATAGTAACCATCTTGCTAACCTACCTATTATAGCAGGTTTATTCATGAAATATTTGATTGCTACATGATCTGTATGAACAAATATGGGGTATAGAATTTTGTAATGCCAAAATTTTTTGAGGGCATAAACTACTACTAGCAAATTTTTTTCAGTCATAGTGTAGCTTAGCTCTAGTCCATGAAGGCTCTTGCTAATATATTATATTGCATTTTCAAGATTTTGGGATTGTTGTGCTAGAACTGCACCTATAACATAGTCAAAGGCATCTGTATATATATATGAAAAGATAAATTCCAATTAGGGCCTTGTAAGACTGGGGCTATAGTCAAAATTTTCTTAAGCTATAGGAAGGCTTCATCACATTTAGTTGTCCAACTAAATTCGGCTTCTTTTGTGAGTAACTTATACAAGGGACTAGCTATTTTGCTGAAATCTTCTATAAAATTCCTATAATATCAAGTATGACCTAGAAAAGATCTTAGATCTTTTGATTTTTTAGGTATGGGCAATGTTTGAATTACCTCTATCTTTAGCTGGATCCACTTGTATTCCTATAGCTGATATGAAATGACCTAGTATAACGCCTTCCTACATGAGCATGGAACACTTTTCACTATTAAGTGCCAAATTATGTTCTTGACATCTTACCAAAACCTTTTCAAGATTCACCATTGCTTCCTCAAAAGTGACTCCAAATGTTGTGAAGTCATCCATATATATTTACATACAATCATGTGATTTATCAACAAAGATGCTAATAATAGTTTGTTGGAACATTGTAGGAGCATTACATAGACCAAATGGTAAAATAGAGTATGCAAAAGTACCCCATGGACATGTAAATTTGGTTTTTTCTTAATCTTTAGGAGCAATACTGGTTTGATTATAACCACTATACCCATCTAGAAAAAAGAAATACTTCTTTCTAGCTAGAGTGTCCAGAACTTGGTTTATAAATGGTAAAGGAAAATGATCCTTCTTGGAAGCTTTGTTCAACTCTCTGTAATCTACACAAATTCTCCATTTTCCTACCTTTTTAGGCACTATGACCAGGGGTGACACCCATCTACTATCAGATATAGGATAAATAAAACCAACATCAAGCAATTTTTGCAGTTCAGTTTTAACTATTTCTCTAAGGCTTAGATTTTTCCTTCTCTGGAGTTGACAAAGTGGTGGATAGCCTTCATTAATGTATATCCTATGGGTGCATAGTGTAGGACTCAACCCTTTCATGTCACTATAGTCCCATGCAAAGGCCTTTTCATGACTTTGAAGCAACTCTTTTAACTATTCCATTTGTGTGGGTATTAATTTGGGATTAAATGGAGATTATGACCTTTAGTTAGTTCAATAGTAGTGGTGGACTCTATCATAGCAGCTTTAGAGATTGGACTTGCTTCTAATTCACACAGTAAGTGTGCATAAAGAATATTAGGTTCTTTGAGAAAAATACAATTCTTATCACATTCTTCATATGTGATTAGTTCCAACACAGAACTTTCAAATACATCTTTTTCAACCATACAACTATTAGTGAGGATATGCTAGAGTATTGAATCTTCCTCTTGTAGTTTTTGAAAAGATTATCTATGCAACATCATGAGCTGTACTATAGAATTTAACTCTTCTTCTTCATCCCATAAATTTGGCTAAACAAATGTGCTCAAATTTGGTAATGGTTGTGCTAGAGGATATAAATCAAATTATTTTTTTCCTTGGCCATTTGATATGGTCATATTTCCTTATCTACAACTAATATTTGCATCAACTATGGCTAACTAGATACATTAACTTTGGGGGATAAAATCATGAAGTCTACAGGATACTCTAGAGAATCTAAGGTTACAACTATGTTTTCTATCATCCCATCAAGGGTGATAGTAGAACTATCTACAAGTTGCAGAATTGTTGGTGTAGCCCTTAACCCTTCTATTCTTAGCTTCTTCATAGTGTCTTTGGTCATGATATTTATAGTAGCTCCAAGATTTATTAAAGCATTTTTAATACACTGACCATTTATACAGACATTCACTACTGGACTTCTTGGATCGGAATATTTTGGTGTGATTAATTTCCCTAACATGATGTCAGCCAATTGTCCCACAACATGGACTGTGGTGGGGTCCTTTTTCTTCCTTCTAGGCTTCTTCAAGCAAGTATCTCTAGTGACTATTTCATAAATTGGAACATCTTTAATGGCTTGAAATAGGGGTATTTGGACATGTATGTTCTTTAACTAATCAACAATATCAAAAGATTGTGCCTCTATTTGTACATGTTTCTTTTGTATAAGCTTTTATAGAAAAGGAGGTTCTACTACTGGTTGAGCTTGGGTTGACATGGTAACATTGGCTGGGTCAACTATTTCAGTAACTGAGGGTTTTGATGTTGTAGGAGAGTCAAGTATTTTAGTTATAAGAGGTGGTTTAGGCACTGGTAAAGTTGTACCAAAACTCAAATATATATCTACAATATTCAGAGTGTAAGTAGGATACTATTGAGCATTAGCACTATACATGGGCTATTGTGGCTATTGGCTATTTGGGTTTGGCTAAGGTTGTGTAGGTAACTGCATCTACTTTGGAGGTCTTAAATTTGTAGGTGGTGGCATTAGAGCATGTTGTTGAACTGGAGGTGGTAATTGTGGAGTATTAGTATTTTGGTTAGGCCACTATTGAAATCCCTTCCATTGGTTTGTAGGCTACCAATTCCCTTGGGATGGTTGCCATTGGTTGTGCTAGTTTTTCCAGTTGTTTTGTTGGTTTTTCCATTGGTTACTCTATTGGTTAGGCTAGGGTGGTTGGAAATTATGAGGCCATTGGGTTGTTGCGATTTGTTTTACATAGCATTGTTTCAATTAGGTTGATATTGTGGAGGACCTTGGGGATTATGGTTTTTCCATTGATTGCCATATGAATTTGAATTTTTCAAAGGGTCTTGAGGCATACCTTGACATTGGTCCCATGTTCGGTGTTGAGAAACAAAAAATACCTGCTCATTATCTCCATCTATCTTGAGGTACTCAGTTAGAAGATGTTGGTTCTCTATCCTTGCAACCAATTTATGTTGGCAATCCTTCTTCTACTTTCAACAATGAGGGTAGTATTCAGCTAGTTGTAATTCAGCTTTGGAAAGCTTCTTCTTTGTAGTCATTGTGTCAAGATGTGTAGCAACATCATTGATAATGTCTTGTTTAAAATCTAACAATAGGGTAGGTATCTCAAGCTTTGAAATACCTTTGCTAATTCCTTTAGTGACTATGGAACAAGGTCCTTGACCTTTCTTCATTGTTGACCTTGAATAGTTCTGACAGATCTTCTTGAGGTCATCCTAGGAAGCTTGATATATGTCACCACTAGCCATTAGGTCCAATGCTTCTAGACAGTCATCATTCACACCTCTCAGAAAGACTAGCTTTTGTGAATCTTCAAACAATGTATATTGAAGGTTCTTCTATAGTATATATAAGAAATGTGAAACATAGTCTTCTAGTGTTTCTTCCTCCTTCTATGATATCTTGAAGACATCATCCCCTCTTGAACTAGATGCTTTGCAATATTCTTTATACTTATCCAGAAATAGAGTTTGCATTTCATCCCAAGTTCCTATTGCATTAGCTCCTAAGCCCATGAACTATCATAGAGCAGACTCTTTCAATGTCGCTGAAAAAAAATTGAGCTTGTGGGCATTAGTGTTGTAGTCAAAACTATGAAAATGTATATCAAACTCAAACAAGAAATTATTAGGGTTTTTAGTTACAAGGCCATAGAACTTTAGAAGAGTAGTGGGAGGTATGTTTTTAAGATTAGCATTGGTTATAAGACTTGGAAGAGGAAATGGAAAAATAGTTTGTGCCATTACTGGAGGTATTAGATTTTGAGGTTGCTATTAAAAAGGGACATTAGGTACTAGGATATTAACAACTGGTGGATTCAAGGTGGTATCATCAAGAAAATTGGCTAAATTTTCAGAAAAAGGTTGAATACCACTTGTATCTAAAGGTTTTGCTCTTGAGGATGATTTCATAGGAAAAATAGGGCTTGCATCTTCAAAAGGTAACTTCTTCTTTTTCAATTTCTTCATTCAATTTAATAGACTCTTACGAGAGAAATTTCCATATTCATCTCGTCATCTTCCTCTTCGATGCATGCAATTGAATTCTTCACACTGGTGAAGAAAGTTTGAAAACTAAAAAAAATTGTCTAAAAACTATGACTCAAAAATGCTTTTGGCTTGACACCATCCCCGAAAATGGTGCCAAAAATGGTCTACCTCACAATAGGTGTATCATAGTCATGCTCTAGGCCATGCTTAGGAATAATATATTCAAAGTAAGGACTATTTTTTCACTATGAGGTGCATTTAATCTTGTCAACTTAGGGATGTATACTCGAAATGGTTGGCATAGTATGTGCACTAGGTATCTTAATGAGTCACTAATTTTATGCTACAGGAAAGTAAAATGCAAGGAAAAGAATCTACAATATTGCTATAGGAAATGAACACACTTGACTAAAACAAATGCTGGAAATTAAATAAAAAGTTAACATCTATTCCAACTCAGTTCATCTACTATAACTATTCTTACAAATGTTGTAGGAACATTCAGGAGGTATGATGCTACAAGAAGGAGTTTATAACTTCTACTTGAAAGTCTAGAAATTCTTGGAAATAAAGCTATACTAACCTAATCTAATCCGCCTCCCAAGTGGGCCCCCTTGGTCATCTTCTTCTAATCTATTAACACAAGATAGAATCCAAAAACTATTTCATTACGTTTCAGAAATTCATTACATGGGAACAACACATAGAAACTATAGAAAACACAACTATAACAGTTGCTTCTTCTTACTTCCTACTAACTTCCAAAATTACACACAATTGGTCCAATCCCTATACATAGGAAATTGACATTATTCCAAAAACAAAAAGACAAACTAACTACAAATTTGCAGGTGAGAAAGAAGAAAGAGTAATAGCTCAAGGCGGGAAGAATAAAGTCTAAACAACAACCACTTCACATAAATGCAGAGAATATAGTAAGTCTTTAGAGATCCTCCATTCTTGCAGTCATGTCCTTTGGTACTAGTATGATTCTTATCCACTATGACTTAAACTTCAACATTATTTCTCCTCTTGAATGCTATTAACTATATTCAATGTTCATCTTTGAATTTTCCCAATCATCTTTCAACTTCATCATGAATAGGTTAGTTATTATGTAGAGACATGTTTGAAAATAAGCATTTATCAAATTAAATTCAAATATAAGAACACATATTCTACTAATTATATGAAATATTGCATTATATATATAATACTAGAAAAATATGGCATAGTATCTACCCATAGGTTTATCACAGGTTTTGGTAAACATAGGTCCACAAATGTTTTGATGAAAATAAAATAGATTATAAACAAAGTGTTTAAAACTATCGTGAAATAAACACAATATTTGGCCTCATCACCTCCCATGCTAACTTCACATGATTCTCATCTTTGAGGAGGGAAAAAGTTATATTTTCAATATCTAAGAAATTATTAACACAAAAGTACCTCTCCAATTTGGACAACCAATCATCAACAACATCTACATCAATTTTTCCTTGAAAAGTTAAAATCTCAAAATTTACCTATATCTTGAATGGCATTTGCCCACCAAATTTTGAATTTCTTGGATTGGCCTATGCATCTCATTTTCCAAGCATCCATGAAAATTGTTGCATCATTTCTTCATGTTGTTTATTTAATACCTCTTCCACCATTGTTTTGAAGGATTCATCCATCCCCTAATTTTTTTTTCCATTTGCAACCATGTGCATTTGAAAGGAAGATAAATTGAGAGATCTCTCGTGTCCAATCCCAACCTTTGGTAAGCTGACCATGAATGATGAGAAATACAGGAGTGAACAAACTCTAATACCACTGATCTAAATTAAGAATTTAGATTACAATACCTAGTGTAGAACCTATGATATTGTGATCTAATTGAAAGCCATTGAAATACCACAATAGATTTTTTGCATGCCGAAAGTCATCCATTCCATTCAAAAATAGAGTTTACACAAGTATAATGGATCCCAAGGGTCATCATTATCCCTTGGAAATGAAAACCAAAAGTCCACAAGATGATTTATTACAAAATAAACTCTAACAACTATAAAAACTACAAAAATGTATATTAAAAATTATGTCTACTTTTAGAATTCATAACTTTTCACTTGTAGCTCAAAATCATGAACAATCAAAATTTCTAGATAGATCTTCTAAGTTCTACATTTAGTGTCCAAAGTCTTAAATATAGTTGTGCCTTACTGTCCCTAGTAAATCCTAAAAATGCCCTAGAGGGCTCCAAAAATTCCAAAATACTAGAACATAGAAAATATTGAAAAAATTAGATTTTAGTATTTTCCCATTTTTAATTGAGCCAACATCCTCTAGATCTTCAGGGACTATATTTTGACCACCTATTGTGGATGAACATAAAATGTCAAAGAATGAGGATTTTGCTAAAGTAAATCAAACATTATATAGGTCAATGATTGGAACTGTAATATGTTGTACAGAGAAGACCTAACATTGAATTAGCAGTTGGAATTTGATTAGAAACCCTAATTTCCAAGTGGAATGATCCAATTTACTAACCACAATGAAGTGATCAATGCAAAAATGGATCAAGCAATGAATAATAGGGAGAAATGAGGCCATATGATCTTACTATTTTGAAAAGCATGTTCTTAAATATTGAAATACATACAAGACAAATACTCACCCTAAAGTAGGATAAATTTGGAAAATGCTAATTTTTGGTGTCTGTGTACAATTTTGAGGATCTCTACAAACTGTTCCAGACCAAAAATGTCAAGACAAAGAGAACTTGGAAAAAAAAAATTTGTTTTAAAGGGAGGTCAACCTTCACCCTAATAGTGGGGTACAATCTTACCCCAAGAATAATTGTACCCTAAAAATTCAACCTTGACCTACACTACTCTGACAAAATTTCTATTCATAGATCTTGCAAGTTTGACAAAAAAGTTATCCAAATCTTCTTTTTAGTTTTTCATTCCACACTTGTAACTACAAGAAAAAAGGTTTTGTTATTTGGATGAGGGGTTTTCCTTGGTAAAACCCTAGTTTGGAATCAACCTTGAAATATAATTGAAATTTCAATATGTATAAACAAAGTAAGTGGAACTATTTACCTTGCTTTTATTGAAATTCTTGTGGAGAATTTGAATCCTTGAATCCACAAGTATAGAATCTCCAAATGAGTGTAGAAATGTATGTATAATGTCTCAAATCAATGGAATTAGATCTTCAACACCAATCTTGAATGTATCATTACATAGGAAAAGACTTAGATGAATATGGATGGAAAAATATTCAACAAGAGGGCTCTACAGAGATTGAATCTTCCAATGGATATCAATACTCCTCCTTGATGAATTCAATGATTAAACATTTGAATTCTTGAATGCTTGTTAGATAGTAGATCTTCACTTCATAATAGCTAGATAATAACTTTTCCTATAGATAGTGGATAGATTGGAAATGTGCTTATGAGGGAAGAAGGCTTCCTTATATAGAGATCTAAGAAACAAACTCCTAAAGAAGGTGGATGTAGGATCATTAAATCCCATTTAGCCTTGATCCTAGGAATGGATCTAGATTAAATGTAATCTAAGAGTCCACCATTCGAAAACCTTAAATAGTTGAGCAAGAAGCAAGAAAATAATACTTTCCAAAGCCCAATGTCCTGAAACTTTCAAAAATTGAAAAATGGACTTGGGGTTAGGGATGAGGTCAACCCTACCCCAGGTTAGGGTGGAGGCCAAGGTCATCCTTGAACTAGGTCAAGGTTGAGGTTGACCTTGACCTAAAAAGTCAAAGTCCTAGGGTAAATGTACAAAGCTTTGTCACCTTTTAGGCTAACTTATTAGAATGATTGAATTTGAGTATTTCTATCCAAAAATCATTTTTTCTCAAACATATGATCTCGATAAATTCATTCTAGCTAAGTTATATATCATCTCACACTTTTCTAATTTGAAATTTCTATTAAATGCATGTTTTAAACTATTTTGCATCTAATTACTAAAAAACAAGATTATTTCAGAAAACTGACATTTCAATAACTCTTACTATTTTTATGATTTTTTTAGTAACATATAAACATCAATTTATAGAGCTAAAAGTCAAGAATATTCTCATATAAAATTTACAGTGTCTTAATTAGATATAATATATTGCAATTAAAAAAATCTACAAGCATGTATTTTAACACTAAAAAATATGCTGATTTTGAGAAAGAAAAAAATTAAATCATATCAAAGAAGTTTAAAAATTATATGACATTCTAGAGGAGAGAGTCCTCTTTTAGAATGTATAATATTTTTCTGGTTAGAATAGATTTGTTTTGAAAAATGTGGTTGGAGATGAAACCTATCGATTTCATGCGAGTTGAAATTTGAATCATTATAAAGAGAAAATATAGGTCTAAAGTCAAGTTTTATTTTTGATTGTTCTAGCTATATATGTTATCTATAACTTTGTTTAAGTTCAAATGAAAATATGTTTATTTCTATATAGTTTTTGTAGTGGGAACTAAACCCCTAATTTTTAGCATTTTTTAGAAACTAAAAAATTATCTTAAAAAAATAGAAAAATATATCAATTCTTATTCCAAATAACTTTTAAAATTTATTATCCTAAACTTCATCCATTTCTACACTTTTCACTAGTTTACTTCATTGTCAATTTCTAAATAATAATACTAGTTTTATGTCATTGAAAGTGAAAAGTTATACTTTCGTTAGTCTTTTCCTTTACAAAAGGGTGACAGAGGTTTGTGCTTTTACCCCCTCAATTTCATAGTAAAATTTGTTATAAATAGTCTTTTTATAGAGAGAGAGAAGTAGAACATGTTGGAAGCATCAATGCTAATGATATTTCTATGGGGGAGTATTGTAGATATGTTACTATGAGGATATGTTACATTCATGAATGAGTTTTTCATTGATGTCAACATAGTAGTTTTCTATGGTATCTAATAGAAGAATAATGGAAATATCAAGTTGGTACAGACAACTAGTTGATTATTCTCACTATCTAAACTTATGGGAGATACTTTTGAGTATCTAGTATATGCAGTTATTGTTAGGTGACGAAATGTTAAGTTTGGAAGAAGTTATGTAAGTTTTGGTGATGTCTATTTTGAGATAGAGTTTATAGAGGCATCTTCTAGTAAACTTGTTATATCTCATAGAAAAATTTTTATTCTAAGAAAAAAGGTTGAGGATGTGAAGAAGACATATTGATGATGACATGGTTAATTTATACAAGTTGTAAAGCAGAAGATTAATGTTATCATTAAGTGTAACATATTCTTAATGCAGTCCTATAATAATTAATTGAGAAGGACTAACAACCAAATCAAGGAATTGTTTTATGGATTTGGTATAAAGGAAGGATGTTTTCCTTTATGAAGCATGACATGAAAAAGTGATTGTAAGCACAGAGTGGAATGTGAAGTTGAGCAGAGTAGAGTAAAGTTCAAGGAAACTTCATTACTAAGGTTTTATTGTGTGATCTAAGGTTTGATATATGGATTTGAGGTTTGTGATTTGGTCTACAAGGTTTGACAGTGATTGTTTTAGTTGACAGAATAGAGGAAGGATGATCTTAATAGTAGATTACTAATTTAAGTAGTGAGCTCTTCTTGTAATTGAAATTGTGTGTTTGGTCAGTGGGCTCTTCTTGCATACATTGTACTACAACTCCTAACAAGGTTGAAATCTCCTAATAGGGATTCAAAGTCTCCTAATAGGGACTCTATGTACTAAATGTTGTAATAGACTCCTAACATGGTCTATCTTCTGACAAGGAATATTTATATTAGTACATCATCTTGTGGACACAATTCCCACTGATGTTTTCCCTAGTTAACATATTTGGTTTAATTATCTATGTGAATATTTTTATGGTTGTTGTTTAATTTGGTTGAATGGATAAGATTGTTTAGGGATAATAAATATTTTAATTATTAGATAACTTATTCATGCCCCCCCCCGCCCCAGTTATATTGGTGGACTATTGTTTCTAATAATTGGTATCAGAGCTTTAGGTCCTTGAAGATAAAGTTTAACAACTTTGGGAGATCTCTGGCAAGCATGTTCAAGAAAGGTAGTCCAAAGTTTGATGGAACAAATTATGATAGCTAGAAGGAAAATATGAAGATACATCTACTATGTATGGGTTTGCGATATTGGATCTTGACAAACACATCAAAGATAATCATTGTTGAGAAAGATTTAGAATCTTGTACCAAGAAAGAGATCTTTTTATGTGTGACATGAGAGCTAGAGAAACACTATTGGTTGCACTTTCTAAAATTGAATAAAATCAAGTAAAGTCACTTGTAACTTTACATTTGATTTGGAAAGCTTTGGAAACTAGTTTTGAAGGTGATGAACATTCTAAGAAATTGAGGATACAAAATTGGAGTTGTGCATTTCAAGATGTTAAAATGATGGAAGATGAATATATAAGATCACATGTAGGTAGAATATCATAAATCACTACAAATATTAAATTTGAAGGAACTAAAGAAGATGATGAGGTCATATGGAAGATATTGAAGACCTTAACACTACCATTTAACTCAGCAGTTCGAATGATACAATTGTTGATATCTTGTACCAAATCTTTCATAAAGAAGATATTTCTTGGAAGACTTGAAGTAGTTGACAATGCGCTTAGACATTCTAGAAAATTGACAAAAATAGAAACAACTTTTAGTGCCTTGAATATTCAACCTAGTTTATCAAGGAGCATAAGTGCTAGAGGAGATTTTGCTAGCAATAGCAGATTTTATGAGGATAGAAATATTGAAGAATGAGTTTCCCTTCTAGCAAGAAGAGAAAATGATGGTAAGAAAATCTTTAAATTTTGGACGGGTAATGAATTTGGTCATTATGAATTTAAGTGTTCTAAAAGAGAGAAAAAGTATAAATGAAATTAAAAATCTAGAAGAGATAGAGAGTGTCTATATGAAAATGAAGAAGATGAATCTGATGAACAAGAAATAAGTGCTAGTGATGATGAAATAGGATTTGTAGCAATCAAAGAAGAAAGCCCAGATAAAGTAGCTTTGGTATCACAAGTTGTAAAGAAATCTAATTGGATAGTTGGTGGTGGTTGTTCACATCATATGACTGGTGATATGAACAAGTTTGTTAACTTCAAAAGTTAGGATGGAGGCATTGCCAGAGTTGGAAACAATGCAACATGCCAAGTTAAAGTTATTGGATCTAAAACTCTTGATGGTAAAACTAACACTGAGGATGTATATTTTGTTGATGGTTTGAAGCACAAATTTCTAAGTGTTGGACAACTACTGGATAAAGGTTATCAATTGCAATTCATAGAAAAGACATGCATGATTAGAGACAAAGATGGAAAGGTAATTGGACAAGGAACCAGATCTAGAGGTAATGTATTTTGGTTGAATCCTACTGAAATGACATGTTTGGTTGTAAAGGTAGATGATAGTTGGTTATGGCATAAGAGATTTTATCATATAAACTTTGACAACATTGTGAATACTAGCAATATGTTTACAACAAGAGATTTTCCTAAGATTGTAAAACCTTCTAAAAATTTGCAAGGAGTGTGTTTTGGAAAAGCATAATAAAACTTCTTTTCCCTACAAGAAGTTTACTACTACAAAAAAATTGGAGATTGTACACATAGATCACAGTGGTCCTATGAAGACTAAAGGATTCTATGGTGAAAGGATTTTCATGATTTTAGTTGATGACTTTTATAGAATGATGTGGTTGTATTTCTTAAAGAAAAATCTGAGGCATTTGATAAGTTCAAGATATTCAAGAATAGAGTTGAGAATGAATTAGGCACGAAGATTAAATGTTTAAGATCAGATAGAGGAGGAGAGTTTACTTCAAATGAGTTTAACATGTTTTGTGAAAAAAATGAAATCAAAAGACAATTATCAGCTCTAAGAACCCCTAGACAAAATGGTATAGCAAAAAGAACAAACAAATTAGTAATAGAAGCAACAAGAGCTATGTTACCTAAGAATGAAGTATCCAAGATGTTTTGGAGAGAAGTTGTGAATACAAAAATCTACACTCTAAATAGAGTATAGGTTAGGAAACATACAAACAAGATCCCTTACGAAATATGGTTTGGTCACTCACCTACAATTAAGTATTTTAGAACTTTTGGTGGTAAGTGTTATATCAAAAGAGATGATGATATTGGTGCATTTGATGCTAGAAGTGATGAAGGTATCTTTTTTGGTTATTCATTAAAAGGAAAGGCTTATAGATCTTATAATTAGAGAACTAAGACTATTATGGAAAGTGCAAATGTAAGAGTTGATGAGAAATTTAGTATACAAAAAAGAATAGTTGATTACAATTTAGATGATGATGTTGTTACTAAACCAATGAATGATGAAGTATTATTTAAGACTATCATTGATATGTGGAATAAAGGAGAGTTATGGAAGGAATAAAGCTTGGAACCTTCAATAGAGCCAAGAGTTGAGATAAGAAATCTTACTTTAAGAAAGAATATGACAAAGAATCATCCACCTAAGTAGATTATTGGAAGGAGAGATAAAGGTGTGATGACAAGAAATAGATTCAATGAAGAAATATGTTTGATATCTCAACTTAAACCTAAGAATTCAAATGAAGCATGTAAAGATGATCATTAGAAACAAGCTATGAAAGAGGAATTGGATCAAATGGTAAAGAATGAGACATGGGAATTGGTCCCCAGACTAGCAGACAAAAAAGTGAGAGGAACAAAATGGGTATTTAGGTATAAGATGAATGAACAAGGAGAAGTTATAAGGAACAAGGCAAGATTGGTATGTAAAGGTTATCATAGCAAGATGAAACATACAATGATGAGACCTATGCTCCTATGGCTAGAATTGATGTAGTAAGATTATTCTTAGCATTGCAACATATAAGAAATTCAAAGTATATCAGATGGATGTCAAGTCAACATTTCTGAATTGAGAACTTGAAGAAGAGGTATACATTGAACAACCTAAAGGTCGTTCTTTGAAAAATGAAAAAATATATAGAATGTAGACTAAAGAAGATCATTGTATGGGTTGAAGCAAGCACCCATAACCTAGTATGCAAGGTTGGACAAGCATTTGACAAAGCTTGGATATAGAAAAGGTATGGTAGATAGTAATCTCTATTGAAAATTAATTGATGATGGACTAATGATTTTGGTAATATTTTTTAATGATATCATATTTGGAGGAAAAAATGAGGAAAGTGAAAATTTTGTAGAAGAAATGAAGAAAGAATATAAAATGAGTATGATAGGAGAAAATAAATATTTTCTAGGATTGTAGATTGTATAGAATAAAGAAAGAATATTTATTTCTTAAGCTAAGTACTTGAAAGATTTACTAAAAGGGTTTGGTTTGGAAACATGTAAACCTATTGGAACACCTATGGTAACTGGACACAAATTATCTACAAAGGATGAGACACCTACTATTAAGTAGAAGTATAGATCTATGATCAAATGTTTACAATATCTAACTTACACAAGGCCAAATATAGAAAATTTAGTTGGAATCGTTGCAAGATTTCAAGATGATCCTAGAGAAGCACATTATGTGATAGTTAAAAGGATATTTAGATACCTAAAAGGAACACCTAAGTTTGGATTGTGGTATGACAGATCTAATGATCTCACTCTAAGTTCTTATACTAATATTGATTGGATAGGTAATATGGATGATAGAAAGAACACCAATGGTGGAGCCTTCTTTCTTGGAGAGAGATTGGTTTCTTGACTAAGAAAGAAGTAGGATTGTACCTCACAAAGTATAGTAGAAGTATAATATGTTGCAATAGCAAACAATTGTAATCAAGTTGTTTGGATGAAGCAGATGCTGAAGGATATAAGGATAGAATTTAGTGAACTTGTTGTCATACATTGTGACAACACAAGCACAGTAAATATTTCTAATAATCTAATGTTGCATTCAAATACCAAGAACATTTCTATCAAGTATCACATGTTGAGAGAGAAAGTTGCGAAAAAGGAAATTAGATTGGAGTATGTGAGCACTAAAGAGTAGATTGTAGATATATTCACTAAGCCTTTTCCCAAAGAGACTTTTGAGTATTTGCGAGGTATGCTAGGGATTATGTCCCTTGCTACATCAGAGTAGAAGATGCAAGGATGCATTAGTCCAATGTAACAGAGCATTATTGTTTGTCTAGACTAAATGTTGATTCTTCCTATATGGGGGAGTATCTGTGATGAATAGAGTCATCAAGTACTATTGTTGGATATTGTTTTTGAATAGTGTCTTTGTACACTTGAGCTACTAAGAATTAGTTGTTGCAAAGTTTGATGGATGCTAAAACCTTTGACATTGATGTCAATGGGAGAGAAGATTATCATGAAACACATCATGAAGAAAAACATCATGAAGGAAAAATAAGCAAGAAAAATTATAGCATGTTTGGGAGTAGAAAATAGTTGGGGAGAATGATTGATGAAGATGATTTGAAAAGAAAGGTTAATAGTCTTTAACTATTGGTATTCTTAGAACTAGATGTTTTTCATCTATGTTACCATTAATGCCAAAGGGGGAGTTTGTTGGAAGCATGAATGCTCATGATATTCCTATGGGGGAGTATTGTAGATATGTTACTATGATGATATGTTACATTCATGACTGAGTTTTTCATTGATGTCAACATAGCAATTTTTTGTGGTATTTGATAGAAGAACAATGAAAACATCAAGTTAGTACAGATGATTAGTTGAGTATTCTCACTATCCAAAGTTATGGTAGATACTTCTAAGTATCTAGTATATGTAGTTAATGTCAAGTGAAGAAATGTTAAGTTTGGAAGAAGTTACATAAGTTTTGGTGATGTTTTTTTTTGAGATAGAGTTTACAGAGGCATGCTCTAGTAAACTTGTTATATCTCTTTGCAAAATTGTTATTCTAAGAATTGAGGTTGAGGATGTGAAGAAGACATATTGATGATGATTTTTTTAAGCTCACTCACCATAATATTATGTGTATGAAATGTTATTCAAGTTTCAAGGTGAAAGATTAATGTTATCACTAAGTGTAACATATTCTTAATGTGGTCCTATAATAATTAATTGAGAAGGTGTAATAGCCAACTCAAGGAATTGTTTTATGGATTTAGTATAAGGGAAGGACATTTTCCTTTATCAATCATGACATGAAAAATTGATTGTAAGAAGCACATAGTGGAATGCAAAGTTGAACAAAGCAAAGTGGAAGTGAAGAAAAATTCACTACCAAGATTTTATTGTGTGAGTTGAGGTTTGATATTTGGATTTGAGGTTCATGACCTAGTTTACAAGGTCTGATAGTGATTGGTTTAGTTGACATAATAGAGGAAGGAGGAAATTAATAGTAGATTACTTTTTTAAGAAGTGATCTCTTCTTGTAATTGAAATTGCATGTTTGGGCAGTGGGCTCTTCTTGCATACATTATACTATAACTCCTAATAGGGTTGGAATCTCTAATAGGGATTCAAAGTCTCCTAACAAGGACTCTATGTACTAAATTTTGTAATAGACTCTTAACAAGGTCCATCCTCTAATAAAGAATATTTATATTAGTATATCACCTTGTGGGTATCATTCCCACTAGGGTTTTCCCTCTATATAAGGGTTTCCCTAGTTAACATATCTGGTGTAATTGTTTGTGTGCATTTTGTTATGGTTGTTTTTTAATTTGGTTTAATGGATAAGATTTTTTAAGGATAATAGATGTTTTAATTATTAGATAATTGATTCACCCCCACCCACCCCCCCTCTGAATTATCTTACTGGACTATTGTTTCTAATAGAACAAGTGAAAAACAAGCAGATCCATGCAAAGACTCATTCAAGGCACTTGACATGACCCCATATCACTTACTCAAAGGGATAAACACTCTTAACATGGGAGTGCTTCAATTTTAAGATGATACATTTAGCCCCCACATTAGCAAGAGTATGTACTTAATGCAAAATCTTGGTAAAATAGATCGTAATAAAAAGATAATCTTATTAAAATCAAAGGGACAAAGAGATTCTTAAGCCCTTAGAGACTCATGTCTTCATCAACTCTAAGATCATAACAAGAGAAACATCTCTAGAAAAGGAGTGTGATTATCTTGCCTAATGAAAACTTATGTCTCATTGTGAACCACACAAGAAAACTAGATAACTAGAAAGATGGAATTGAACTGCCTAGTGAATGTGGCTACTCTTAGTCAACCCATCAAAGATTTACCCTCAAGAATATTCTATTCTATAAGAGTAAAACCAAAATGAAAAAGAGATCCAATCTTAAGGACACCTTCAACCTTAAGGGATAAAAATATATTTTAAATTGGTGGATCAAGAGATCCTAAAATATAAATCCATGCTTTAAGGACCAGTCATTAATCCAATAAGGGAGAAAAAGTATCTTGAAATTTTTTACACACACACACACACACACATATATATAAGTTTATGTATGCAATAAGTGAGTAGAGTGTATGCCCCCATGTTAAAGTCATTTCTAACACTTTAATAGGAGCAATGGCTTTGATGGAAACATAAACAACTCTAATGATTATGTTTCCACTATAAACATATAGAGAACATAGAAGGGATCTACCTACTTTGGGGTTAGTATGATCATAAGGTAATATGTATACATTATATTATTGCAAATAAACTGATATCATTCCCTAAAGAAAGTAAAACTATAATCACAAAGAGGGAAAGATCACATAAGAAATACATAGAAGAATCTTTTTCGATCATGACCTAGAGACCAAAAAGAATTAGTGCTACCAATTTGCAAATCCAAGTAGATTTACACAAGGAAACATGTGTGAATAATAGTACAAGAACAAAATAACATGAAAATAAATATGTAAGAATAAAGATACATATACAAGAATAGTACAAAATGTTTGACTCCTTTATCACCTTGCACCAATAGATAAACAAAGATTGTATAAAAAATAAATATGTAAGAATAAAGATACATATACAAGAATAGTACAAAATGTTTGACTCCTTTATCACCTTGCACCAATAGATAAACAAAGATTGTATAAAAGAATCTTAAAATATTTAGTAATACATCACAGGAGAAACACAGTACAATAGATAAACACACAAAATGACTACCATGAAGGACTAGCCAATCAAGCATGTCATCTACTCTCCCTATCTCATTGTATATCATTTAGGGAAGGTGGGTAACTGACAAGAGGGACTATATCCAACATAGTAGGAATGATAGCCAATTCCAAAAAAGGATTCTCTTGAGAATCACAATGTTCAATAGTAGGTGTAAGTGTTAATTATGAGGAAATAATATTAGGTAAATCAATGTTAATATCAATAGTTTCATATTCATCATTAACATCAACATCATTAAGAGTATCTTCTTCATCTATATTAATCAAAATAGAATCTAAGATATGAATAGAATCATCAGAATCATGCATCTTAACATTATTTTTAGTAACATCCTCTTCTAACACATAATGCATAGTTGTATCCAAAGAAAGTCAAGATTTTTGAAGAATAGAATTATAAGCTGTAGCTTGAGAATGATGCTTTTTACAATGTTCTTTAGTAGATCAACTACATTTTATTTTTCTTGAAATTTGTTGAGAAATAGGGGGAACAATTACTGGATCCTTCACAAGTTCTATACAAGGATTAATTGGATTATCAATAGAATGACAAGGAATGAGAGGATCTTGATTAATAGATGTAGAAGCTATAGATAAAGGAGGTATGAAAGGTGTAGGAAAAATACCCTAATTAAGATCCATAGGAGGTAAACTTAACTCGATAATCTTATGATGCTTATAGGATTGATATGAGTAGAAAATATGATTAGGTCAAAAGGGACATGAATTAGGTAATGAAGGCCAAAAGAAGTCAATGGTAGAAAAATCCCTAGGCCTAGAAGTATGATATAAACTATGATTAACTATATTTACTTCATCATCATAAAAAAACTTAAGACATTTATGAATAGGTGAAGTAACAACATGCATGGCATTTAACCCTAGTAAACCAAGCTTAACTTGAAACTGATTAGAAGTAGGAACAACCACAAAGGTAGTGTTCACAATTTTTCCAGAAAGTTCAACTAGTAAGTAAATCAATAGATCCAAATGATGGATAAAGAAAACCATTACAAGTTTGAATCCACACATCTGGTGTTTCATAAAAATCATGTTTCAAACCTTTCATAAAAAGATTTTCTTCTATAAGCACATTAACTAAGGAGGTAGAAACAAGAAGACAACCATGAGTGGGTATCTCAGCAATCTTAGTATACATATAAAGGGGACCATTAGGTGCTTTAATAGTCTCTAAATCATCAAAGGTAATTAAAAGTTCCCAAGGTCATTTTTTCTTTATTTTTTGTCAAGATTTAAGTTGATGCTTCAATTTAGGCTTAGGTTTTAGTTTAAATGGATCTAAAACTTCAGAATAAAGTGGAGGTTGAGATTGAGGTGGAGGTACAAATTTAACCACATGCTCCATTTGATTAATAACATGATTAAGATCATCCATTATTAAATCATACACAATATCCATAAAAGATGGCTGAGCAATACTATTAATGTCATGTGTAAGTAAAAGATTTGCATAAATTTGCATATTTTGATTAGGAGGAGAAACAAGTCTATTCCCACTACCATCAAAATTATGAAAAAATAAAGCATTAGAATCAATTAAGTCATGAACCTTATGTTTTAAAGAATAACATTTCATAGTATCATGAGCATTCTAACAATGATATTGACAAAAATATTTCAGATTGAAAGATTTAGACACCATTGTAGTAGAGGTCAAATATGAGGTAAAGTAATCATATTAGTAGTTTTTGATTAGGTAAAATAGGTTTTACACGGATCCTGAAACCCAAAGTTTTATAGCGAAAAGAGCTAAATAAAATAGTCTAAAAAAAAAAAAAACTACCTCAAAAGGCCAAAGAAAAAATAAGGCCCGAAGCCAGTGACCAAATGCCAGAGAGGAAGGGACAAGCGAGCAAGCTAGTGGTTTTCCGTATCCATGGCTTGCAAGATTTTTGTAGCATCATTGTCCTTCTAACTGGCCTCACCCTCCTTTATCCTAGTTGGAGTGTTCAACTAGTTCCCCTGATTTGCCTGGTCACTGGCCTCTTTCTGAAGAACATCCCGATTGAATCTTTTGCTCTGTGTTTTGCTCTGCATCCCTTTCAAGGCCACTTGTAGTTAGATAGTCTCCCAGATTGACAATGTTCTCATTCAAGGTGTGAAGGGTGTCCACTATCTATTTGGTGATTATCTGGTGGACAAAATCTAGCCTTTGGACCTTTTGCTCAAGCTGGGTGAGCTTGTCATCATGTTGGTCTCTGGAGACCTAACCTCTGTCTTTCTTCTAGCTGAATACCTAGTCATTTCTTCCTTTGGCATCTTGGTCCTTGTCAGTTCCTTGGTTGTTGGGTTGGTTACTGCTATCCTTTAGAGCCTCAATTTCTTGAAAAAGCCACTTGATGGACCAAAAGTTGTCAATCAAACTATTCTTTGCATTGTTCAGGAAGTTGAAGCCAATTTCACGCACATTGTTGGAGAGAACCAAAAGTGTAGGGTTAATGAGCTCATCATGCTGGGTGCTTTTTTCAAGGTCCTCTAGCATTTGGCAGGTTCTCTAACAATACCCAAACTGACTTTGTCCCCACAAAAGTTCCTCCAAGCCCTCCTCTTATTCTTTCTAATAACCTGCCCCCCTTTTTCAACCATGATTTCAATCATCTCCTCCGGGGGCAAAATGGGAACCTCCTAAGGCAAGTTGGGCTAGGTGGGACTAGGGGGATTGTCAACAAGGTTGCTGGGATGTTCCTGGGGTAGGACCTAGCTTACTTTTCTTTTCTTGGGGTTATCCTTGGGGTCCATAGGGGTCACTGCCTCCTTGTCATTATCTCTCCCCTTTTCTTCTTCCATCTCATTATCCTTCCCCATCTTTGAATCCTCCTCCTTAGACTCCATATCAAACTCCACTTCATCATCACTGGCCTCTTTCACCTCCTTGAGATGAGGAGAGGGGGGGATTGGGGGAAGACATCTGGGGCTCTTCCTGCTAGGGATGTAGAGATCACGGGTAGTAGGGGTAACTTTGCATGGGATGTCAATTTCCTCTTATTTCACTTCAAGCTCATCCCCAAAATCAGAACTAGTAGTGTCCTTCGAAGCATTGCCCAAAACCCCAATAGTTTTACCAATAGTGAGGGTTTTCAAGAACTCATAAACTAGAAGCAGAAGACCCTCATGGAGGGCAAGGTTTTTAACAGGGCATTTCTTGAACCCCTCTATATTCTTGGCCATGGAGGTGAAAATATAAAATGGAAGAGAAATTTTCACTTTGTGTCTAAAATGATTTAATAGAACAAAATGATGAGTTCTGATTCTATCAAACCTAGGGTCAAGAGTGACATATTCAATGATAATCCTGAGAACATACCTCCAAAACTTTTTGATGGACTCAATGTCATAGAAGGTGCCAATCTTGACCAGTTTTCTTTTCTCCTTATCATCCTTGACAAAGTCATTGACAGTGTTGGAAGACATCTTGTCCCTGTAGAAATTCAAGCCATCCTGAGAAAGGCCAGTTACCTCCGCAATAAGACCCTCAATGATTTGGTGGGAAAATCCATCAATTTTGACCCTGCCATTTTGCCAGGAATCAACCATAGCTTTAGTGACCCCTACATCAAAACCATGAAGCTTCTCCATGTATTTAGTTATACCACCCTTATGGAGCTTTCTCCAAACCTTCCTCTTCTCTTTCCACCTCTCCACTTCACCCCACGGCTCTCTTCTGATCCTTTCTCCCACCATTGCTGATTTTGGCTCAACTAACCCTAATCCACTAGCAGTTTTACCAAATTCAGAGTAGCAGAAGGTGCTGAGAGCGGAAATGATTTTGTGTTGGTTAATGGGTTTATTTCTGGCTTCCTTACGCTCGTGTCTTCCATACACGTGATTATGAAATAGAGGGGGTTCCACATAACTCCAAATAATTCCCTTTTTAAAGTATGATTTAGCAAATCCTATCATCATTAAAGAGATGTTATGTTGGTACCATGGATTTGCTCCTTTCAGATTAGCTCAGTCACCGCTGCCAAAAAAACATTATTGCTTCCCCACGTCAACATCGAGTTACTTACAACGGCTTCATTGGTGAACCAGTCAGCGACCATGTTTGCTTCATGATAAACATGGCTAACGTGGAAGTTTTTGAATTTCCTTAGGTCCGATTTTAGGTCCTCAATAATGCTTTCAATGGTCCAAGAGGGTTTGGTGGCTCCTAGAATGCAATTTATTATATTTAAGGAGTCACCTTCAAGCCACAGTTGCTCAATCCCTAAGGCCAGGGCCAACTTAACAATGAACCTAGTAGCACTGGCTTCTGCTAGATGATTGGTTTGGTGGCCAATAGGGTTAGAGATAGCAGCAATGGCACCTCCCAAACTATTTCTTATGATTCCTCTGCATCCAGCTGGCTCTGGAAGTAATCATATTAGTAATTAAAAACCTATTCATAATAGAATGTAAAGATTCAAAAAGAGGAGTAAATGTATAACTCAATGGAAAAGTAGTGGATGCAAAAGTGGCATTATGAGATTCAATAATAACTTGATTAACAACTGCATTTTCTTGTTTATTTATCTTAACAAAATTGTTGAATTTTTGAACTTTATTTACATTAGGAGAAAAATCACTTTTATCAACAAGAACATGAGTCATTAGAGTGGTGTTCTCAAATTGATTCACTTGAAATTGATAATGATGAGGCACTGCAAAAATTTGTTGAAAATAAGTAAATTTAGTAAGAAAAATCTTATCTCTAATATACTTTTGAAAATTTGAAATAAACATACATTGAATATCAATATCAAGAATGGGATAGAAAATCTAAGCATGTAAATTCTTAAATCTACCGAAAAATTCAGTCAATTTTTCTTTAGAATTTTATTTACAATGCATCAAATTAGTCAAGGATGCTTGTAGGATAATGTAATTTTGAAATTTTTGAATAAAAGCATTAGAAAGTTGTTGAAATGAATTAATAGAATAAAGTGTCAAGAACAAAACCATTGTAAGGACTTGTCATGAAAATGTTTGAGCAAACAAATTAGCTAAAATAGTATGATCACGAGCATAATCACTACAAAGGAGTTGAAATGATTTAACATAATGAATAGGGTCTCCCTTACCATTGTAATTCTCAAGATGAGGCATATCAACTTGTTGAGGAATGGGAGTATGAATGATAACTTGGGAAAAAGGACTTCCCATGTCAAAAGTAGGAAAACTAATCTTGTTTTGAGTCAAGGACACAAGTTGTTGTTGTAAAGATGACACAGTTTGAGAAAAACTAATAATTATTGAATCATTAGAAGAACTAGGAGAACTAGCAACATTAGAAACACTAGGTAAAGTGTACAAAGCTACATGAATAGAACACACAACTACATGAACACTAGGAACTCGAGTTGGAATAGGAGAAGAAAAAGTAAAAGGAACATTATGATAAGAAGGTTGTAATATAGGAAGGGAAACATGAGGAAATTTCATAGGGATAGAGTGAACCTCCATAGTCACCAAAGAAGGAGTATAAGTAGGAACACTAGGGAAAGGAATAGAAGAAGGTTCTACACTAGTGATAGGAGGAAACAACCCTAAATCTTGATCTTCTTGAGCTAAAGGATTAACATTGGAATTCACAAGGTGAGTAATACCACATAAAATATTAACACCTTGGTCACTATCATGAAGAAAATTCTTAAGAGCCTCTATAGCTTGAATAGAATCTTGATTATGGTTTTCTTGAATAAGACAATTACCCATTTTATCAAGTTTAGTTGAATGTTTTTGGACTTGTTAAGGAGAAAATCTTAAAGAATCATACTCATCATGAGATGACTGAGAAGATTTTTTCTCTATAAGACAATTAGAATGAGGAAGAATCAAAGTCTCATCCATAATCCTAAGGAAAGGAGAAGAAGACTCAAGCTCATATGTACCCATAAGTCTACAACTGCATCTAACCCTAAGATTAGAAGTAGGACTAGAAGAAATAAAGCTCATAAACCAATGCAATGCAAATGAACTAAATTAATAAAACATAAAACATAAATTTTTTATTTATTTTGAATTTTAGAATGCAAGAGCATAAACTAAATCTAACCTTAATGCAAGAAAAGACCTAACAAAAATGAAATGAAATATAACACGATGAAACACAATAGGGCATCTAATTCCATAAAATAAAAGAGGGTAAGCGTATCGAGTTCACCAAAATGAATAGAAAGAAAATAGGGTTTATCCTTAACCCCAATTTCAAAGAGGAATGACCCAAATTGATTAACCACAAGGAAGTGATCAATGCACAAATGGATCAAGTAATGGAGAATAGGGAGAAAGGAGGTGGTATGGTCTTACTATTTTGAAAAGTATGTGCTTAAATCTTGAAAAAAATAAAAGAAAAATTCTTACCTTGAAGTAGGATAAATCTAGAAAATGCTAATTTCTAGTGTTTGTGTACAATTTCAGTGATCTCGACAACCTATTCTAGATTGGAAATTTTGATATAGAGAAAACCTAGAAATTTTTTCCCTTTTGAGGTCAACCTTGACCCTAATAGCAGGGCACAATCTTACCCAATGGTACAATTATACCCCAAAAAGTCAACCTTGACCTGTACTACTCTGATAAAATTAATATTCATAGATCCCACAAGTTTGATGAAAAGGGTATCCAAATATGCTCTTTAATTCGCTATTCCACACATGTATCTGCAAGAAAAAGGGTTTTGTTGTCTAGATGGGGGGTTTTCCTTGGTCAAACCCCATTTTGGAATCAACTTTGAAATATAATTGAAATTTTAATATGTATAAACAAATTAAATTGAACTATTCACTGTACTTATAATAAAATCCTTGTGGAGGATTCAAATCCTTGAATCCACAAGTATGGAAGCTACAAATGATTCTAGAAATGTATACATGATGTCTCAAATCAATGGCATTAGATCTTAAACACCAATCTTGAATTATCTTTGCATAGGAAAAGGCTTAGATAAATATGGATGGAGAAATATTCAACAAGAGGGCTCCATAGGGATTGAATCCTTCAATGGCTAACAATGGTCCTCCTTAATGGATTAGATGATTGAATACTTGAATGCCTGAATGATTGAATACTTGATAGATAGTAGATCTTCACTTCATAATAGGTAGATAATAACTTTTCTTATAGATAGTGGATAGATTGAAGATGCACCTATGAGGAAAGAAGGCTTCCTTATATAGAGATCTAGGGCACAACCTCATAGAGAAGGCCAAAAAAGGAGCATTAAATCCCATTTAACCTCAATCCTTAGGAATCGACCTAGATTAAATGTAATCTAAGAGTGTACCATTCCAAAACTTGAAATAGCTGACCTGAAAGAGGGGAAAATGAAACTTTCCAAAACCCAATATCCTAAAACTCTCAGAAATTAAAAAATGGGCCTGGGTTTAGGGATGAGGTTGACCCTACCCTAGGTAAAGGTCAAGGTCATCTTGGACCTAGGTTAGGGTCAAGGTTGACCTTGACTTAAAAGGTCATCCTTGACCCAAAAAGTTAAAGTCCTTAGTTTCAAAGAGAAAGTTGTCAGAAGTACACTAGAGAGAGAGAGAGAGAGAGAGAGAGAGAGAGAGAGAGAGAGAGAGAGAGAGAGAGAGAGAGAGAGAGAGAGAGAGAGAGAGATAATTAGAATGGGGGGAAAGCAGCCAAATCCATGGAAAGGCCCATTCAAGGCACTTGACATGACCACAAACCACTTAGTTGGAGGGAGAAACACACATAATATGGAAGTGCTTCCATTTTAAGATGATACAAAATTATTTCCATATTGTTTTCCAAGCCTAGAGAAAATTAGATGATGACAATACAAAGGATAATGAGATACTTGAAAGGAGCATAAGTCATGGTTTATGGAACAAGAAAAGTGAAAAATTAGAATTGAAAGTTTGTGCAAATGATGATTGGGTAGGAAATGTTGATAACAAAAAAATTATAGGTGGAGGAGTTTCTTTTTTATGAAGAAGATTGATTTCATGGAGAAGCAAGAAATAGAACTATAATTCACAATCATCAATAGTGGTTGAATATGTTGTAGAATTTCATTGTCCCAATATTGTATGGATCAAGAAATTGTTGAAAGGAATGAAGAAAGAGATCATTGAAATTTTTTTCATATATTGTGATAAGACAAGTTCTATAAACATATCAAAGAATCCTATGATGTAGACAAAGAAAAAGCATATTTAGATTGCATATTATTACTTGAGAGAGCTAGTACAAAACAAAGAAGTGAGATTGAAATATGTAAAAAAAAAAAACATATAGCTAATATATTCACTAAGTCACTATCTAAGGATGCTTTTGAGTATCTAAGAGTTAAGTTAGGGGTAATTTCCCTACCTAAAGAAAACTAAGAAGAGATGTTTCATTATGTTAATTGTTATGATCAAAATATCTTACAAGATTGATGCAAAGGTCATACTTTAAGAGCTGCCTAAAGGTGTCAAAAGAAAGACACTGAACTATTAGTATATGAAGCTACAAAGGATTATGGTGAAATGAAATTTCTTTATAAGTCAAAATAGTGACATAAAGATGTATTTGAATGGATATATTTTGCATTTTTTACAAAGAGGGAGAGATTAGTATAGTTAAGTTACCATTCCTATCAATGAGAGGGATAATCTATATGGAATGACTTCTATCAAATGAGGGAGACATATGTTGTTGAACTAGTGGTGTTGTCATCTAGAGATATGATAGAGACAAGTTATGTGTTGAAATGATAGAGGAAGCATCCTAATATTGCATTGGATGAAAATTAGAATGAAATTAACAAAGAGAGAACATAGAAATAGAGGGATTTGACAATACAAGTATTAAAAAAATTAGATTTCATGGTAACTAGTGAGGAGATTCTATTGAACATAAATGATTAATTGTGTATTTTATTTGATATTACACAAAATGGCATATCATTTCCAGTCAATGTATGTCAAGCTCACTCAGGCATTGAAGATAGTTTACTATGTCTGTTGAGCATTCCAAATTTTTTTGAAGTTCAAAAGTTAGTGTCTAGCAAGTTCACTCGATTGTGAAAGGAAAGTTTTTAGAAGTTGAGTGTTAACCAAGATCACTTGATTAATGAAGAAAATGTTGATGGAACTAGTGTTAACTAAGCTCACTTGGTTACCAAAGGAACTTTGTGAATATGTAGTATTAACTCAATTCAATAGGTTAACATAGGAAAATCATTTATGTGTTAGTATCTACCTATTAGGGTCAACTAACAAAGAATTTTCTTGTTTTGGCATATTGAGTTCAATTAAATTATTTGTTGGTTCTAGCCAACTAAGAAGATAAATATTAATTATTCTAAGTTGTATTCAAGATGATTTGAAAATGTGTAAGACATAAATATAAGGTCAATTTGAGGATTGAATGTGTAGAACATAATAGAAAATTTAATGATTCTTAGAGGAAGCAAATTGAAAGGATAAGTAGAATATCCTTCTTGAGCTGCAAAAGGTACCTTTAATCAAGAAGGATCAAGTATACAAGCCAAAATTTAGATCTATGCTCAAAAATTTAGTTACGTCATAAATTAGGTCATCTCGTTGTTATTTTCTAATCACCATAGCAGTGATCTAAATCTCTTAACCGAGTTGGCTTAACAACTATTTGTAAATCCTCTAACAAGGTGGCATTTCTAGATTTAATTATCTAAAGACCTCTAAAAAGCCCATTGCAAATAGGGTGATTAAATCCTCTAATAGGGTCACACCTAATAGTGTGTTTTGTAAAGGGCTCACCTCAGAAGAGCAAAAATTAGCAACTAGTTGCAATCGGTAGTTTTTCCCAAATTGGGTTTCCACGTTAAATCTTGGTGTCAATTGTGTTCATGTTAATTTTTTTCATGTATAAAAATAAGTTAAGTAAGATTAATCACTGATAATATCTTAAATATTTTCATGTTAAGAAGTTATTGAGTTATTTTAGAATTTACCAAGTTACAATATTTTCTAGTGTAAGCTGAGTGAATGTGTGTTTGTTGAGTTATAGTAGTAAATAGTTTAATCAAAGTTTTGATTTGTATTGAAATCTAAGGAATTTGGGATTTACTTTAGTGGTTATTGATTCAACCCTCCCCTCTTAGTAACTCTTATATTTTCATCATTTTCAATCAATGCCAAAGAGGAATATTGTTGGAAACAACAATTGAAGCAATTGTTATGTTGTTATTGATGTTGAACCTAATGATAAGATAAAGGTGATGGGTGTACATTTGTGTGTTTTTTCCTATATATTCCTATGCATGCTTCCAACTAACTCCGTGTCATTCCACTCCCATATATGCCACTCAGTAGTAGAGATTTAAAACATATTGATAAAATGTAAGCTAGGAATTAATCACTGAAATACCTACCAATAAGTAAAATTTGACATCAATTTGGGTCTTTGACAAGAACAAACAATGGATGACCGAGCAGCTATAGGAGTTGGGAAATGATTGGATCAGCTATATATGTCTATTTTTGGTTTAAAATGACTCTTGGAAAAGAATAGTGTTCTTTTATTATCATGTTTGTTATGTTGTTAAATGATCAGAGGCTTGTAGCCTAGATAGCATTTGTTTCTTTTAGATGAATGACTTATGGCCATAACAAACTAAGTCCACTATGTTTAGTATTTTAAATAGTATATAAATATGTACATGGTTATATGAAGACATATAAGGAAGCAATTTGTGTATCAAGAAAATTATAAAAACCTTTCTATTACCATTGGAATCAGTTATGAATCAATCTTAGCAATTTTGTGTTAGTTGTGTGCTCACTAGTTGGACCGAAGGAAGGGCCCCCTCTTGCAGAATCTTGGTGAGATCATTTTGATTTACATTGTGGGTGTGAATGCATTGTTAGTTATTTCATTTTCATTTAAGTATAAATGCAAACATCTTTAAATTTGCATAGTGTGTTCCATGTGTTTAATTCTATTTAGATTACTAAAAGACTTGGTTGTTTACTGAAATACTAGTTCATGGCCATTTCCTTGAGGCCGATCATTATTTTCCTACTTTAGTACTAAGTAAAAAAATTGAAAGTTTTCATACTTCATTATACTCTCCATTGCAATCTTCTTGTCACATTTGACTACACTTCTTGCTGCCTCTCCTTAATCTTCTTTCTACCTCTCCTTAAACTTCGTGTTGCATTTCACTTCCTATCAAGTTTTGTTACCTTGGCTCCATGCTATTATAACTAGCTTCCTGCCTTGACTAGTTTTACTCTAAGAACTCAAGTTCACTTTAAGTATTAATTGAAACATTCATAAAATAAAATTTTCAATGTTTCAAATCATTTAAATGTGTGATTATGATATACTTTAGATTAAAATGTGAAAATATATTGAATGTGAATTCCTTTCCAGTTTCATTTTTAATGTGTGGATTTCAATTTGAGTAATTAAAAACTTCTTAGTTTTGTAGCAAATAAAAAATTGCATTCCAAAAGCCACTTGATTTATTATATTCACCCCATGACCAGGTAGCCATTATATCTCTTGCAAATCTATGATTCCCTGATTGACATTCTTAGGGTATTCTTTTGATTCAATCACATCCATAAATATATCATCAAATTGAACCTCAATTTTACCCTACATTTTTGGCACCATTACTGGGGAGAGATATTAAAGGCGTGAAATTATAATAGGTCAAGATAGGAATAATGAGCCCTTGAGAAGTCTTGAGAAATTGTCAACCTTGCTTAGGATAGTAACTTTGGTTTCCACTACAATAAATCATTTAGGTGCATGAATAAGCTTAGAGATAGTCAAGGTAGATTTGTTAAGAAAGAATAAGTAGGTAGTTCAAAAATTCAAAAAACAAAAAAAGCAAAAAATCCATCAACCATTGAAATCAAACCAAAGGATGAAGTTAGAATCCAACAATCTTCTCAATCCACCTCTCCTACAACACCTTCTAAATTTTTTGAACAATTCACAAAGTCATACAAAATTAGGTGTAGTAAGCCTCCAAAATCTCTGGAACAACCCTTTAAAACATATTATACACCTTGGGCAACCAAAGGTTTGGAAGAAGTCATGGCTAACAAGATCAAAAATAATAATGCAAGAGGAAATGATGCTGAAAACAATGGGAATGTCATTGTTCAACACAATATGACCTTTGAGTTTCCTATTCAGCCTCTTGAGGATAATGCTCCTATGAAAAACATCCCTCACTCAACACTTCCTATATTTAGAGGCTCAACCTTTGAGGATCCTGATATGTTCCTATTTGAATTTGATTTCCTTTTTAATAGCTATGATTATCAAAGTGATGCAAAAAAACTAAAGCTCTTTTTAGCTACCTTAAAAGATGTTGCATTATGGTAGTTTATGAGTCTCAGGGACATTAGAACATTGAACCAGATGAAATATGCTTTTATAGAAAAATATTAGAAGTATTGTAAAACTAATGAAGTATGGGATGGAATATTTCGCATGACTCAATGGGAAGAAGAATCAGTTGAATATTTCTTGGAACATTTTTCTTTTAGCTTACAACACTCAAGGCATCCTGATTTAACTTTAGACACCATTAAGATGCTTTTCTTAAGAGGGATTCATGATAAAACCATGGATACCTTAAATTTTATTGGTAAAGGTGATATTTCTAAAATGTCCTTTGAAGATATTTTTGATATATGCAGGAACTATTCACAGTCTCATTGGTCAATTTGTGGGAACTTACGTAAGTTTTCCACTATGAGTAATGCATCAGGTATCTCCAAGAGTGAATTTGGTAATTTACTTGAAGATCTTAAAAATTAATTATTAAATCATATGGACAAACAAATTGACACTTTGTATTCTCGCAAGAAACATGAGGAAGTTGAAAAGGCCTTGGCAGTATACTGCCCAACTTGTCATAAGAAGCATGGAATAGAAGATTTTCCTTATAATCAAACTCATGTAGCATCACTCAAGGAAGCTAGAAAGACTTCTACATTATGACCCTTCTCTGAAGGGATGATTCCTATGGAATATACCAAAGAATTGATTTACTATATGGCTCCAAGATGCCAGTTTTTACCTAGAGGGTTCTCCGATGAATATTTTCTTAGACCACCTCAGTGATTCTCTAACCAAGGTCTGTGGTATGGAGGTTATCAACATCCCCAACCTTATTAGAAATGGTCCCAAAATTTTCAACCTAGTACACAACAGTGGTATCAGGCATGGAGGCTACAATCTTCGTATCCACCTCCACAACTGTCATATTTACCTCTGTAACCTTATCTCCCACAACAATAATTTCCTCTACCACTAATGATATACCCCTACCAACAACCTCAACAACAAAAAAAAATCTCTTTTTCCTCTAGTTCTTCTTGCTACAGGAACTGCATCCTTATTTTCATTTGTGACAAAAACACTTGCTTGTTTCTGTCACATGCTCTTCTTTTGCTAGTTCCTGACATCTTTGCTAATTCCCACCTATCATTTCACATCCATGTGACCCTCTTTTTCTTTCATGGTTCCACTTTCTCTTCTCAATGACTAACATGTCTGCAAGACTTCTATTTTTCTTTGCTCACCAACTACTAGTAGGATTGCATTTGGTCGACATCTCCCCCATATCTTAACAAATTTTCCATTATGATCCAACACTCCTCGATGTTTTTTTGCACATGTTCTGATGTCATTTACATCATATTGGACTATCAGCTCAGGAAGTACTTTCTTACCTTACATTTTTTTCAATGTCTTTTATTTCTCTTCTACTTATATGGCACATCAAGATGGTTTGACACTTTCAATTGGGGGGTTAGTAGTCCACATCATTACTATCTTGTGCCCTATCCACTATCATTATCATTATTTCATCCACTCTCCTGAATGATAGTAAGATTTTATTTGATGTTTCCATTATTTCACTCACTTCCTTCAATACCAATAGATATGATAGCAAGATTTGCCATGTTTTTTCCATTATTACCTCCTATAGACATGTTTCCTTTATTTTCACCATAACTACACCCTTTTTTTTTGCTTTCCATTTTTGGAACCTCTTTCTTTGTGTTTTTAATTGCTATTATTGTTCAAAATCATGGGTGGTGGCCATCATCTTCATAAAAGGCCTAGTTCACTCCACAATTTACTAAGTTTTGAGGAGGTTTTAACAAAAATTGAACATTGTGGATGGCTATAGTATTGTGAGTAGTTGTGTGAATTCACTTCCAGTGATGAGGTAACTATCGAGTTTGCCTTGACATTTATAGAGACTAGTGTCACAATACAAGGGTTATAATTTCCAGTTAACATACCAATTTTTGCAGTTGTATCTAGCCTTCCACAAATTGGGGACCTTTATTTCCCTATAAGATCCTCTAAAGTTGTTGATTTAAAACCCCATAAGAAGAAATTATTTCAAAGGGGAGAATTAATTGAAAAGGCACAAGGATAGGGTATCATCCATAAATTGTTGCCAGAACCATGGGATGAGGTGGCCTAATTTCTTATTTAGTTTGTCACATATGAAGGTCATTATAAGTATAATTATGTCCACCATCTTCATCTTCTGCTACACTTATGGTATGGGGTCCTTGTTAATCTTCCTTATTATCTATTGCATTCTTTAAAATGGTCATGTCCCTAGTTTAAGGTAGGGAATGCTAATTCTCTTTCCCACCATGATCTCATAAAACTGCTTGTCATTTATGCCTTAAAATCTTTCCAACTAGCCATAGGATGGGAAACCTTTATTACTCTCACCAATGTGAATGACCTCAAATCACCTTCTAAAGTAGTTAAATCTAGTTCTTCTTAAAATTGACAAGCCAAGCCTTCGTGCTCATCAAAAACTAAGAAGCCAAAAGTGAAACCTTTTGATAAATTATGAGAACTAGCCAATGTAGCTCATTCCATTGGAGATGTAGAAATCATTAGAATTTAGAAACCCTCCTAGGGAAATAACCATCTTTCAAGAGAACAAAGGTCATAGCTTAGGCAAAATAAGAAACAAGGAAAATTGAAACAAATGAGAGAGAAAGAAGAAGAGGAAGTTCAAAGGAGGGAGGCAAGTCTACAAATAGAAAAAGAATGGTAGGAAGATGAAGCAAATAAGGATTTTGAAGTAGAACAGGGGATGGAAGGCAACCTAGAAATTGAGGAAGAATTTGAGGCTGAGGATGAGCAAGAAGCTACAGAGGAATTTGAAGAGAGTGACATCATTAAAGAAGATAATGTTACAAGCCCAATTTAGAAAAATACTAATGGAAACCCTATTTTTGAAGAGGAATTTGAAGAGAGCAACATCGTTAAAGAAGATAATATTACAAGCCCAACTTGGGAAAACCCTAATGAAAACCCTATTTTTGAAGAGGAGGTAAGACCTATATCCTCACTAGTTGTAGAAATTCTTGTAATAATATTACCAAGTTTTGCCATTGATAAGGCGATGGAAATAGACAGTGGTATTTCCAAGATAAACTGTAGAGCTTACTCAACTAGAGAAGGATGCAATACAAGAAACAAAGACTCCACAAATTAATGATGAATATTTTGTTACTGTAACATCCCACCAAAGCCCTAATGATAGTGCTTTAGGAACTCATGTAGTTCCTAAAATAATATACCATATTTCCACTGAACAACCATTACAAATTATTAGTCAGTTAACGACACAAATATCAGAACTGTCTACACTGAGGCCTACCACTAATAAAAGGATCATGATAGTTTCTAGAAATATTGCAGTAGAGTTCATTGATGTTGGGTGTTCACCTAGTGAGCATGATGACATGCCCAATCCTTCAATTGGGGGGGAAATGATTAATGTGCATTTGGTGTTTTTTCTATATATTCCTATGCATGCTTCCACCTAACTCAATGTCATTCCACTCTTATTTATGCCACTTAATAGTAGAGATTTAAAACATACTAATAAAATTTAAGCTAGGAAGTAATCACTAAAATATCTACCAATATTTAAAATTTTACACCAATTTGGGTCTTCTACAGGAACAAACAATGGATGATCGAGCAACTATAGGAGCTAGGAAACAATTGGATCAACTATGTATGTCAATTTTTGGCAGACATTTTGTTTCTAGTTTTTGGTTTAAAATGATTTTCAGCCAAGAATAGTATTTTTTTATTATCATGTTTGTTATTTTGTTAAACAATCAGAGACTTATAGCTTGGATATGATTTTTTTCTTTTAGATGAATGACTTACGACCATAACAAACTAAGTCCACTATGTTTAGTATTTTAAACCGTATATAAGTATGCACAATGTTATATAAAGACATATAAGGAAGAAATTTACATATCAAGAACATTGTAAAAACCTTTCTATTACCATTGGAATTAGTTATGAATCAATCTTAGCAATTATGTGTTAGTTGTGTGCTCACTAGTTGGACTGCAGGAAGGGGCCCCTCTTGGAGAATCCTAGTGAGATCATTTTGATTTACATTATGGGTGTGAATGCATTATTAGTTATTTCATTTTTTTTAAAGTGTGTGCCATGTGTTTAATTCTATTTAGATTATTAAAAACTTGGTTGTTTACTGAAATACTAGTGCATAGCCATTTCCTTGAGGCTGGTCATTATTTTCCTGCTTTAGTACTAAGTAAACAAATTGTGATTTATCATACTTTTTTATACTCTTTGTCGCAATCTTCTTGTTGCATCTCACTACACTTTTTGCTATCTCTCCTTAAACTTCTTGCTGCCTCTCCTTAAACTTCCTATCATATTTTGCTTCCTGTCGCATTTCATTACCTTGGCTCCATACTATTATAACCAGCTTTCTATTATGATTAGTTTTCCTATAACAACTCAAGTTCACTTTAAGTCTTAACTGAAACATTCATAAAAAAAAAATATTCAATGTTTTAAATCATTTAAATGTGTGATTATGATATACTTTAGATTAAAATTTGAAAATATATTGAATGTAAATTCCTTTCTAGTTTCATTTTTAATGTGTGGATTTCAATTTGAGTAATTAAAAATTTCTTATTTTGTAGCACACAACAGATTGCATTCCAAAAGCCACTTGATTGATTGTCTTCACCCATTGAGTAGATAGATTTTATACCTCACAATTCTATGATTCTCAGATTGACATTCTTAGGGTATTCTTTTGATTCAATCACATCCATAAATATGCCATCAAATTGAACCTTAGTTTTATCCTATAAGAGGATCAAACCTACTAGAGAGACATTTTAGTAACATTGTAGAGTGTCATATCATTTGATTGATTAAGAGAATTTAAAAAGAAGAGATAGAAAGGTGAGTTAGTGGTGATGAGTGATGAGAAGTTAAGCATTGTGGAATAACAATGGACACTTAATAAGTTAGTAATTGACAAGATAATGTATTGTTCAACAAATACATGAAGTGAAGAAGAAAATTAGAATTGATTTATACATGAAATTGAAAGAGTTGAGTTAAATACTAAGATTGATCAAGTACAAGTGTTGGTCATTCAATGAAGGAGCTAAAATAGAAGATTAAGGAACTTAAGTAGAAGGCAAAAAAAATAGTTCAATCTTAGTGATAGTTATTGTCAAGAAACTATATGATGAAGTGTTAGTAGTGACTGAGAATAGTAATGGATGATTGAGCCTATTGATGGTAAGAGAGATATTATAGTGTATACTAAGCTACATAGTGATGACCAAGAAAAAGAACATACTGATTACCGAGTAACAATGAGAGTTACAGTTTGTAAAAAAAATATTTTAAGGCTGACATGGTTGAAGTTTGAATTAGTCCAAGTGCATGGATAATAAATATTGATGAGATGACATATTGAATGCATAAGGAGAGTTTTTTAAGAGATCAAAGAAAAGGATTTGATTAGAATTTTCTAGAAGAAGATAGAAAAAAATTGATGGAAGGATTCAATGAATCTAACCTAAGCCTAAGATCAATAGTGATGTTTAAGTAGAAAAAGATAAAAATTATCTATTTGAGGAGGTATAAGAGATGTTTTCTAGGGTTCATTTGTTGTTGATTGGTGATCTTAAGAAGAAGATATTGAGAGAAGAATAATAGAGAAGAAGTGTGAAGAGTTTGGTGAAGTATGACTACTTGAAAAAATGCAAAGGTTATCAATGATGGAGCTGATAATAAATGTCAATCAATGAACCAATAGATGATCAAATGGAAATATGATTTTAAAAGTGATTTTTATTCTATATACCAAACCTATTGTTACATTCTCACTATTACGGAAGTCAAAATCCTTTAATCAAGGTGTAGATGCTCAAAAATGGTTTACTAATTTGTCCCATTTTCTCATTTCACTAATTCTAATCTTTTGGAAAAATTGATTATATCTCAATAATGTATATCATTATTCGTATCCCCCTTTTGCATCAATTATAGATCATGATCAAAACCATATCAAATCAACTCAAAATCATATCAAATCAACCTAGAATCACCCCAAATCAACTTGGAATCACCCCAAATCAGTCCTAATCAATTTGCAACATGCCAAACATCCAAAATCTACAATCATTTATCCAACCCTAGGCATTTTCATGTCTTTTAGTGCCTTGAAAATATATCAATATATCAAAGCTATCAATCTGACCTTAGTACTATCATGGCTCTCAGTGCTAGGTCAAAGTATCATTCTTTTCATCTGGTCATTGACACCATTGATTCCCTTAATATAAGATCATGGAATTATCAAATCAATTTAATAACATTTATAGTGTCCTTTGATGTTATTATGATCAACCCTATCAATCAATCTCGATCTTGTAGCATTTACAATGTTAGTTAAATGTTGAATGTCCTTAATCTATGTCATGTTTCCTTGGCATAATTTCAATTTTAATCAATCAATCAATTTGATCATGGCTTTGATCTATCAACTATCATCCTAGTCAATCTACATAATCATCACATTTCATCAAAAGATATTGTCATGATTATCAAATCAAATTGGCCAATCATCTACTAATTTTCTCTATAGGATTAAATAACTCATTATTTAATCCTATGTGATTTCAATCTTTTTCATCTTGCATCTCTAATAATTCTTCCTAACTAACTATCTCAATTAATTGATAATTATTAATTAATTGATTCATCATTCTCAAACCATGCAAATTCTCAATTTCCTAAGTGACATTTTCCACCTCTAATTTCCAAATTACTAATTTTCATTTGTGTGGAATAATGAAATTTTAATCCAAATATTCCACATAATCATGACATCATCATTGCCACATGGACATCTTATGTCATGGATTTTATCCTTACACTTGGTTAAGACATGTCATAATCCATATATTCTTATTCCTTGCACATATCTATATTTAGCCTTTATCATCATAGATTCTTGGTTATAAGTGGCTTTGAGGTGTCACATGATGCATCATAGATCCTCTTCCATTAATAGGCATGTTGACTTCCATGCATCATACAATCTTACAATTTGCATCTTGTATCATATGTGCCATAGATTTGCAAAAGGAATCTCTAGCCAAGTTGCACATTTAAGGTGACAAGTTCAATGCTCTCCTCTTGCATGTTAGTTATAAAATGAGCCACATTGCTCTCATTTTTGGTCCCTTGATCCTTAATATTTTAGAGCCCCTTGGTCCTTGGTCCTAATGCATAAGTCCATAATCATTTTGAGCTTCAAATAACTCTTCTAGTATTCTCATAGCATTATCATATCATAGGCTTTTTCTTTTTAGTTGTGTTTATTATAGGCAATTGGAGTTATATCATATGGAGAAGAAAGAAGGACATTGCAGCTACAACTAAAGAGGGAGTTTTACTTTATGTTGTTTTGTTTATTTCAGTTGGATTTCATGGTCTATAGACTAGATCATTTTTAGTGTATGTTGATTGAGTTTAGTGATTTCTCATAGTATGCTAGATGTTTAACCCATTTTCTAGTCCTAGAATTGGCAAACCTGAAATGAAGATCATGCTTAACTAACTTGGGTTTCTTGTCATTGTGCTTGTAGGTACAAGGGAGGGGCTCATTTGGAGGGGTATAATGCTTTCTCTCTCTCTCTCTCTCTCTCTCTCTCTCTCTCTTTTATCACAATTAGGAGGCCTAGTAACATGGTTTTAAGCTTTCATTTATGCATTTTGGTATCTTTCTATCCTAAGGTGTACTTTTCTCTATCAGGGCGCACTAGTTCAGACCTTTAAGAAGCAATTTTAGAGGCCTAGGAGTCACCATAACCCCCATATACTATTCAAAACTAACCAATTGTGCCTAGAAACCACCAACTACATCATTATAGGCCCCAAGTGCACCATGGGTGCACTCTATAGTGTCTGGGCACACTTGGTTAGCTAGGTTTGAAAATTTCAAATTTTGGGTCTTGTTTAGGCACCATTTCCCCATAGCTTGCTTGTACTCTCCCAACTATGCCTAGAAACTACCAACTACACCCTTATGGCCCCAAGTGCACCATGGGAATAGTTAGCACTATTTGAGTGCACTTGGGGGCCTCATGAGTCATTCTGGCCTTTTAGGGCATAATATGCTTTGTTAGAGCGTAGTTGGTTCACAAAAAGTGCTTATTTTGATCATAATATTCATCTAGGGTTTCAATTTCTTTTTAGAACATAGAGTGGATTATGTTATGTTACTAATGATCTATTTGTAGCATGTGGCAATCATTGGGACAAGAGATTCATTGAAAAACTACTAATGCTTGTTGGTAGGATTTACCTTCAAATTTAGGTTTCTCTTTGCATTGATTAGCTCTATGGCCATGCTTATTATAATTGTAACACTTTCATTGAATTTTTATTTACCATTACTCCAATATTTTTTTGATGTATGACCTAACTTACCACAATGATTGCAAGTAGGCCTTTGATTCTTTTGAGCTCCTTTGTTGGATGATTCGCCTTCTTCTATGTATCCTATTCTTATTTTTCCTTTCTGTCTATATTGAGTTTTCTCATTCAACTAATTCATGTCTGCTTGAGATTTCAACATCCTCTCATTGGTTTTCTTTTCAATTTTTAGATCATTTTTCAATCTTTCATTCTCTGAATTTAGATTCATGAGTTCTTCATTTGCATTAGTGAGATGATCAATGAAGTCTTCCTATTGAAGGGATAGATGATGAATTTCATTTTTCTTTCCTTCTATCTCTTATTTGGCCTTGTATTTCTCTTCCATGACTTCACACAATCTTACTAATGAAATTTCTTGTTTTATTTTCATCTTTCTACCTTCTTAAAGATTACAATTCTTTTTGAATAGTTCTTTGATTGCTTCACTACCTTCATTTATATTTCTTTCTGAATAGATATCTTTAATTCTTTCTTCAATGTAGAATTTTTCATTCATTTACAATGCACTATCTTTTCTTCCTCTAAAGTATTGAGAGAGTTGATCCTTTACTTTCTTAAGGTTCCCAATAGACTACATCCATCTTTTCATTTTCAATAGCCTTATCTAGTCTGAATACCTCCATTACCTTTGATCTTTGCTCAAGTTGTTAAATTTATTTGTTGAGAGCCACAATGCTCTGATACCAATTGTTGGAAATATATGATAGAATAGATTACTAAGAGGGGAGGAGTGAATCAGGAACCAATAAAACTTATTCTTTATTTACCAATTAATCCTTCATATGTATTCTAATCTAATTGCATGCATGAAAAACTAAAAGAATTAAAACATTCATAAAACTTTGACACAATATACGGTGACCCAAAAACCTTCCAAATAGAAATTAAAACTAGGATGGGGATGATACCCACAAGATTTAGTACTGCAGTATAAAGTTGGCCAATTAAGGCTTACAATTGATCACTTATAATGATTTTCCCTGTTAGGACCAATAAGGACCATTAGGTCTACCTTATGAAAGGATTTACAAAACATACAATGAAGTACACACTCAGTAAAGATTTTTGCAAAAGACTGTTAAGTCTATCTTGTGAAAGGATTTAACTATTCCACCTCTTAGGATGAAGTAGTAGTTAATCTCTGATTTGTTGGTTGAGATTCCTTTGGAGTATAATGATCACCTTGTTGTGATAGATAAATCTTTTTTGCTCCTTACACTACTTGTAGCCTTCTTACTTCATACTTTTTCTTTTATTATATTTGCATCATATGTTGTTCTATATTCACCTTTTGGATGTGATAATATATATATTACACACACACACACACACACACACACACACACACACACACACACACACACACACACACACACACACACACACACACACACACACACACACACACACACACACCAAATCAAATTAGAATTCATCAAAGTTAGCTACAATACAAGTTTCACCAAAATACACAAAGTTGGCCCAACTTCTAGTACTCAAGTTCTGAAGAAAAACTCAACAAGGTTCTAATACTCAGGAACCATTGTCAACACTTGGCATTGTCATGCACTAGGTAGGTGTAGAAGCTCGGTTCATACTAATCACTTCCAAGTAGTCTAAACTTGGTTAGCACTGGTGACTTGGTGAACACTACAAAACTCAGCATATAAACTAAATCACTATGTTAACACATCTTGGCTTGATCAACACTAGATTCATATCACTGATGCTAGAAACTTGGTAAACATTGGAGACCTTAGTTTGCACTATGTAACTTGTTAAATACTATGAAGCTTGTTTTGCATTGATATTCAACATTTTTGTATATGTTACTTAGTGTGAACTAAATATTAATTGTAGAACTTAGTAGAACCTAAATTACTTGGTTAATACCATAAGCTATAAGATAATCTCAAAAGTTACTAACTATTTGATTAAGTGTGAGTCACTAATAAATAAACTTGACCATAATGTCAACACAAACACCCAGGATAATTTGAGAATTGACCTTATCACATCTTATGTGTTCAAAGGAAAACTAGGAAGGTTAACCTCCTCCCTTTTCATCCATGATGAATATTTTATAGGTTTCCCCTTGCATTTGATCAAATATCCTTTATATGTTCTATTTTTTGTACATTTTCCAACACAATTGTCTAGTATTTCCTCAATATCCCTTATAGTTAAAGTAGTTACTAGAATACTCCATTGCACTTCTATGACCTTATCTTTAATAAATCCTTTAGTTGGAAGTATTATTACAATTTTAATATATTGAGAGGGGGCATGGATAAAGATCTACAAAGTTTTAACTCTTTAAAAAATTCAAATGCATTCCCCACTAACCCATCTCATATCTAAATCATAAACCATATAACCATAAACTATAATAATGAAATAAGTTTAAGTGTACATCACATTGATAAATATGAGATTAAATATAAACACATTTAACACATAATATTTTTTTACCCAGAAACCCTCCAAGGTGAAGGTTAAACTAGGGTGGGGTTGACACTAACAAATCTTCATCACTATAACAATAAAGTGTGCTTCTTAAGGCTACAATATTTGATCACTTCTGGTGATCTACCCTTTGAGGGGGCTTCCTTGCTAAGATCTTACAATACTTAATCAATCTATCTTGATTAAAGGATTTAAAACTTACAATTTAGTAAGCACTCGATTAGGAGATTTATATAGGCCTTTGAGGACCATTTTGTTAAGATATTTACCTTGATTAACTTACTATAATGTTTTAGTACATGATCCTTTGTTAGCACACTGATTCTAGATTATAGATCTCCTCTTTCCAATTCTAGTTTGATTTCCTTATCAGATATACTATATTATGTCTTTCACTACTCTTATTAGTTACTATGTCTAGTCTCTTTTCATCTAACATCCAAACATAGTCACCTTTGATATCTCTTTATCTATATTTTCATCTCTCCTAATTTAGGGTTTGGTCCCTTCTTCAATAACCAATTGATGAACCTTCTAGATCAAGATCAATTATCTAGATTCATCCCTTTTTCTATTTAGTCCTTCCATTTTTATGATTGGCTGATCACCTAGAATAGGGATCAACAATCTTTGAAAAATGCATAATTAACTCATTCAATTACTCCTTGATCATTTAAACATGTGTAGAAGTTAGCCAAAATGGGTTACCTTATTCTTTGTACCATTATATATATATATATCAAAACTAGTTTTTTCAACACTTGTGTACCCTGATGCCTGGTCATGACTATGACTCATTTTGTCACTTAACTTATGAATGCTTAGCACATAATATGTAACTTGACATGATCTATCTCTCTTTAGCTCAACATACACTAACTTCTAACTTTCTCAACA